>CM072887.1:24017073-24029774 GCA_037013685.1 Acridotheres tristis
GATCTCAGCCAGGATTGCTAACTGCATTGGTTCACACTTCCCTGAAGAGAAGCAAAATGGTAGATTGTTCTTTGAAATACCACAAAGCCTTTCCCAACACCACAGCTCAACTGCTCAGGGAACTGAGGTGGCAGCACTGAAAGTTTAAAAACAATTCTCTGAAGAAAAGAAATTAATCAAGAAGCGGGTTACTGTTGGAAATGTGTCATTTTGAAAAAGGTACCATTCTGAGCAGATAGGATACAGTGCTGCTGGGTAATGGGACAAGCACAATGGGCACAAACTGATGCACAGGAAGTTCCACCCGAACATGAAGAAGAACTTTACAGTGCAGTGACCAAGCACTGGAACAGACTGCCCGGAGAGGTTGTGGAGTCTCCCTCACTGGAGATATTCAAGAACTGTCTGGACACAATCCTGTGCTGTGTGCTCTGGGATGACCCTGCTTGAGGTTGGACCAGATCCACCCACTGTGGTGCCTTCCAGCCTTTCTAGGACATTTGTTTTTGTCTCCCAAGAGTCCACCTGTCCCTGCAGAGCTCAGCGTGGGTCTGACCCACAGCTGCCTGCTGCCAGCAGGAGTCCCTCCCAACCTGCTCCAGGCAGAGCCAAGACACAGGGCTCCTTGAGATATGGGCAGGCACATCCAGTACCACAGACAGGCAGGTAAAATGTCTGTTTTGCTTTAAGTAAAATGTTGAGGGTGTTGTGCAATGAAGTTGTTATAAATAGGGCCAGGAGACCAGCTCCTTCTAAAGGCCTTTATTGAATATCAGCTCTTTATTAAGGATCAGCTGTGGGTGGGGAACTCGAGGGGTTGCGCGCACACCGCCGCTGCTCCCGCTGAACACCACTGAGGAGGAGGTGCAGGTCGAATCTGCTGCTCACGCTGCAGAGTCGGGGGTTCCGTCCTCATCGGGGTTCCCAGGAACTCAGTCTTTAGCTCGCTGTCTAGGGTCCCATTTCTGACCGGGCACTGTCCTTATCATGGTGAGGCTGCTGGTGTCATGTAGGTGCAGTTCCAGGAGACAGTTCCCAGTATAGATAAATCATCTTGAGTCGTTGGAACTTCGGCTGGCTCGTTTTATAGGGGATTTATTTACCCGAATGGTACCCATAATTCCTCAGTTTTTACACTTTGCATAGAAGTCATGATGTCACCTCCTCTAGTGCCATGCCGAAACAGTAGCAGCAATACCGGGTGGGCGAGCAGGGAGCAGCGGAGGCCTTGCTCAACGAAAGGTGAGGGAGAAACTGGGGATACAAGAATTTCTGAGGGTGGGGGGTACAACTGATACAACGAAAGACTGAAACTGGGGGATACAAATTTAACGAGAACTGCTTACAACAACTGGTAGATAACAATACAACTCCACAGTTTTAAAACAACTGGTAAGTAACAGTATAACAAGACAAATCATACTAAACCAGGCAGGTGCCGCAGCTCAAGGCTTTTCTTAGGTTTATCCATTTCAGTCCCCCCTCTATTTCTTTGATCGGGCTTATGCCCGCATCAAGCTGCTATTTCAGGTTCTTGGAAGTACACTTTTCTTAATCTTTGGTATTTGTTATATATTCTTCTTGCTGTACTGAGCTCTCCTTCTTGGGACTCTAATATCATCATATTGGCGTGTTTCTGACTGGTCAATTGAAAATTCGCTTGCACAGTAGCTGTTATAACCCGAATTAGGCAGGGGAGTAGGCAGGGGAGAAGTAGGAGACTGGCAAATGCACTTATTGCTATAAATACTATCTTTTTCCACCAAGCCCCTTTAAAAGACCAGAAGTTTTCCCACCAATCTGTGTTAATCAGGGGTTTCCATTCTTGGGTACCTACGTATGCAATTTTCCGTATTTCTTTGGAGATGTTTCTGATTACCTCGCTTTTGTCATCAATTTCAAGGCAACATTCGGATGAATTAAATTTTCCACAAATGCCACCTTCGTTGGCTAGTAGGTAATCTACTGCCAACCTGACTTGGTAGACTACTGCCCTTGTCTGTGCCAGTTGATCACTGATATGATCAAGGGCTAGGGCTGTTTTGTTTGATATTATTTCAAGCACTGCTTGTAGCCTAATAATTCGATTTAACATATATATTGGGGTTCGGTACCCCCATGATCCGTCTTGTGCCCAAGTTGCTGGTCCATATGTTTTTACTATTTCCTCGGGTGTCCAAATTTTGCCCTTCCAGGTCTGAGTACTACCTAAATCGATTATAGTTCTCCTTTTTCGATTTTTCCCTTTCAAATTATCATACAATGGTACACCTAGATGGTTCCCTGATTCCCGTGGGAGCAGGAAGAAGGCTGGTTTGATGATCCCTACAGTGCAACTACCTACCCAGTCTCCTGGCAGATGGGTGTAAGCCTTGTCCCCACAAATCCAGAATAGGTGTTTTGGGGCTTTCCAGAATGTGGTCTGGATATTAGAGGGGTATTCCCAATATTTAGATATTTCTCTGATTCCCCAGAAAGGGTTAATTCCTTTCTCAGCACATTCATATAGACTATATCCTTCATTATAGATGCACCCTGCTTCCTTCTTGCCAATGGCCCAATATTTATCAGGCTCTCTAGGGATCCATTTCTGTTCTGATTCCTCCACCACCAAGTACCTTTTACAAGCCATCTTCCCAACAAATGTTTTATAACTTCTCCCTGTTCTCCTTATGCACTCCTCCCCGATTACCTTCGAGTTCAGGTCCCATTGTTCTCTCCTCCTTTCCCCTTCATTTGGAGGTTCCTGTTTCATGGATTTCCACCTCAAGATGTCTACGGGTGCTAGGCTTGTTCCTTCCCAGGGCCATATATCAGACATTTGTGTACTTCCACATACCCAACAATTTGTTATATTTAGTTCATGGCTGATTCTTTCTATTAAGTCGATGAATAAGTTTTTACCGAGGGGTTTATCTATTTCACCTCTATTCCCGACAAGTGGTTTTTCCTTTATTAAGTCTGCGGCTCCTTCTGGATTGTCTAACTCCTCAAGACAGAACCACTCTCTGATAGGGCATTCCCCAGTCAAGCGCTGCTTAAAAGTGGCAGCATTTCTAGCAATCCAATATTGTTTCCCGTCTTCCTGACAGGTGGATAATTGTGTTATATCAAAACACGTGGGATTCACATGGGTGTGAACTCTTATGAGGGATTGTAGATTCTCCCCATCATAAATGGGGGAGTAGCATTTCGAGCAAGCTCCCTTTGCGGGTTCTCCAATCATTAGGACTATTATCAGTCCTCCCAAGAGTCCAGTATGAACCATTTCGCTCCCCTTGGTCTCACCTGGTCTTGCCTCTTGGATCAGGGAGTTCTTAGGCTCGATTGTAGAGTTCTTCCCTCGTTTACTCCCACTTCCTTATTAATTTCAATTAACTTTCCTGGGGGGTGCCCTATGAGAGACCTGTAACTTTATTGTGCCAATAGTAAGTGTTCTTAAAACCTCAATTCTCAACCTAACAACAACCAGCACTTTATAATAGTTCACAATACCAACTTATAACAACTTTTAACAATAGTTGTAATTGCTATAGTTTCTTATAGTCCTCAGCTGGTTTTTGGTTGTTTCCTTAGCGTTATCTTGAATGTGTCCGGATCTCGAATGGTGACCCACTCGGAGGAGATCTCTGACGGGGTAGTAGGGCTCGACGGGCTAGCTGGGGGTGGTAATGGTCCTTTCACTCTGGTAATATGCGTCCAGCCCTTCTCCTGCGTTCGCACTGCGGTGTGAGTGGTGAGCAGAACCTGGAATGGACCTTCAAATTTAGGGGTCAGCGGGGTGTGGTTCCAAGATTTAATTAGGACCCAGTCTCCTGGTTTTATTTGGTGCACATCAGCGTCTAAGGGGGAGCTTTGAGGAAGATACCCTCTTTTCTTAAGATCTGTCAGTGTTTTTCCAATTGTCTTTATATACTCTCGAGTAGCTGCCTCTCCCTCTAAATAATCCCCTGTGCTATACGGGGTTAGCAAGAAGGGGAGTCCGAACATCACCTCATATGGTGAAGCCCCAATGTCAGATCGCGGTCGGATCCGAATTCGCAGAAGAGCCAGGGGCAGACATTTGAGCCAATTCATTCCTGTCTCTGTGATCAGTTTTGTTAACACATTTTTGAGGGTCTTATTCATCCTCTCCACTCTCCCTGAACTCTGGGGGTGCCAAGGTGTATGCAGCCGCCACTTGATACCTAATGCTTTGATGACATCATGTAAAATTTGAGCTACAAAATGGGGGCCTCGGTCTGAATCGATGTTATTCACTAGTCCATACCGGGGAATGATATGTTCTAGTAAAATTTGTATCACCACTTGCGCTGTCTCCTTTTTGGTAGGGAATGCTTCCACCCAATGGGTCAAGTGATCAACTATGACCAGTAAGTGTTTGTACCCTTGTACTGGGGGCATTTCGGTAAAATCAATCTGTATGCTCTGAAAAGGTCTTAGTGCTATCTCCCTTCCACCTGGTGTAGTTTTCCTCATAGTCTTTTGATTTACTTTTTGGCATATTAGGCATCCCTCTGTCACTGCTTTTGCCAGACCGTACACCCCAACACATAGATGTTCTCTTAGAAAATGATCACATAGTCCCTGAGTGCCCCAGTGAGTCAAGTTATGTATTTCTGCTAGCATTTTTCGAGCTAGGGCCTTATTTAGAAATTTCCGCCCATCTGGGGTTAACCATTCTCCCTGCTTTCCTTGATGTAATCCTAACCTCTTTATTTCTCTCAGCTCATTTTCACTATATATTGGTTCCCTTCCTTCGTCCGCTGGTGTATCACTTAGATTGAAGATTTTTATTGGCTTCCCCGGGTTTTGGGCTGCTGATTTAGCAGCTTGATCAGCTGCCTGGTTGCCCCTTCCTTCAAAGGTGTCCCCTTTCTGATGGCCTCTGATGTGTACCACCGCAATTTCCTTGGGCTTCATGAGAGACTCTAATACTGACTTGATTAGTTCTTTATGTATTAAATCTTTTCCTTTGGAATTTAGATAACCTCTTTCTTCCCAAATTTTTCCAAACGTGTGTACTATCCCAAAGGCATACCGCGAATCAGTGTAAATAGTACCCTGATCTTGTTCCAACAAGTCTAGTCCCCTTTTAAGGGCATAGACTTCACAACATTGGGCGGACCAATTTGAAGGTAACTTTTCTCTTTCTATGACTTTCAAACTCTCCCCCTCAATACCTTCTACCACCGCATATCCCGATATCCTTTTTCCCTCCACTACCCTGGATGATCCATCAGTGAATAACACCCTCCCATATGGTAGGGGTGAGTCTTCGAGGTCTTCCCTTGTTTTTGTTTGTAAGTCTATGATCTCCAAACAGTCATGTTCCAGCTCGGATGTAGGCTCTCCTAGGAGGAATTGGGCCGGATTCAGGCTCTTGGATGTAGTTAATTCTAAATCACTAGCATTTATCAGAATCGCTTCATATTTCAGGATTCTGGGGTCAGTTAGCCATTGTTGAGCCCTTTGGCTCAATACTGTCTTAAGATCATGAGGTGTGTGTACAGTGATTTTTCCCTGCAGTGTTAGTTTTTGTGCTTCTTCTATAAGAATCGCTGTGGCTGCTATAGCTTGGAGGCAAGTTGGCCACCCCCTTGCGACTGGGTCTAAGAGCTTTGAAAGATATGCAATAGGCTTCCTATGCCCTCCCCACTCCTGAGTCAATACACCATAGGCAATTCCCCCTTCTGCATTGATGAATAAATCGAACCTCTTCTTAAGGTCTGGAAGGCTTAGCACTGGGGCTGAGGATAATTTGGTCTTCAAATTCTCTAATTGCTCCTCATCCTCAGCCGTCCATTTCACTGGTTCAGGTTGGACTAGCTTTTCATATAAAAATTTAACATTCTGTGAGTACTGTTCTATCCACAGCTTACAATACCCAAATAGGCCTAGTAATTTTCTTATGTCCCTTTTGGTTTTTGGTGATGGAATGGACAGTATGCCTGAAATTCTTTCAGGACTTAGTTTCTTATATCCTTCCCCAATAAGGTGTCCAAGGTAAGTAACTTGGGGTTCTACGAATTGCAATTTATTCCTGGATACTTTAAGGCCTTTCTTTCCTAAGAAATTCAGGAGTTTAATACTGGTATCTTTTACTTCATCCTGCCCTTTTCCTGATATTAGGAGATCATCTACATACTGCAGGATTTGTACTCCATCCTCAGGGGTAAATTGTCCTAGTAATTCCTCCAGTGCTTGTCCGAATAAGTTCGGAGACTCTGTAAAACCTTGGGGGAGACGTGTCCATCTTAGTTGTTGCTTCCTCTGGCTCTCAGGGCATTCCCATTCAAAAGCAAACCAATCTCGGCTTTCCTTAGCTAAGGGGCAAGCCCAAAAGGCATCTTTCAAATCTATCACTGTAAACCAAGCGTGGTCTCTAGGGATCTTACTCAGAAGGGTGTATGGATTTGTTACTACCGGGTGCCTGGTAATTGTTCTTTTATTCACCTCCCTTAGATCTTGCACTAGCCTGAATTTGTCCTCTGTCTTCCTTATTGCTAGAATAGGGGTGTTGTGGGGAGACAGGCAAGGTTCTAATATCCCTTCAGTTAATAAGTGTGCTATAATCGGTGCTAGTCCCCTCCGGCTTTCCATCGAAATAGGATACTGTTTAACTCTAATGGAGGACACTCCCTCTTGCATTTCTATCTTTATGGGTGGGATGTCTATATATCCATACTTCCCTTCTTCAGCCCATACCTCTGGCTCAACCTCATTTAGATCTTTTGTGGTCAATCTCATCATCTGAGCCACCATTCTACCTCCTTTTGGAAAAACTCCTACTCCGAACTGGACCTGTAAGTCCCTTCCAAGTAGATTACCATCTAATTTAGGTAAATATATAAAATCAGCGACACATTGTCTCGAATTCCCTTTTATCTCCACATCCTCTATAATACCAGCCTTGAAGGGTTTTCCTTCTGCTCCTAGAACGTCACAAGTTCGTTTCCCAACTGTAGTTCCGGTTGGGAGCTGGTTAAGACTTGATCGATCAGCACCTGTATCAACCACAAACTCAAACTCATCATGATTGGGACCCACCTCTAACTTTACTATGGGCTCTTCTTGGTGTTTCATTGGGTCCCCTAATACATAGAGCCCATGACACCCCTAATCTTTATTGTCCTCCCCTTTCAACAGTCTTTCTAAGGCCTCTTGCTCCTTTGCAATAGCCTCATCAAAGGAGATCTTTTTGCAGAACCGCTTTATGTGGCCTACCTCTCCACAGTAAAAACATCTCCGGGGTTCTCCTGGTCTCTGGGGAACAGCCCAGGATGGCATGGCTTGTCCTTTTCCTTCCCCAAATGGAGACTGAGGGTATCCCTTTCCTTGTGAGTCTCCGTTGGCTCCTACACTCTCCCTAGCCACCGCCACCATAATCCTTGCCTTTGCCCTGTTTTTCTCTTCCTCCCTTCTTAGATAAACTCTTAAGGCTTCCCTTAGTAGCTCATTTATCCCCTTCTCTTGCCAGTCCTCAAGTTTCTCCAACTTTTTCCTTATGTCTGGCCAAGACTTGGTGACAAACTGTAATTTCAGAAATACTTGACCTTCAGGACTATCTGGGTCTAAATTAGAATACTACTGGAAGTTCTTTCTTAGTCTATTCAACCAGGCTGCCGGGGTCTCATCCTTTTCCTGAGCTCCATCAAAGGCTAGTTTTGTATTATTACTCCGGGGAACTGATTCCTTGATACCTCTCACTATCAGATTTCTATAGTCTTCCATACTCCTCCGGCCTTCCTCTCGATTTGGATTCCATCCCGGGTCAACTACCGGCAGCTTATGGTCACCTGGGGGACCCATCCGATTCTCCCTATCCCAAATCCGTATTCCTGCCGTTCTGATCAACCGAACCTCTTCGGGGTTAAAGAGTATACTCAAGATGGAGTTCAATTCTCCCCATGTATAAATGTTCGGTCCTAAAAATTGGTCAATTTGATTAGCGATCCCCACGGGATCCTCAACTAGATTCCCCAGCTCTTTCCTGAAATTCCTAACTTCTGAGGCTGTTAGGGGTGCATTTACAAAACCCACTCCTCCAGCCATACCACCCATCGGGACTTCCCTTAGAGGGAAGAGTTTCGTTTTTGACCGGGTGTTACAATAGGGCCCTCCTGGGGTCTCTGATACTTGGGATGAGGCCGATAGTATAGGAGCCTGTTGGTCCCTGGGAGAAGAATCGGTACCAGAGGTTGACAAACCCTGCTCCCAGTTAGGGGGAGGTGCAGGGACTACAGATGGAGAGGGGGAAGAAACTAAATTAGTACTTGCGGGTGTTGAAGATGGAGTTGGAGAATAGAAGGGGTTAGTTTTTGAGATGGTCGCGTTAAGCTGAGGTGGTAGAGGGGGTGTAATCATTGGAGATGCACCTGTCAGGGAGCTAACTTGAGGAGGAATAGGGACCATAGTTTGGGGAGGCGGAGAAGGGTTTGCAAGTAAGACTGAGGGATTTGGAGGGGTAACTTGGGGTATCACAGGGTAAGCAGGAGGAGGAGGTAAATGGTCAAGAGGGTCCCATATATGGCTACTCCCTTCCTCTTTTTCTCCTTTACCCTTCTCTTTCTGTCCCTGAAGCTTGCAAATTCTAGCTGTTTCACTCTCAATTCTTTGTTTCTGCCAGCAGGCAGCATACAATATCTGCTCAATGTTAGTATCCCCCTGGGCTCTTAAATGTTGATTTAACTGTGAGCACATCCAAGGGTCTCTGGTCCCACACCATGGCCACTCTCCAGGTAGATCTAAGGTGGGCCAGACCTCTATACAATAATGAATCATCTTAACCTTATTCAGACCTTTAGTGGCCTCGTTCATTTCCCATTGCTCCAACATTTGCCCAAGTGGGCTGTCTGGTGGGATATTTTTCACGTTTTTCTCCTCCTTCTCCTCTGAAATTCTTTGTTTACTCATGCACGCCCCCATTCTCACTGGGTCTCAAACCAAAATAGTACGGTGCCCTTACCCCAACAGAAATTTTAAGATAGGGCAACACAAATTATAAATGTATGACCCTTCTTTCAAAATAATTTCTAAATGTGCCCCTACTCGAACTCAAGATTAAAGACGGGCTACAGAAATCTTAATTTCCACTATCACTCTCAGTACCTCCTCCCCTCTTCCTGGTACCCTCTCTCTCTCCTGCAGCCCACGAGCACCCGAAAGTAGTCCAGCAACCCGCCCCTCTCAGGCCAGTCCACTCGGCAAGGAGGGGGTCCCCAGGGTGGTGGGTTCTGTTAACTCACCCCAGCCAGTGCGCGGGCACACAGTGCACGATCCACTCTCTCTTCCCTGCTTTTAGGCCTCTCGTGCTCTGAGACCCTCCCCTCGACTTTCACTCCCTGCACCCCGACAGCTACTCCGGACCTCAACCTCAGCCAGTGCAGCCCTCTCACTCCAGTACCCCGACAGCTACCTCACCCCCTCCGCAACCCTCTAGGCTGCCAGTCCGTCCAGACAGTTAGACTGCTCACTCACTCCCCAACCCTTTCAGGCTGCCAGTCCGTACAGACAGTTAGACTGCCACACTTACTCCACAGCCCTTTCGGGCTGCCAGTCCGTCACACTCCTATACCCCGCGAGCACCCCGAGAGTAGTCCAGCAACCCGCCCCTAGGGAGGAATAGGGACCAGGGTTCCGGCAACCACCCCAGCCAATGCTCCGGCCACACTCACTCACACTCACACCTCACTCTCGGTGGACTGCCACACTCACCCCGCACTCACTCCGCAGCCCTTTTCCACACAGTCGGGCTGCCAGTCCGTCACCCAATGGACTGCCACACTCACACCCTGTAGCTTCAGCCAGTACTCTCTCCACTCCCCGCACCCCGACAGTTACCCCAACCCTGGGCCGTAACCTCAGCCAGTACGGTGCGCGTTCCACACTGCTCTAGGCCCCCCACGCGCTCAAAGTGACCTGAGCAGCCTACCCCTATGGATTTTAAGGTGGGAAGGCCTATCAACTTTCACTCTCTGCAACGTGCCACTCACTCCCTAAGTCTCCTCCGCACGCCCGGAGGGGGGCCCCACTACGCCCCTGGAGACGCCTCACACGCTCAATAGGCCTTAGTAGGCCTCACTCGCTTCCCCCTGGTCCCGGCTGGCCCCCTCGCGGGAGTCCAGAACCGCGGTACTGAGGGGTCCACAATCACTCTGGAAGTCCGAGCTGCCGGCCTCCGTCTCAGTCACACACCACTCGCTCGTCTCCAGCCCCGCCACCGGTGGCTTACCAGTGCTCCTCAGTGCTGTCCCACGCTGTCCTCTGGGTCCGGGGTGGCCAGCTGTCCTGGAGGTCCAAGGCCGGGTGGCGCCTTCCCGTCTGGGGTCCTCTTCAGGTGTGGCTTATCCCGGACGAGCCCCCAAGCTGTTATAAATAGGGCCAGGAGACCAGCTCCTTCTAAAGGCCTTTATTGAATATCAGCTCTTTATTAAGGATCAGCTGTGGGTGGGGAACTCGAGGGGTTGCGCGCACACCGCCGCTGCTCCCGCTGAACACCACTGAGGAGGAGGTGCAGGTCGAATCTGCTGCTCACGCTGCAGAGTCGGGGGTTCCGTCCTCATCGGGGTTCCCAGGAACTCAGTCTTTAGCTCGCTGTCTAGGGTCCCATTTCTGACCGGGCACTGTCCTTATCATGGTGAGGCTGCTGGTGTCATGTAGGTGCAGTTCCAGGAGACAGTTCCCAGTATAGATAAATCATCTTGAGTCGTTGGAACTTCGGCTGGCTCGTTTTATAGGGGATTTATTTACCCGAATGGTACCCATAATTCCTCAGTTTTTACACTTTGCATAGAAGTCATGATGTCACCTCCTCTAGTGCCATGCCGAAACAGTAGCAGCAATACCGGGTGGGCGAGCAGGGAGCAGCGGAGGCCTTGCTCAACGAAAGGTGAGGGAGAAACTGGGGATACAAGAATTTCTGAGGGTGGGGGGTACAACTGATACAACGAAAGACTGAAACTGGGGGATACAAATTTAACGAGAACTGCTTACAACAACTGGTAGATAACAATACAACTCCACAGTTTTAAAACAACTGGTAAGTAACAGTATAACAAGACAAATCATACTAAACCAGGCAGGTGCCGCAGCTCAAGGCTTTTCTTAGGTTTATCCATTTCAAAGTGAAGTGCCACTAGAGATGTCAGCCCTGAGATGCCAAAAAATTAAGAAAATTTAGCATTAAAGTGTGCCACAGCAGCATTTTATACTTTCAAACTGAATTTTCAATTTTCACAGACACTGTCCAAATCATCTTGATCTCATTCTGGTAAAATCTGTACTGAAATACAATATCTTTCCTGGAAGCGGATGGGCTTAACACATTCAAAAATGAATTTTTCAGCCCTCCCTAGCTTACTCCTGAATCACACAAACTTGACATTACAATACCTTTATTCCTCACCCCTGCCCCCATCTAGTTTCTGTATTTCAATTTCAGGATACCACAAAAATTGGAAAGAAATACTCATCATCCTCTAAAACAGGTACAGCAGTTCCTAGAGAGGCTGAAGTGGGAGTATTTCCACTGGCCAGCCCTTTTGGTTTTCCCCAGAGGGTCTGGAGTGAGCAGGATGTATTATTTCCCTCTGGTTTTTAGAGGTGAAGACAAATTAGCCTTTGCTTCTGACAAATTGGCTTCTTGTTTTCAATAACAAAGTCTCCTAATTGAAAACGTAAACCCCAATTTGAAAATCTCTTGTTTTTTCACACTTTGCTTCTATCTTATTTGTGCGTCTTCATCATGTTTGAAAAGCATTTATGGAAAGTGAGACAGCCTCAAAGTCCCCCACTAAAATAATGATAATTACCACTGAGAGGCATGACTTTACAGGTGGTGACAGACAAATATATTCAGAATAGCAGACAGAAAACAGTTTATACCACCAGCCTGACTCTGTTCCCTATTGTGTATTTTTGGTGGCAATTAAGCTGTTCTGTTTATACAGAGGGGAGTGTCCTGGAATAAAAGACTGGCTGGGCAAAGTGGGAAAACACTGAATCTCTCACCAGGAAAAGTACCATACCATTCCTTTTATCCCTCACTTAAGTGTCAAAACCAACAGAGCCATGCACTACACAGTGAGACGTAGTTGGGAAGCACTGCCAGGCTCAGTAATTGCAGGGCTTTTACTTCTCCCCCCAACACAATGCCAGCTCCAAGCCAGCTCCTGACTTCTGGGTGTTGCTTCAAGAAAAGGCTCTGATAAGGCTCTGCTGAAGTCTGGTTTGCCAATACATGCCTGAGAAATCTTCCAAAAAGAGGAGCGAGAGGAGCGCCGGCTCTCCCTGCACTGGTTTGCTTGGTTTGGGGCGACAGGGTGCTCTGAGACAGGAAGCATGGCACATCTCCTCCTGCTTTCTTTGGGCCCTGGAAAGCTCTCTCTAATTAGGCACTTGCACTGCCCCTGAGAAACAATGAACAAACACTCCAATTAGCCCCAATTCATTGCAAAGCTTGAAGTCCACCCACAGCAGCACTTTTCAGAGCAAATTTCCTTGCTGGTGACTTTATTTTGTTACCATTTTTACTGCCAACTAATTGAAGCCACTGATGGCCAATTGCTTCATTTATCATCAAGTTTACAGGCCACACACTGCAATACTAATTAGACCCCAGACATTGTGCTTCAGCCTCCCTTTGAAATACTGCTGGCATTTACATGTAATTCCAATTCATTATGTTTCAAAGAAACTGA
>CM072887.1:24029874-24344763 GCA_037013685.1 Acridotheres tristis
AGAGTGGGAATGAGATTATTTCTCAAAACCAGTACTGAGATTAGGCAGGCCCAGATCGCACTCTTATATAGCTATTTTAAGTTTATTGGGAGAGGGGGTGGAGGATAATTAGCAGTTTCCCCTCCTCCCCCCAGTTTCTGACACTACCAAGCACAAACCCAAAACCCACATAATCAATCTTGTATAAACGCCCGTAGTGAGCTCTGCTCCATGTGCAGTTCTCACCCAGACTGATTTTCACAGGGAAGTGGTGAATTTTGCACTCGAGGTGAGAAATACTGCCCTAAGGATTTAAATCTGACAAGTGCCAAGGTCTTGTGAAGGTTCCTCTGTTTGGCGTGGAAAGAGGGGAAGGCAGACCTCAGCTTTCTCCATGCATTGGTTGAACAATAAATCACCAGAAGCCTGCAGACATTTGGCAGAGCTGCAAAGAATTGTTATTTTAACTGAAATCTGATAGATTTTCTACTTCTAAGGCATTTTCAGATAAATACCTCCAATTTGGAGCCAGCTTCACCCAGCTTGCATAGGTTTCTCTGCTAGCTTCACTGGGGCTACCCTGCACTGAGGTATGCAGGACCCAGCTCTGGGCAAGGAAAAAGCTTAATTTTTTTGTTGTTGTTTGATATTCTCATATTGCAACTATTCCCTTCCTTCCCCTTTTTAGGTCCCCTACATCCTGACAGGCTCATTTCTCCCTAAATAAACTTGAAGCACAGAAGCAAAATGCATTTGTTGCCTGGGAAACACACAATTCAGTATATGAGGTGGCCATCCTAAGAGAGCCATAGACCTCCAAGGAAGTTTTTATATCAATAACTGTAACCAACCAGAAGTACCAGGTTAGTGTAACATTCCCTGCTACTTGGTTGTTACTTTTTGAAACGTTTGACGAGTCCCTCATTATAGCCCATGATTTATTTTTGTTTTATGTGGAGCCTTGGTCTTCATTTCAGAAATGTTTTACTATAACAGTGAGAGAATTTGACAGAATTTCAGGAGGGAGTGAAAAGCACTGCCTAAGGATTACTGGTAAACTCCTCATTGTATCATCACTGTCTCATTAGCTCCACTTTTTCTCTTTGAATCACCGCCTGTTTTCTGTAACACGCTGCTCCTTTGAATCACTTACTTATCTCCTCGGGCATTCTAAATGCCAGTAAATACATATTGCAAAAGCATATGAGATTCTGACACTGACAGTCGGCTATCAACAGCAAACCCCCTTTCTCTCAGGAAAATATTCACACCTCTGTTTTCCTAGAACAACTACAAGGAGGGATGTTTTTCCTTGGGGAGACTGACTGAGCATGCTCCAAGAAACACTCCAGCACTTCACATATGGGGTTATTTTCCAGTTAATTTATGATAACTCCTAAAGATCCCATCAATGATCATTTTTCTTCTTGGCAAACAAGGAAACTATTATTAGCAGGGCAATAACATTATATATTTTCTCAGATATGTGTCTAGGGGCATACATTAAATTCAGTCATATATCAGTCCACTGTAGCACAAACTCTGATGCATCAGGAAAGCAAGCTCTGTATCAATACACGGTTATTATATTTATCAAGGATTTCTTCCAGCTGGTTCACAGCTTGCTATAACCGAAGCAAAGCCCAAAAGAGACAACATAAGAGGCAGTCACAATCCCTCAGACAACACCACTAAAAACAAAAGAAAATGCTGAGAGCCTTTGTGATAGAGAACCTTGAGTCAAAGTCAGAAGCCAGAGTAACTGTACCAAGAACTTAGTCCCAAAATAAAGGTTACCATGGGTTTAAAAGCTGATCCAGATCTGTGGTTAAAGGATCTTGTCCTGGTTGAATGGGGCATTTTCTGAACTGCGAACAGAAGATCCTCAGGTGCTTTACAGGGCTGGCTCCAGCTTTCTTTATCAGTGAGCAGCTTTTCCTCTTTTCTTCAAGTAAGAGCCAGCTCTAATAGTTTTGGATATTTTTAAGTGTGTTAGCATTATTGCCACGAGGCCTCAGGGAGAATCTATCTCAGCTGAAAGCAAGGCTGAGGTGACATCTACATATGGATTCCAGCACAGCCAGAAAAAAAAGAAATCTTTAATACTGTGCAGCACTCACAGGCAACAACATCTTTAAAACCCACAGCATTAAGCATCACCTTGTGATATAAAAACAGCTTTTCCAAAAATCTAGTGGTCCTTGATTTTTGGGACTATCTTTTCAACAGAGTTCAAAAGGAAGTTTTAAAAGAAACAACTCATGGGCTTTATCAACAGAGCAGAGACCTAACCTTCCCCTCTTCCTCGAGCCTGAACAAGGTTACTGCTTTAACATTCTTCTCCAGCATCCAAGCTCCATGCCGTAATTTGATCCCTCCAGTGACAATAAGAAAAGCAGCCTACGTTGCTGCAGAAGAAAAATAAACCAGAAAAATAAACCAGCAATTAGCAAGTTCCTATATGTTTCCTGTTTATATAATACAACTCTTTTGTAGGGCAAAAGCCCGGAAGAAACTGATAGGCCTGGAAAAGATTTATGAAAAAGGTTATTTGAAATACACACCAGTGCAACTAGACTTGTTGTTTCCTCCATTTAGAATGTAAAAGGATGGATTTAAGTGTGTAGTTAAATAGCCGGGGCTGGCTAGAGATGGCAGTAGGGAGGGCTTTCTACAGCTGTCACCTGTGGGAAAACTGTTTTGCACTACTAGGAGCAAGTAGAGATATTTCCCATCACAACTTTATTTGAGAAGGACTATGTGCAAAGTCTGTACACTTCATTATGCATTAGAAATTATCATTTTTGAGCATGAGAGTAGGGAAGGCAACTTTTAATTGGCTGCTACTCATTTTTTAAGAACCCTCGAGGTAATCCTCTCCTCTGGCTCTCTCGCTATATCTCCAACATGAGAAGTTGTACTGGGTCTTCAGTGAGCGCACATATTGCTATTTGGTTACTATGCTCAAGTATCTCATCAAACAAACCGAACTGTGCTTGTTCTCACACAGACCACTATGTTCCAAGGCCTTCAATGACAGCCATCATCAATTACAGGTCTCATAGTGTGTGGTTTTCCCTCTCCCCTTTTTTATGGAGTCTTAGACAAACTGGTAACAAGTTGAGATGGTTTTAGTATTGGGTCCTTTGTCCCAGTCATGTTTGATAGTTTCAGTTTCAGTGTTCTCTCTGAGCAGAGTTTGAATTGAGTAAGCGAGATTTTGTTTCGAGAGATGGAGGAACCTCAAAAGGAGGTGAGGCAGCTCCTGCCTCTTTGGATGGAGCAGCAGGGACAGAGTGTGCACTGCAGGGCAGACTGCAGTCTGTCTTTGGCAATAAAAAGCCCAACCAGGCATGGGTGTGCAGGAGCTCACCATGGAAGAGACAGCTTAACCTCACTCCTGCCATTAGTTTGCTGGATCACCTTCCCATCACATACTGCACAGTGATTTCTCATTTAACAGCAGCTTGGCATCACCAATCCTTTGTGTAAAACACTCCAAGAGCAAAAGTCCTGTAGAAGATTCAGGCACTATCTTTTTAGTTACAATTGTATTAGCAGGGGATGTTAAAAGTCCCTACTCATGGAAATGTATTTAGTTCTGTTATTCCTGGCTTGTCTGAGTTTGAGTTCAGATACCTGTAGTAATGAACAAAGGTTGTCATTATTCCAGAAAATTTAACTACTTATCAGAAGATATAAAATGTTGTTTTGTGTTTTCCAGGTTTTTTTTCCTGAACTATTAACCCAAGAACCAAATAGCCATAAACCACCCAGAGTTTGAAAGAGCTACAGAGTTTCATTCTGATCCTTGCTTTAAGATCAAGTGAGCCATGCAAAAAAAAAAAAAAAAAATATATATATATATATATATATATATTTTGGGCTAGCCAACTTCTTTTTAAATCTTGAAAACCACACTACTGGGACAAAATTTGAGGTGCATATATCAAGCAGGAGAATAGTGCAAGTTCTGGTCAAAAAGACTAAAGCCCATGCTTGAAAAGGTACTTTAAATGTACTTCCCTGAACCTAGCCAGAGAAATTTCAGCTAAACTGACAGTCTGTTCCCCCCTGATTTCAGTAGGGCTGGGATCAGAGGCCCTATGTATCTGAGGTTCCAGTTCCCCATAGCCCCCAGCTGTGGGGTCCTCCAGAGTTAGGATTGGCCAGGTGTGTTTGTTCCAGGACCATAGCTTCATGCATCTACATTAAACCCCTTTTTCATCCATTTCAACTTTAAGCTTCAGTTTTTCATTAAACTGTTAAGCTGTACTTTGCAGATATGCATTCATGGACTGCCAGATCTAGACAAAGAAGCTGCAAGCCTTAGGACAGTTCTAAGTTCATCATCCAAACTTTTCTGAAGAGATAGCTCCATGGTATTGCACAATAGTATGCACTAACTTCAGCACTGATTCTTATCTTTCCAAACATCTTTTATTCCACTAGATGTTTATTGTATTTACTGTACATTAAGCCAGCAATTTCTCCTCTTGCAGTTTGCTTGGGACTATTATTAGCAAATGTTTAACATATACGAAGTTTTCTCAGATGTCCAAGCCAAGTTTGCAGACTGTGCATTAAGAAGCTTTCGAGTAAACTACTGGCAAGAAAAGGCTGGATAAATTAAAAATGGGAAGAAACTTTGACTTCACATATTCTAGTTCAAAAAATTGTGGAATAGGTTTCATTCACATTTCCCAGGACACTACTGAAAAGAATGGTTTCGTGATTGCTTAACCTTAACTGTAGATTTATGATATGAATGAGCTATAATCATCAGATTAAAGGGGTAACATTTAGGGAAAGTGTGGGTTGAACAATCCTAAGATATATGGTCAGTCTTGTGATGTGAAGTGGGATATGGAAAAAGAATAACATAATAATAACATACATTTTTAGTATCTTTCATCCACAAGAATTTCAAAATGCTTCCCAGACCAAACATGAAAGTCCAGAGTCTGATTTCTTCTACCCTGGTGTAAATCCAAGGTGATTTGACTGAAGTTATTAGAGTCAACTCTTCATTTTCAAAATTGAATTTGAGATCAGAGGTTTGGCCCCGTTGTAGACACACAGTAATGGCATTCATTTGTGCATTGGTCCCATTCAAACATTTATAATTTGAAGCAAATTCATTTTCCAGCATTGGGAGAAACAAAACTGATAAATCTGGCACTCAAATACATACAGCAAGAAAGAAGAAAAAAGCAGTAATGCACATTTTTAATGTTCATTCAGAGATGTAAAACAGGCAAGCATTCCAGTGAATATAAAATATCATTCCTTTAATTCAGATCAGGCAAAACTTATCCAAGAAAACACTGAAGTAAAGAGAAGGAGGAGGCAGAAAGAAGAATTATATAGAAGCACATTAAGTTAAACTACATACATGCTTTCTATCCAGTCCACCCAAGAAATCTTTCTTTACAGCAAAACAAGCTTTGTTTTGGTGCAGTATCCCTCATTCCCAGCCTCACACAGATCCTTTCTGAAATGCATGAGGATCTATTTTCCTTAGTTCTGCAATCACTGACTATGTTTTTACTGTGCTGTGAGAACTAGAAGCAAGAGATCCTTCATAATTATCAGTATTTCCCAAGCTGACTTGGGAAGACAGTGCAGCTGACCTGCAAGTTTTGGGGCTTGTTTGTTTGGTAGGTTTGTGGCTGGGGATTTTGTGTAGGGTTGTTGGAGGGGTTTTTAACAGCCTATGCCATATCCTACATTTTTACTGTCTGGACCTGTCTGATACTTGCTGAAGCTCACTCAGTTTCTTTGGTAATTCCAGTGAAGCTTGGGGATCTTCTGTGACCACAGAACTGAAGTAGGTTGGTTTAGGCTTCTTCACAAAAGAAAAGGTGCTCGATCCTTTTTACAGAAATGCTCCCTCAACCCTTTTTCCAGGGCAAAGAACAAAGGTCAATTATCTTTCAGGGAAAGAAACATCTCTACTTTTTTCTGCCTTTTCACAAAAATGTACCCTTCCTAATCCAACTGAATGTCAGCAAAAAACCTAAAACTTCCCAGGAGAGTATTTATCTGATCTCAGGTCAGTAAAAGTGGCTTTAGAACTTAAACTGCCGGTATGTAAAAAGCAACAAACCCTGCTGTTTATTTGAGCAGGAGGGTCAGAAAGCAAGCTCAAATCTAGAGGAAAAAGTTATAAAAAGTTCCCTTTGAATGATGAACATTCAACTATCTGCTGTTATTTAAATAAACAGGGTTTGCACATAGCATTGATCAAGATTGGAAAAATCCTCTTATATTTCTGGGCTTCTGATTTCAGACAACCAAGGACCACCACCAATGCAAGTCACCATTTAGTGAATGAGTTTGCCAGTTCTTGGACTTCTGCAATTCATGTTAAAAAAAAAAAAAGAGAGATGCTGCAAATTAATTATGCTACCAATATAAAGTTCAATAGCCTAAGATTTAAATTAGTTAGGGTCAAAAGGGAGATGGGGATAGTTGACACAAGTCCTTTAAAATTTTTTCACATTAACAAAAATATATTCATGTAATTAATATCCCAGGAGCAATTCTCCAGTTGCATAGCTACGCAACTAAGCCCTGAAGCTAAGACTGTGAATTTAAGGAAAATACTTTGATTTTCATACAGGCTGTCATTGGGACTGCTAAAATTGAGCAAAATTAGTCCTTTGTGGTGATTTTGTAATGTTAACTAAGATACAATTTCTTTGCATTGACTTAGGGAGGCCCGTTATAACCTGTGTATTAAATACTTGCTTGCCAACTAAAACCACGTCGAAATGCAGAGGAATGAGATTTTTAAGAAAGCCCTTCTCTGTCTGGCCCCCGTGTTCTTTCCTGTCTGGCCCAAACACGGAGTCTAAGGGTGTATTCTATTTGAAGAAATAAAATTCTTTTATAGTCTGTTGGGCAGTGATCTTGCCACATCTCTCAGCACAGAAATCATTTGCTCGAGCGGGGACCTGAACACCTCTAGTCCTCTGAGGAAAGGACTGATTTTGCCCTCTACCACCCTCTCACCAGGACTGTACCTGCCTGCACTTTGTCTCTGTTCTCTGCCAGCCCCCAGGGCACAGTGGGCACTGAGCAGCCCCAGGGAAGGAGCAGAGGAGGCACAGCCAAGCTGTGACCCTGCTAAGCAGCCACAGCCCTCTGCCTGCTGCCAGCTCACAGCCTGACCCCTGTCCTGCATCCCTGAATAAGGCTAGAAGGGTACCCTGCAGAAGACTTTCATTGCTGAGAAAATGGAAAAAAAAAAAAAACAACTGCACCCACTTCAACTTGCTGTGCGTTGAAACACAGGATTTGATTTCCCCTGTACTGCCCATAAAAATACAGGATTGCAACAAGGAGGAAAGTTTAAGTTGCACAGTTTGTGAATTTTTACTTTTTAAATGAAACTATCCTGAAAAGGCCTAAATACTTCTCAAATAAAGGGAGTTAACACTAGAGACAGGTATATTCTGATTTGTAAGATAAACATCTTGAGTTCCCACTAGCTTCTATTATAGCTTCAATTATCCACTCCTCCTTCAAGTCAAGCTTTCTTCTCATGCAGAGCTGGGAACTGCTCTGAGCAATCCAGAGAATTTTCAGAATGTATAAAAAACCTCTTCTACAATAAATACACAAGCTGTGTTTTCAGTTAAACCTTTTTTGAAGAGAGCAAAGGTGCTGGGACCTGAGTGTGAATGGCAATATTACACTGACAGAATGGGATCTGGATGGAGATGCCTCCTCTCCTTTGCCCAAAAGGTGCCTGCTTTCAGCACATCCAGAGGGAAACATGCACCCCTGTATTTATTTCTTTCCTTCTTTCCCAGGGCATCATCACAAGTAATAAAAGAAAAGAGACACCTGACACCTGCCTAATGTTCTCCACTTCTCTTTGCTGCGTGCAACATGGAAAGGAAAACATTCCCCAGCATCCCTGTGGTAACAGTGCTGAAAGATACCAATGCACTCTCCTCAAAATTCTTCTATGCTTTTCTCAAGTACAAAATAAACAAAACAATTCAGTTGTTATACCCCCTACCTTTAACTGGGTATAAGAGCGACCTATGGATAAAAGGTGTGTTTGATGCTAGCCCTTATCACCTTGAAGCAGGATTTGAACTTAAAGATGAAAAATGTGTGACAGTGAATTCAAGAGTGGTTGATAAATCCCATTTTAAGGGATATATGTGTATATTAATATATTATATTAACTCACTCTTCAGGAGATTTCTTCTACCAAGTTGTATGCAAACATTCATTTCAGCAGAACTATTATTTAAGGTACCAGGCATTTTTTGCATTTATAGTCCCATATTTCAGGGCCTTCAGTGAAGTGTGAGTGAAGCTGCCTGTCTCATTTGCCCCTATTAACAGAACCTCCTGCCTGTTGCACGTCCTAATTCACATTTGAAAGGGTTTGAGGCGGAAGATGAAGCAAATACTAGAACTACAAAAAATAACTTAGTCAGTAGGGTATCAAACCAAACACTGAGCACTCTTTGGCCTAAAAAGCAGTGATACGTTTTCCAGGAAATATACTAAAGAGCTGAAGCTGAAATCTGGTCTGAAAATAGTCGTAAAGTGAGATGTTAGCCGTATTAAGCACATGTTTTTACAACAGCATATATGGAAAACCCCGTCAGTATGGAGTTTGTCCATTTATAAATATATTCCCTTTCTCATGCTACAGTCTCTTTTCTAATGAGAATTTCCATTGCTTTTGTAGTGCCTGAGTCTTATTAATTTAATTTTAAATTTGAGAGTGTGTGTCTTGTGTTGATCTTCAAGAAGCAAGCACAATTTTTGTGAGGAGAAAGAAAGGAACATATTTCTCTGGTAAGTTATTACAGAAGTGGTCAGGTTAACATCACCAATATGCCAGTTTTGCACCACTCGAACAGGAGTATTGGAACAATATCCAGCAATTTTGGCGTGCTTAATCCAGCACCACATATCATGTCCTACACAAGGAATAGGAGGAGGTGGCACAGAAGCCCAGAGTGGGACACTGGAAGCATCATTTGAGGTGGCTGTTTCTGGAAGACAGCCTGGTAAAGTTTTATCATGCACTGCACTGCCTTTGAAGGCACTACAGTGGTGGTGTGCATGTGCAAACACTGCAGGTGTTTCCACATGACAAGTGGGGTTGGATTTGACAAATGCCATGGCTAAGGAGGTCTAAATATTTTCCCAGAGCTTTGTCTCGGTCATTCCTCTCCTGCTAGACTTGCTGTTAATGTTTTCTTTGTTTTGGAAAGGACACAGTGGAAGAAGAGTGCCACTCCATCCCTCAGGGCCGCTGGTGACTGAAACATTTCTTACATCATTGGCAAAGGAGCCTTCGGTGTTTTCTTCCTCAACATAAATTTTTTGCGGTGCGAGCCTACTGCTCCCCCTCACCTTCTCTGTCCTCTGGTTTTCTGCTGACAAAACCAGTGACATGACAGTTCTTAAATAAATCAGCCCCTGGTTGTGTTTTATGATGTCATGGTAAGGCCTGACCCTTAGTAATCAGCATCTCGGCACACCGGGAAGCTTCCTGCTCTAACCGCTCCAGCAGCCAAGCAAACTTGCCTACACTGCAGAAATTATGTGAATTACCTCACCTCTGTGTATCGTAATAACCCTTACCACACATTATGCCAAATGTTCAGCACTGAGCTGCAAGGAGCCAAAATGCAGACAAACCTCCAATAATATCTAAAACAGAGTTCAAGCGAAGCTGGGTCCGTGCCAGGCTGCGGAGATCGTTCTTCATGTCAGCCTCAGATCTGACTCTTGTGCATATGAACTAACGAAAGGGCAGGGAATAAAATAGCATTTGAGTTATTCTCACAGAGCAGGTACTTAATAATATCCACATTTCAAGCATTTGAACGTTATGCTTTTATTAAGCACAAAACGACTCCCACCAAATATCCCTCAGTTGCCGCAAAGGCTGTGAGCATGATTTTATTTCAGCCTGTGAACAAAGCCATATGGATTTCATCTGAGGGATTTGGGGGTTTTGATTCTTATAAAAGTCATGATGTCAAACAAAACTTCAGATCAGTCCCGAAACATATGCAGTGTGACAGCCGACAATGGAAACTACACAATGCCATTCTTCGGCCCGACAGCATCTTCAGGCTCAGCAAGGAATCAATCCACAAATGTGGATGGGCTTCAGCTTTGCAAATCCAAACCAAAGTCTGACACTTGAATCATGCCATCCCCCAGCTGGGCATACATTTTGATAAACATGTTTTTCATGGCCACGAGCCATTCTCAAACTTCTTGAATGATCCAGTATTTTGAAGGAAGTGCAATGCCATGCCCTTCGTCACACAGCCTTCACTACTTTTCAATATACCCCCATTCAGCTCCTCAGACTGCTCTATGCATTTTATAATACCCCTAGTTTTCACATGCTGCATGGTTCTAATGTTAGCAAACCCTCCTTGGAGGGTCTGGGCTCGTACTCAGCATCTCCAGCACTTTCCAGTTTACCTCCTTATATTATTCCAGGAGGAAAAGAGGCCTATTCCAAAAATACATGTCAGAATCTTCAGAAACCTCCTCAAGGAGGCCTCTTTAGCTGTGTCTAGAGCCAGTCAGAGGGGAACTGGTAAAGCAAAATAACAGCATCAAAAGAGCTTTTAATCATAGCAAAATAACTATCTATTTTTGCATCTTGAGAGGTTGCTTAGAAATGTAGCAACACATTTAAGGTTATTATGCATTTAAAACAGAATTCAGGATTTGAAACAAGATCTAGATTTATTGGCTATGTGGTCTCCTGTTTAGCCCAGCCAAAAAGACAAAAAAAAGTCCTGTTTAATTTTAGTGCCAAAAAATTACTAAGCCATTTATAACAGCTGGTCATACTACTGAACAAACCACTCAATTAATCAGCCAACTACCGTATGTTTGAAAGAGACAACGCAAGCTTCCATTCCTAATAAAGTGCAAAATATTGATTAGCTCCGGGACAAAACATGAATAAATTACTCGTGCTCATAATTAGGCTTTGCAGTTTCCAAAAATTCTGGGTACTTTTCACACTTCATTTATCAGTATCTTTTCTTTCATTTCTCTTTGCTTTTAGCCCTGGTTTTTTAGAATGATGGCCAAAATAAACAAAATACTTCCTTATATTTCCCTCTCTCACTTCCTGCTTATGAAAGAATTTTCACTCATGGCCTCTAGCACTTCATGGAATCAAATTTCTTCCAGAAATCTGAAGCTAGAATGCAGTATTTTAATTATGAGTATTATTACAATCTCCCTTTCACTCCCCCATCCCACATTCCTCCTTCTCTGTCTTAATGGCTGGTCCCTCCCAAACCAGCTGTTAGAGGCAGCCCTGCAAATTTACTGCCTGCTTCCTTACAGCGATGTCCTCTCTATGCTGCTTTATGAGGGCTGGTCTCTCAAAATAAAAAAAAAAAGAAAAAAAATACATTTACAGCCTCTGAAATTTGTGGCATAGCTCTTCCATGTGGTCTATTTTTAGGTGCACCTTATAGGTTGTGAAAGGCTTCATCTATCCACATGCTGAAGTGCACAGCTTGTGGCAGTGGCTTCCCCCAGCACAACCAGCAAATTCAATTTCTCAGGATGGATCTCTGTGCTCGCTGTGGGTTTAGCCAGGCTGCACCTTGGGATGCTGCAGCCACCAGAGAAGGTGACAAAGTGCACGTGGGTCCTCTGGGCATGGATTGTGCCACTAATGCCAGTAGTAAAAAGGTAATTCTACAACTGATTTCCAGAAATGCTAATAGTGGTTGAAGGAGATTTCTTGGTCAAATGTGAATTTCCCAAAAGATGAAAAAGTTCGAAGGATTAGGGAGGGGGAATTCCTTCAGAGGACAGCAGAGTGCTGCTTCCAGAGGCATTGAAAACTAAGCTGCTGAAACCATCTGAGAACTGTCTTCAGATTGAACTTCTTGCCAAGGAAGGACTCAGATAACACTGTCTATATGAGAAAACATTCCAGGCAATATCCCATCACTTTTTATGTTTAAACCATAGATTTTATTTCTTCATAGTGCTGACAACAGATGTATTTTAGCTAACAGAACCATCCAGGATGGAACTGTAGGAGACTACAGGCATAACATTTACTCTAATTTCTAGTAGTGCATAGAAAAAGTCTATCTATTATTTAATTGTCTGGGCTTTTTTGCCATAGCATGAGAGTGCATGTGAGCTGATATGTATGTTTATGCATGTACACATATAACACTAAATATATTTTTATATATGCCTTTGGAGGAGGCAAAACAAATCTGTGAATGACAGTAACATAGTACTCACTTTCAGCTGCAGTTCACGAAGGACTCATCAGAATTGAATGCAGACTTTTTTTATCTGGCACTTTGTAAGTAAGACACATTAATTCAATTCCTTAGAAGACTCTACAGATCTGGAACTAAAAGTGGAATATATTCAGTAGTGCAAAGGTTTTTTTTTAACCGGCTACAGTTATTTCAGAGTTAGTTTCCTATTCACCATTTTTTTTACAAGTTCTCATAACTTAAAGCTTGGAATTACATTGGAGAAGGATGATAAAAATTTTGGGGTCCTTGCAAAAAAAAGTTACATGAAATTTTCACCAAATACATTTTTAAAAAGAAATAAGAAAAAAAAAAAGAAAGGTAGTGATTTCTTTGCAGAGATTAATATAGGTATCTGACTCTCAGAATAATGTCTTGACCAAAACTCTTCAGTGTTCTTTGCTTCAGCAGTTAGAATATACTATTTCACATGCATTTTACAAACTATTAATCCTAGCACCTAGAATTATTTTAAGAATATTTTAGTATTGCATTAATTGGACAGAAGGGACAGAGACAGAAAAAAGAAAAGTACGTATGTTTAATACTGTTTTAATTCAGATGTTTGAATTTTTCAGTGTCTAAATAGTGGCAGGGTTGGTGGGGGGAGGGCAGGGGAGAAAAAATATAAAAAGTATTCCTTTAGCTCTGGGGCAATTCTAGTTGCATTTTATTTTCTGCATGATCTCAAAGAAAATTCTTCTCTGTAAATATCTGTAGAATATATATCTTGGGCCAGTAGCAGAAGTTGGCTTAATAAATAAATTGAATTGAATGCATAGGAAGCAGAGAAGCAGATACACTTTATAAACACATAAATCATCCAGTTAACAAGTAAAATAGAGTTATGATCAATCACAAACCTTGGATAAGCAAATTCAGAGTAGCAAGTACAAATTCTGTATGTGCTGTTCCCAGATCAAATATGTTTGCAAACTTCACAGACTCAAGAATTACGAATGTCAAAAGTAGGATTATAAAGAAACTGTTCAAGAGCCAAGAAAAGGGGCTTATTGAATAAACAGTTTTCAGTGATTATTATGACCAGATTTAGCCTAAGATATGCTGTATGATGGTCCTTTCAAGTGTGAGTTAGGTTGCTAGATTTTGTTAAATTGCCTGGTACTGAAAAAAATGGGCATACTTTTGAGCACAAAATCTCTTCTTGGAGCTTAAAAAAGAAAGAAAAAAAAAAGGTTAAATACAGCTTGGAAATAATTGCAGATTTAAGAAAGTTTATTTTTCCCATCTACACACAGACTATTTTTCCCTACTGAGGCTGACCAGTCCTGTGTGTGTGCTCAGCCCATCACAGAGCTACAACAAAGGCTACTGCTGCTTTAAGAGCAGAGATGGCAAGAGACCAGCTCAGCATTTTAAAAGTCTGGAAAGATTTTCCATGAGCAACTGTCCTTGAAGGTTTCAGTTTGAGTAATTTTGTTCCCTGGAAGTGTCCAAAGCCAGGCTGAATGGACCTTTGAGCAACCTGCTCTAGTGGAAGTTGTCCCAGCCTATGGCAGGGAGGCTGGAACTGGATCTTTAAAGTCTCTTCCAAACCAAACCATTCTATGATTTTATGATGAATTGACTTCAGCCCAGAGAGCCAAAGCACTATCCAGCCTGGCCAAGTAAATCCATGTCACCTAAGAAAATCTTGAAGCAATCTTGATCAAAGACCATACAATTACCAAGTAAAACTGAAAAATAAATTATGAGATGAAATTAATATCTCTGTTGGTGTAAAGTAATGGAATTGACCCTACCTGATGGCTATGTGGAATCGAGTCACAGAATGCCTTGAGTTGGAAGGGACACACAAGGATTGTTGGGTCCAGTTCCTGGCTCTGCACAGGACAATCCCAAGAACCACAACATGTGCCTGGGATTGTCCAAACTCTTCTTGAGCTCTGGCAGGCTTGATGCTGTGACCACTTTCCTGGGGAGCCTGTTCCAGTGCCCAAACACCCTCTGAGGGAAGAGCCTTTCCCTGATGTTCAACCTAAATCTCTCCTGACAGCTTCAGGCCATTCCCTCAGGTCCTGTCACTGGGCACACAGAGCAGAGATCAGTGCCTGCCCCTCCTCTTCCCTACACAAGGAAGTTGTAATTGCAGTGAAGTGTCCCCTCAGTCTCCTCCAGGGCTGAACAGACCAAGTGGCCTCAGCCACTCCTCATACAGCTTCCCCTCAAGGCCCTTCACCATCCTCATAGCCCTCCTTTGGATGTTCTCTAATAGTTTCATGTCTCTTCTATTGTGACACCCAGAGCTGCCCCCAGCACTGGAGGTGAGGCTGCCCCAGCTCAGAGCAGGGCAGGACAGGACAATCCCCTCCCTTGCTGCCTGGCCATGCTGTGCCTGCTGCCCACCCAGGACAGGGTTGGCCCTCCTGGCTGCCAGGGCAAACTGCAATTTTCATCTGAAGCAAAGTAAAACCTGGAATGGAGATTCCATAGCAGAAGATCACAACACCCTAGCTTGATTAGATTACAGTTTATTTTGTAGTAATTTCTCCAACACTATTTTAGCAAGGCTGATAAAATCAATAGCTACTTCTTCACCATATGTAGATACAGTGCTGAATTAAAAGAGACAGTTGTTTTTAAAGGTGGTGATCCTAGATATTCTCATTATTTTTCTAATTTCACAGGACCATATATTCCCATCCCTCATCTTTTAATTTTGATTTTTTCCCCCCCAATATTGCATCATCTATTTTTCATTGCTTTCTCTTCCTATGGGTTGATCTTACAAGTGCTTTTCAAATAAGGAATTCCTTTGGCTTCAATAGGAATTCTCTTATAAGTAAGGTTATTTATTATTGGGCCCTAAGCTGCACATTTGTTGAAGAAGGAAATCCTCTTTATCTGTTTAGTAAAAGATGATAAATAATAGACTGGAGGGAGACAACACTCACAAGAAGTAGATGGCTTAACAAAACCTGCATCTGGCATACATACAGATTCTTTTAGACTCCACTGTTTTTCCTGGGTTTTTCCAGGGAGGGGAGGAAGAACGAAGCTTCAGGGATGGGAAAGTTATAAATGAAAGATACTTCTTAAAGAAGAATTTTTCCTCTCTAGATTTCTTTCCCTCGTCAGTGGGATGCTGTTTTTAAGACACATTTCTTTAAAAGTATGACCATACTGAACCATTCCTTGTTGGGTTTCTTGTGGTATAACATAAATTGCCTCAATGTAGAGAGCCTGAGGACAGGCTCTAGAGATGATTTCTTGACTTCCTCCAGCAGCCCCAGCTGGCAGGAGAGGTCTTCCAAGGGCTCCTCCTGTGCCACCAGCCTTGCCAGCCACGGGAGCCACTGCCAACAATGAAAATGTACAAACACATGGATAATGATCTTAGCAGAGACTCCATTCCAGGGCCTTGAATGCCACCTGTTCTCACATTTACCCTCCTCTTTGCCATGACAAGGGTTATAAACTTTAAGGGTAAAGGCTGAAGTTTTCAGTTTGGGATTTTTGGGTGGGGAAGGGTTGTTGGATTTTTTCTTTTCTTTGGAGTGGCCAAACTGGGTCTCTTGGGAAAGGCTGTAAGACTCAGGTAAATTCACATGTCTCTGAATTATACTGCAGTGGAGTAACATAGTACAGGTGGGGTCCCTTATGCCTTTCTACAGAGTTTGACTGTGCTGAGACACTGTCACCCAGCACAGCTCTGCCACGAGCCTCGGAACAAACAGGGAAGGAATGAGAGGCAGCAACACGAGCCCCTTCCCAGTGCTCCTGTGGTGTGTGCAGCATCGCCAAACCAGGAACTGCTCCAATGAAGGGGTAATTTGTCTTGTTTTATTCAATTAAGCTTATTTGCATATCTGAGGTCAATCTTTTTTCCTGTTATTCTAGCAGCAAATGCACACCAAGATATACGTTGATACACTGAGTGGAAAATCACATGTTTGTGTATGCCCGTCACTGAAGTCAATCACAATAACAGATATGACAAATTGTGTGATTCCTTCTCAAAATTGAATCCTGTGATGTTTATGCAGAGCATAAGGATTCTTATGCCTTTAATGCAACAAGCCTGTTTTTATTTACATAGATGAGTGAAACATTGCCCTGGCATTACACAGAGTAAAGTGTGCAAATTCTAAACCCTTCCATAGTCCCTGGATATAAGAGTGCATTCATATGTTTGTGTTTAACATGAACAAATTTATGATCTGATGTGGATTCCTCTGAGTACAGATGTATTCCAACTATTTGCTGAATCCTAATTTTGAAAGAACAAATGTGAGTGCTCTGGAAGGAAAAAAAAGTTATTTTCTATTTATTTTAAAGGGTTTCAATGCAATGCAGGCTCTTTTTTTTTAATAAAAGGTGGTTTGAGGTTTGTCTGTGACAGTTTAAAGGATACAGGTAGTGAGAATCAGCATATTAGTAGAACATCAAAACTCAGAAAGTAAATCAAACACCTTCAGATCTATTTGTGTATTTTTGCAGATAGTCCACGTTTTATGAACTCTGCAAACAGAAACATACACAAATCCTGTTGACACTGCCAAGAGAGGTATAAAGTAGTCTGCATAAATCCACAGCATTTCCTGCAAAATCATTTCAGACAAAAATGGCATGTTTTGTGATTAGGGCTTCTGTAGGAAGGAAGAAGGGGAAAAAAAGAAAAGTGAATACATCCCCTGCATGTAGCCATGCATCTTTCTGGTGGAGTTTCCCTATACAGGAAGGAATCCCTCCAGATATTAACTCAGCTTTTATCCTTCAGTGCATATAGATGCCCAGTACCCAAGGGCTGTGCTCACAGCCCCTTTTAGCCAGATTCTTTCCCTTGATGTTACATACAGGGAGACAAAGGGCACTGCTGCTTTTCCAGTGCCTCGAGTCAGTCTTACAGCCTTTCTGTGCTGATAATGTGGCTTAGAGGGCTCACTGCAGATCCCAGAGCACACATTCCACTGCACCGGTTGTGGTTCAGGTTAGAGATAACTACATTAGAATAGAAAATATTTTAGGCTCAGGATCAAAGTTTGCATCTGGGGCCAAATCAAGGGAAAAGTCTGATGTTTCAGTAATCATGAGAAAAGTCCTAATCATACTGATAGGCTCTCAGTTTCCACAGGGCCAGTAATCTCTCAGATCAATCTGATTTGCCTGAAACTTTTGCCATCTTGAAAAGTGGGAAATGGAGAAAGGCAGCTATTTGCATAGTTTTAAATCTGCTCTGGAACAAGACTCATTGGAGCAGAATTGGAAAAAAAAATTACTCCAAACATTTCTTTAAATCTAATGGGGCTTGTATTCCTGGGTTTATTTTGTCCTATTTCACATGCATACAAATACATATTTTTCAATAATCAGCCATCTGCATCAAACTTACATGTCTCACTGCTGTTTCCTTTGATATAGTTGGCCAAATTCCCACCGATTCCAGTTGGAGGGGAGTCAGGACTAATGTGCTTTTCCAAAAACATGCAAACCCATATTCTGGCTGGCAATTATTTAAAGAGCTATGGAGCTTTTAGCAATTCAAAACATATAAAGTGTCTTTGATATGACTTAATTTGCTTGCATGTCAGAAAGAAAATATAAGTGATATTGTGTGCCTTCCTGAAAAATCCTTTTGATGGAAACATTCTTTCCTTGGGCAACCTTCCTTTGTGTGCAAGCCAGCAACTTCCTCCTAAAGTTTTCTCCTGGAAGCAAACACCTCAAGTCAGCTGATAGAACCAAGCCTAATTGAATGTTTTGCTGTCCCTGATTGTCCCCTCACCGAATCTAGAGGGGACACTGGTTTCAGGGAGCCAGCCTATCACTAACAATCGTGGTCTTTTACCACCTAAGAAAGAAAGGTAAATGAAGCCTTCAACAAAGCCAAGGCGGTGTTTTTTGCAGGTGGAGCAATAGGAGGGCTAAGATCACCTGGTGAGGCATTGAGTGGCCTTACCACCAGGTCTTTGAAACACAGAAAAGGACTTCTCTGACTTTGCAAGAGAAGTCCCACACTGTCAGTCTAGCAGCAGATACCTGGACCAGACACAGTTCAGCCAAACATGCAGTAAAGCAAAAAGTGCTAAAGATGTGCACTCCTCTGCTTGCCAGAGGCAGAAACCCAGAGCAGCTGCTAACCATTGACTCCTTTCAATCAATAATACAACTGCTGGACACTGCTTGAATGGTGACCAAGAGGAAGGACAACTAGGACATTGGTGTGGCAAGGATGGCTGAGACTGATGACAGCCCCGTCAATTTAAAATGTAAGGTGAACACAGGCAAGGGAAAAAAGTAAAGCACCTACCTGAAGGCAATGGTGACTTTTGCTAGAGATTTTTAGGCTGTGTGCCTAATTCCCATGGAGAGTAATGAGAGATAATAACCAAAGTATAGGTGTGCATTTATTGCTAACAAAGAAAAGAGTTTGATCCTGGTTTAAAGGTTAAGCTCGCATCATCTGGAAGACAGGGCTCTTATTTTTAGAGGTAACATACTTTATGTTTCTGGCAGTGGATGGAATGTTTCGAGCTCCTTTGTGTTTCAATTTTTTAACTTCAATTCACTTTGCTAGTCTCTGAACACAGCATTTATAGTTACCACAAAATCTCAAATTACCTACAGCTTTGATACATATGTTACCAGATAAATCACTGCAAATACATATATATGTATTTGTGTATTACTCTTCCCTAAGGAAATGAGCCTGTGCAATCACGCACTTTATCTCTATCTCGCTTTGGAAATCTTTCCCAAATGTCAGCCACATTTGACGAAGGATTACAGGTCAGAGAGATAACCAAGTTCCTGGAAATGCAGTGATAATCAGTAGCTAGGTCAGTGCAACAGCTGAGACAGGAGGGCAGGTAGAGTTGTGCAATCAAACCCTCTCTGCAGCAGCAGGCATCTGGCCAAAGAGTGTGCACAAACTCGACATTTGGGGTCTGAGTAGCTCCTAATAGTCGTATCTTCCTCATTAAGTGTCAAGAATACAATACAAGAAATACAGTGGACAGAAGGAAATAAATCTGAAGGCAGCTGTGCCTCACTTGACCTGTTCTTTGCAGAGCAGCTTGCTCAGGAAATGTTAATTGCTTCACACTGGAGCAATGTTAGTGCATGGGAGAACTAACTTTAATTTTGCATCTTCCTTTGTCACTGTTCTGCCTGTGCCATATCACATACCAGAGAAAGTAATTTGATACATGCTAAAAATTTGCATGCAGTTTCATAAATGACAGACCTTTTCTTGGTAGAGTAAGCCATTTAATGCCTGGTTTGAAGGAAGGATTAAATTCTAAGGTATCATGTTCTCCACAGAATACCCTGTCTGTAATTGCATTTTAAAAACCCTGAATTCAGAAAATAATTAAAATAGGTGATCATCTTTCCTGATCCTTCAGGTTTATGTCAAAGGTTAATAGTGTGGACCTATAATGAGTTTGACCCTAATTAATTAGCCCAGGCAAATCATTTGTATACCAGCATAAATCATATACATACTTTAAAAATACCAATAGCAAATCCTCATGAAGTTACTTTACCCTTGATTTCCCAGCCAAAGATTCCTAAACACACATTTTTGCTTAACATAACAAAATGGTGGTTCTAGACATTGTCCCAAAATTTACAGCAGCACCATTTAATAACCAGGTATATTTTTCTGTACTGAAGGATGAAATAGAAGAAATCTTTCAATTTATGACTTTTTTCTAAGATGTAAGAAGGTGGATTTAAGAGGCTCTCTACATTTTATTACACCACAGTCATGACAAACAGCACAGACGGATTATTACTGGGTCCTCGAGTTTTCCTAAAGAATTGGAAAAAGTAATTACAAAGAAATTTCTATATTTGTCCACAAAATAATATTATATAAGTTATTCAGTAAGAATATAGAAAAGGAGCATTTCTAATGTCAGGAATAACATTAAGAAAGCAAGACATTCTGTGGGGAAATGTGTGGAAAGCTTCATCTTAACTTCACCTGGAGCCAGTTTTGGCTAAAGGAAAATTTATAAGGCATCATTAAAATTCCATTTTTCAACCACCAGCATTTTTCTCTTCCTAGAAAAATAAGTCTTCCAAACATAGACATAGTAAGGAATAAGCCTAAATATACTAATAAATGCTTCACTGGGGTTCCACAACACACATCTGTGTAAATTAGAGAGTTTTACTCAAGAATTTTCAGACTTAATAAATCTTTCCTCAAAGTATCCTTGAGAAACCATTAGCTGGAATGCAGGTTACAGCTCTTGAGTTTTGAGATAATGTCCATCTTTCCTAGTGTAGTCATCTTTCCTGTCTGCATTACAGCCACAGAGTGGGTTCTGCAGGCAGAAGACATTTCCTGTTATTTCAGATGGATTCTGGTGCTTTGACTCCTAAATTAAAAGAAATGCTTTGTACATTTCTTGGAAGAAATGCAAATCTTTTGCACAGTGAAATTCCAAATTGAGTGAGAAAGTGCATTTAACATTACCCCTATGTTTTCCTGGATTGGGACTTTAGTTTTTAACAAAGAAAATAAATTCATTTTCAATCTCTCTGAAGAATAATCCAAATTTCGTTGTAGTTAGCTTAACTCCTTTCAGTGACTTTACTAGGCCTGGACCTGCCTTTATCCTTGTGATTACAAAAAAGAATACCCACTTTATTTTCAGTTTCTCAAGGAGTAAAAAGAAGCTGATTTATGCTATATAAATTGTCTAATATGACTGCTACATATATTCTGTTGCTCATGAGTTCTGTAGTTGAATAAATTACATAGTGTAATAAGTGAAAGAAGAGCAGTGTATCCTATTTTGAAAGGGAGGGTTTGTAGTTTTGTTGGACAAAAAAAACTCTCACATATCTCGTAGGGGGGAAATGTTAAATCTACTTGATCCGGTCCATTATGCAAATTCAGTAAACCTTTGAAGCTTTCAGGCAGCTCACCCAGTTTTTCCTAACATTCCTGTACGAGGATTCAGCATCCTAGGTGTCTGAAACCACTTCTATGAGGCGCAGTGTATTAAACTTTTTAAAGATTATTTGTGGAAAAATGGCTTCTTTGTCATTCAAGATGTGTTTTTAGGCCTATAATTTCCTTCAAGTGAGCACAATTCCACTAACAGCAGTATATTATTTTGACAGTAAGTCAGTTGGCATAAGACTTCATTGTGTATGCCTTTTGTTTATATAATCCTTCCTAACAGTAACAAGGTGTTTACTGTTCAGCAAACACATTTTATTTTAACTGCCAACAGTAAAACTGTCTGATAAATTTTGATTTAGCTAAAGAAAGCAAGTTCTCATTTAGCCCAAATAAATCCATGGTGCTATAGACAGCTGTTTGGAGTACATAATCCCCCAAGCTCTTATAGCGAGGCAGCCCTTGCTGTTGAATGAGCGAGGGAGAGCAGGCTCAGCTGTTCAGGATGTGCTCCATTAGGGCTGTAATCTATAGCACCATCCTGCCATATTGTGAGAGCATTACTCACACTCAGCAGCACTGCAGCCAATACTGCTCTGACAGATGCTCTGCAGACTGACAGCTGACACCCTAAGCTCAGCCTATAGATTTTTCACTAAACACATCCCGCGGCCCGGATCGATGTGGTCTGGCTGTCTGCTTCCCCCCGCTCTCCTACAAAGAGATCAACACCTAATACCATTTCTGTGAGATTCTCAGCGAGTTAACTGTCTCCAAGTGGAAAAAGTTCGGATTTCAGAGAAACAATGAACACAGACGCTTCTCAAAATAACAGCATTTTGCTGCTTGAGAGAAAGAAGAATTCATAAGCCCAAAGGCATTTGTCTTTCATTTTATGGTTGACTTTATCATGGAGAAATTTGCCAAAGAAATGTGATTTTTAAGGTTGATATTATAAAAATTTTTGAGAACAGCAGGGGAGAAATAGCTGATCAGTCACAAGGAATCCAAAAAACTTGTCTGTAGAAAACACAAAGCAAAATAGACTCCAGTATTTACTTCCTGCCAAAATTAGAATATGTGGCAAGAGCATGGACACAGGCAGAGATCAGGATGTGCATAATAAGCCAATACTTCACTTACATGTTCAAGAAAAAGCTATAGAACAAATAATTTTGCTGTAACGACTATAGCAAACTTCTAACCTTAACCTCAAAGCACTGGTAAAGTAGTTTACTTTTCCCCTTGCTTTTTTCTCTTTTATGACTACTTCATTAGCACTGCTCCTGCTCCTGCTCCTACCAAAGTCCCCAGCAGAACTCCTGTGATTCACTGAGAGCAGGAGCAGTTGTGGTTTGGAAAGCGCTTTCCAGAGTGATAATTAGTTTAAAGCCTGAATGCAATCAATTACCTGCACTGAACATAAGGAATGAGGGCAGAAAATAATGCAAGTTGGTTTTAAAGCTTATCAAGGGAGGTTTAACTATAATTTCTGTTCTGGAATTTGGGGACATTTGGGTTGTGTTTTGTTCTCTGCCATTATTTGTGCCACCTCAAAGAGTCTATATTCTAATCTTACATCAGATCTGGGAGTTTGTGGAAGGGCAACTAGCTCTGCTTCTGATTTTCATCCTGCCACAGCACATGTTGCATGGAAAGCCAAACAGATGTCTGTGCCTTCTTGCAGAAAGATTGCTAGAGTAGAGTTAATTGCAAAGAACTGAAATTCCTCTTTCTGACCAAGCAGTTTCATGTTTTGAAAACACATCTTGTGGCCCCTTTCGACTTTCAGTGTGTTGTTCCACTCCTTGTTGTGTTGGACTTCGTCTTTAAACTCACAGCGCCTTAGAGTTTTGCAAGTATGTATGTAAAAGGTAAGTTGTTATGTGATTATGTGATAATTTAATGAAGCCTACTCTTTAAATTGTGGTGGTTTGTCACTGTCTGGACACCAGGTGCCAGCCAAGCTGCTCTGTCGCTCCTCCTAAGTCCTATTATTTATTATTTAATAAATAAAACCATACATTAAGCACTGCACACTCAGAAGAGAAAGTATTTATAGATAATTACCAAATCACTGCACTCCTCAAGAAATTAATAAACATTAGTTCAATGTATTCAATGGTTTAGAGTGATCTTGGTCAGAAAGGTATGCCCTTGCTTCAAATAAACTAGTACAGCTCTAGTTAGGCAAAATCATTACATTGAGCTGCCTTATGTAAGAAATTATTAAAATCTCATCTGTGTAGAGAGTTGCTAGCAAAAGATGGTGCAACTCCAAAGAAAAAATTGGCAAGGAGCAAATTTCACCTTCAAGGAGGTACGAGATGCAGATGGCCCATCACCAGATTGCCCAAGCCATGTATCTCATCACAAAACCATCCCAAACAGCTTAGAGACAGTTCCTCATTTTATCTGGTCCTTTTAGGATCAGGAGAAACAGGTTTTATAGGGTCCTGCTTCCCCTTCAAAGCCTTTTGTCACTGTTACTGGAAAGCAATTACATATCTGACAGTTAGCATCACCTCCAGTGATCATTCTCCTGCTGACACTGGTGTTAGCACACAAACACAAAATCCTGTCCATAAATGGCTTAATTCTTGCAGTCAGGCTGGTAACCTGCTGGTCCAAATAGGGAAGACAGAAATGTTTGAAATAAACCTAGTGAGGCTCTAAAATGAGTTTTGCCTTGAGAAACACTGTGTCCATGGATCTGTTTAGATGCAGGTTCGTGTAGGCTGCCTCCTAGTCATAAACACGTTTGAGAAAAATACATGGCAATTTTTTTCCTGTTCCACAGTAACCTAACAGTAATAACGTTCCCATTTTTAAAGCAGCTTCTAGATAAGAATTTTAAGGATTTTCCCAATGATGGTGCCATTTTACAAAGGATGAAATAATGATGTTAAGGAGCTAAATGCTTGGAGTTGGCTTTGGCAATCTTAACACAGCTGAGGTGACAGTTCATGTTGATTTTGGGAAGAAGGGAATACATTGGGAACACTTGACTCAGACTGACCTTGGCCAGAGGTGACAGCCTGTGCAATAGGCTTTGTATGTTCCTCTCTTTCTGCAGATCTTGCATGAAACATTCACACCTGCATGCAGCATGTCTGCAGCAAAAGCAAGAAAACCCTCAGCTTACTGATGTTTTCCAGCATACAGAATAAGTAAGACTGAAATTGAACTGTATGTCTGAAGGACTGGCACCAGCCTTTAGGAAGGCTTAGATACTTCAATTCTACTTTTGGGAATCTGAAATATTATGAAAACTTTGACTGATGGTGTGTTGGAGGGTGATTTTTATTCTGCTGTAGTAAAATGCACAATCATTACCACCTGAGAATAGAAAAACTTGTCTCTGAATAGCTCATTTGAGGATTATTTTTTCTCAGATTTTGGAAATCCCAAAGAAAGAGGGACTTCCTTCTTACTTAGAAATTTCTTAGCATAATCTTTATAGCCTTCTCTATTACCATCTATCACTACCATTATATTAAAGCAAATTATGTTAAAAGCTGTTAAGAACAACTCACATAACTAAATAAAGCCTATGGAAATTGTAGGAGAGAAACAACAGAAAAGATAGCCTGCATGACTAAAATAATTTAATTCTTTTAGAGAGGAATCTGGGCATATCTGCTTTATGTGTGCACTGCAAACACTATATTAACTCTGGCAGTAGAAGTACATCAAACAAGAACCAGATACATCACAGAATACTGTTCAGATTTTATATTAAATCTTGCAACAGGCTTTACATTATTGTTGTTTCAAAATCTCAGTGAGTTTTCTGGTCCTTGTCTTCAAGACTCTGCACATGTGATTAACAGCTTTGCATACTCAGGGAGCAAGCAGATAAAACTTAGTTCTGCAATACTTTCAGGTCTGCCCATCAGCTCCCAGTTCCAGGTAGTGTATCCCTAATACACACTCATTGTCATTATTAGATGCAGCATGTATTGATTGTTTGAAAAGCATTAGAAGTGGAAGAGCAGCCATGCCAAACACCAAGATGTTCAGCATTTTGCAGTTAAGTACGTTTAAATATTTTGACATTATGGGGTGGTTTCTTCAGTTTCTTCAGGAAATTATTTCATCACCCAGAACAGCAAAGCATGGGTGGATTTTAACCTGAAATTTCGCATAGGATTTCTTGTAAAAATTGTTTCATCTGCACAGAGTAGCCAGTTAATAGCTTCCCTTTAATGCAATTTAGGAACTGCAGCGAAGACTGGAAAAATGACAGCCAAGTGTGTGTTCTACTTATTCTGTTCCAGGGCTTTGGCTGCAGAGCTTTCACTGTGAACTTCACATGTAGTCTCTCAGGGACCTGTAGATGGTACAAGAAAATGTTATTTCACATCAAAAGCTACTGTACTTGTATTTTATGACTCTTGCATATACACATGCATGGAGAGTCATAAACCTAATTAGGCCAAAGAGGGCATATGCACATCCTTAAAGAGAGAAAGCTCAGTCCTGACAGTGTTATATGTTTTGACTTCAACTGTGTATATATTTATACAGGCATGTGCATTTGTGTTGTGTCATCATATGGTATCACTGAATTCAGGACAGCTGTGTCTATAAGCTTATCCTTTCTGCATATTTATGTGACAGAAATGTGGAAGCTTTTCTCTGATTAAACAGAAGTTTCACAATAATCTTCATTTCTCTCCCACCCAGAGAGAAATGTTTTCTGCATTTCATGATCAGTACTTCAACATTCACAACTGGATCATCTCTCCCTCTTTCTAGGCTGGGATTTTTGAGCCCTATTTGGACTACAGTGCATGCATCCATCCATTTCTCCTGTACATGCCCAAGAAAGGATGAGCCAATCTTTCCTGCACTCCCCTGAGAACACAAAGTCCTTGCAGTTTTCTAGGGCTTTTTTTAACCCCTTTAATCAGAAGCTGTTGATCAAAACCTTTTCTTCACTTAGAGTCTGTACTGTAACAGATGCTAACAAATTTCAGACACACAAGTCTGTTTCTAGGAGAAAGAATTTTCGGATGAAATCACCTCAGAAACCCAGGGAAGTCTTGTGACTGCTCTGACTGGGACCACTTTTTGTCTGGTACAAAGTACCCATCTTCCCATTGCCACAAAGCAGGAGAGCTCTGTGAGCTCGGTATACTTTTTTTTTTTTTTAAGTGAATGAAAACACTACTAGAAGGCAACTGGGCCAAATTCTCTGCAATGGAAGAAAGAGATCAACTCTGTGGACTTGAGGGTGCAGATTTGCATCTGCAATGGTAAAAAATGTGGCTGAATATTTTCCTGTTCTCATTTTTTATATGTGTTTACTAGATTTCATTTTACCAGCAAATTCATGCAAGTATGATTTATGTGTAATAATCCCCATATTTTTTTAATTACCTTGCCATAAAACCTGAATAACTCTCCCTACTTTGATCTCCAACACATTCTGGAGAATACTGCACCAGGCATGCCTAAATCAGTTAAGCCATGCACAGAGCTGTTCCTGCAGGGAAGCTTTCCCACATCAGAAGATTGTGTAATAAAACTTAACACAGCTCATTAATTTTCTCTCTTAACCAATGCATCTGACAAGAAGTGACTTTGAAAACCTAAAGGAATGACACAACTCTTATGCTTTGCGTGAAACATCTGTTTCCAGATCCTTTGCTATTAAATTGACATCTTTTTATTTGAAAAGTTCCTTTTATTTCCCAACTTCCTGCAATTGGTAATGTATATATCCCAAAGAGCTTAAATTCACAGCTTTTAAAACTTGATTAACTAAATGCTGGGTTAGTCCTGTCCCAGTGGAAAAATGCCTCTTGCACAGACAGATTAAGTGGCACAGCTATGCTTTTTAATCAATTATTAAGAATTTGTTTACTCAGGCAATGTCAGACTTCATAAAGCATCAAAACAGACTTCAAATCCTAAAATAATGTAAACACCAGTGTGATTGCATATGAAAAATATTAGCATTCTTGGATCTGGAAAATCGATAGAAGGTGAGCATGTCATACTGGCTTTCTCACCCGTGAAGGCCACAGACAATATCAGGTTTCCAACTATGAAGACCCACAATGCTACTTGCAAAAGCAGTAGTTGCAGAAGTCTTGCATGAGGAGCAAAGATGATTTTCAGCAGAAGCAAAACACCTTAATGACCCTGATTTTTCCTTTAAATTCCCATCACTTACCCCCATATTCTGATTAAATTGCTCCCTTAGATTTGCTCCCTTAGTTCCCAGTAAATTGGGGAAAAGACAAAAACAAATATCATAGCAAACTTTTTCGAGATCATTTCATGTTATGTGCAGATATCACGCACAGTTAAATTCTGGAAGCTGATTCAATTCCAGTCTGATGGACAAGATGAATGCACTTAATTGCATGATGTGTTTGTATGGAGCTAAATATTGTTTGGTAACTCTGGTAAACCAGCTACACCTACCAACTAATGCAATTTTAAGACATTTGAACTTGTTCATACACCCCTCCACCTTCAAAAAGCTTTACTCTTCAGCATAGTTTAGCAAGGAAGACTTAGCGGTGAAAACTGCTAATAAATAATAAAATGTTTGAGAATCTTTAATTTTAGGAAATTAGAGGAAAAACAGGTCCATTTTTCATATTATGAGTTCCTCCTGGTGTCTCGATTGCTCTGAAAAGATTGTACTTTTTTTTCTAAGTGATCCAGAGATTGTCAGTGAAGAGCCAATCCTGGAAGTCACCCAATCTTCAGACATAATTTTACATTAGATTAATTGCGCAGCACCCCAAAGTCACGCCTGGCTTGGTGGAGCTGTGTTAAGTGTACAAAGTGCACACAGGAGCCTTTGCTGGATGGGGATCTAAAACAGAATCAACAGGGGAACACCTTGTTTACTGAGAGGGAGCTTTCCCTCCTCTTCCTTTTTTCTAGGCTCTGTCATCCATCAGCTTTACATGGAGCTTGAACCCGAGCTCGATGCCCGGTGAGCCTGGAGGTTGCTCACTCTCACAGTTCAGTTTCTAGGGAAGAACAAGTTTTGCCAGATCTGTTCTCAACCCCTGTCAGTCCCAAGTGTGGGCCTTTTGCTTACACACACTGCACAGACAAGCTGCACTCGAAGGAGTAGGTTAGCAGGGCTCTTTGCTGCATTTACACACTGGTGTAAGTAGTGCCCGCTATCAAATAAAACGTGAAGCTCGTGCCAGACTGACAATTAATGCTGTCATTTTACAGTCCCAGTTAAATAAAATGCACAGCCAGAAAAACAAGAAGAAGGAGAGGGAGGAAAAATATGTCCCTTCTAACATTACTAAGCTATGCAGTAAATGGGAAAATAAGGCAGTAGGAGTCCAAGATGAACATAGTACACATAATTTATAGCATCAGAGGAACTGAGCAAACAGAGTGAGCCAGAGACTTTTGACATGTATGGGGAAGATTTCACTCTAACCCATGCAATTTATTTATTTTGGAAAACAAGAAGATGGCTGAAAGGTACATTATAATATGAGTCAATACTGATATTTGCACTTTGATACCACTTTGGTGCATCAGTGTTTTAAAGCATGGCTTAAACAGACGTGCAGGTATAAACTTGCATCTGGCAGGAGGGAGTGCTCTCTCCCACCTGCTCTCTCCCAGCCTGCTTTGCTCTGACAATTCTCACCAGAGCTCAGAGTATTTTCCTTTTATTTTCACATATGAGTGATAGCCAACTTTGCTAATCCTAGATATTTCATACCAAAATCTTAACAGGGTGGAACCTGAGGGTGACTCACTTGAGGAGCTGTTGAAGAGCAGGTCTGGACTGCCATGCAGCCGCATCCCAGGACATCTGGGTGGTATGAGCATCAGCAGCTGCAGCCACTTCTGTCTCGCAGAGAAGCTTCAGGTTGCCCAGAAGTATCCAAACTAGCCAAACACAGTACAAAGACATAATTTACATACTTTGGGAGTCCCATCTTAACTGCTTAAACACTTAAGAATGCTACATATCAGCCATGTTCACCCTGTGAAGTAGGTGATTAACATGGCTGTATTATGAGTGCAGAAATAAATTACTTACCCATGTTCACATAGGAAGACCATGGCCAAACTGGTAATTAGATCCATATTTTATGCCTCCCACTCTGCTGCACCACAGAATTGTGACATATTTCCACAAGCTATGCACTAGAGGACAGGGGAAAGAGACAGGGACAATTCATAATGGACAGAAAATCACCAGATAGTGTATGGCAATACAAATCTCTCTTCTGCTGTAGTGGTTTAGAGAAATAAAGGAACTGTCCAAACATTCCAGGAACAATTTCCATTTAGGAGGTCTGAGGAAAGAGGTTCATAATACAGATGAAATCTTTCATTCTTTACGTTATTTTTCCTACTACATTAAAAAAAATAAAAATTGCAATTCTGATAACTAGAGGGGAGAAGGAAGTAAAGACAAGCTGAATCATGTTTAATAAAAAGGTTTATAGCCATTCCTAGCAGGATTCTATCCAGCTGGCACATCACACTCCTGTCAGAAGCTGCACTTAGTGAATTAGATAGTGTGTTATTGCTCCAGCGATATCACCTGCAGACCTATTTAACCTCAATGTAGGAATTCCATTTTTTCCCTAGTAAATCTAGGCTATCAGAAAGTATTGTGTAATGATTAAATTTAGTTTCACATGTCCTCCTTCTGCCCGATATTCCAGCCTGAGCTAGACCCAGTCCAGGTCATTTGTAACAGAAGAAAGTAGAATTATCAAAGTAAGGATAAAAGTAGAAGCATCCAAGTGACATGACTGATGCTGAGGAGAATAAAAGATAGAGAACAGCACTGGAAAAATTGGCACCATGCAAAAACACAGCCTAAAATTTATGCCCAACTTTTTCTTTTCTCTTCATTAACATATCAAACATAACTCTGTAGCATGTAGAACAGGGTGCAAGCCCTGTGCAAGAGCTCAGAGAAAAGAAATTCATGCCCCAGTCTCCTTTGTACCATGTCTTTGCATTTCTCTCACCACTAGCCATTTTCCTTCAGTCCTGTTTCATCATTTTTCTCCTCCACTAGAGCAGAACTTCAAAACACGAAATACTATGTTCTTTTAGTGTATTTTAAAGCCCCACAGTAGAAAAATTCCAGCAGTATTCATAAAGTTTCACTTATTGAATCTTTGGTTTTCATCCATATCCAAGATATAAAAAAGAAGCACAAATATTCTGACACAAAGAAACTACAGATGATAAAATGCATAACTTACATGATTTATGAAAAACCACACTACTGTAAAGTGTGACTATACTGAATATACAGAACAAGATCAGCTGACAGGTCAGGAATTATGACACAAAAGCAAGCATATGCAAATTGGGAGTCACTCCTCAGTGGATGTAAGGAAGCATAATTAGTTCCAGCACAAAGTTGTCCAACAGGTCTGAGCTTATTGGAGATATAACTTTATTACAGGGCAACATGCATGACTTGGGCAAATTACTGCATTTACAAATGAAGCAAGACTGGCTTTGAGATCTACACAAATGGAGAGGTTTGAAAAATTGCCAATAATATGTACAGCCAGTGCCAAGTTATTCTGGAATCCATATATCTGCCAAATCAGTTGCATATACTGCGAATTAACCCGGTGATACAGGAAGAGAGGCAGGAAAGCTGTGCCTAAGATGTGGGTGCCATTGGAATTTTGCAGCTGCACTTAAGCTTTAATTGAAACCAGCAGCCATCACTCACCCATCATGGGCCAATCATACACCCATCCCACACACATCCTGCACCCATCCCACACACATCCTGCACCCATCCTACAGATATCCTGCACCCATTCCACGCACATCCCGCACCCATCCCATGCACATCCCGCACCCATTCCACGCACATCCTGCACCCATCCCATGCACATCCCGCACCCATTCCACGCACATCCCACACCCATCCCACACACATCCCACACCCATCCCATGCACATCCTGCACCCATCCCATGCACATCCCACACCCATCCCATGCACATCCCACACCCATCCCACAGATATCCTGCACCCATCTCACACCATCCCACCCATCCCACGCCAGCCCCGTTCTTATCACTCCCATCACTCTTATCACTCTTACCACTCCAATCATGTGCCCGTTAGGTATCCATAACATCACCAATCACCCTCTAATCAGGTGCCTGTCATGCAGCTTTGGAAGTGCGAGGTCCCTTAGGCTCAGGGTCTGAGGATGAACATCACTAGAACTTGAAATTCCAGTTAATGATCTAGCAGAAAAAACTTAATTCCATTTCACTGCATCAGAACTCTTTTATTTCCTGTGTGCTTATGCAAATGCAAAGTTAACTTCTCTTGCCAGCACAGCACTGAGAGCTGCATCACACTGCGAGTACAGCACGACCTACAAATATCAATGAACATCTTAAACTGCTCCAACCAAACAGCTCTCAGTTTTTTATAGGGCTAAATTACATAAATTAACAGGAAGATGCAAGAAGCAATGGTCATTAAATGTTTTTCATGCGTTTATTTTGCAGAAAAGCACAACAGCTTGTAAAACTGTTTTTACAATTTTTGTGGTAACACAAGTCAGGAAGAATTTTAGTGCAGCCAATTCTCTCAGAGTGGTTAGAAAAGCATCATCATTTGAACTCTTTCAGTGACCCTTTCTGCTAAGAGAAGTAGCAGAAGATCTATGTCCTCCTAAGAGAAAGATGCCTGAGATAGCCATTAAAGTATCCATGGTCAGCTAAATTCTGGATTCCATCTGGTGTTTCCATTTGCACCCATGGAAAGAGAACACACACTAAATGCTGACATTTTGACTGGGTGTTTTTCAAACAGTCTAAGTGCAGAAGTGCAGGGCTCATAGGCATCAAGGAGCTAAACTCACTGTCTACATTCATTGGAGGTATCATTTCTCCTTGGAACTGTTACACTTCCACACATCTCTGAAATCTTAGGCAAATCATATCATCATCTCTGAATTTCATTTCGCTTTTATAAACTAGGGATAGTATTTTCCAGCTTTAAATGTCACAAATTGATATTTTCTAGAAGAAAATATTTGTTTCTACTCAAGTAATTCAACTCTACAGCTTATTAGGCATTTGTACAATTACCTCCTTCTGGCACCAATCTGCACATTCGCTTACAAGCTCAGAACACGCCCATCAGTATAATTTTTACACTGGAGTGCCCTCTTTTTTTGTTTGGGTTTTTGGTATATTTCAGAATATTCACCTTAACAGTCACAGAGCCATTCTGGCTTCCCTTTCTTCTACACCCATACATATAGATGTTGGTATAGCTGAGTGGGAAGTCCTGGGAAAGTCAAAAAATGTGGGAGATTTGAGAAAATAATTAAGCCAGGAAAGGAATAATAAGCTAAAGTTGGGACTAGGACTAGAAATCATGTAGAATAAATTTCTACATTATAAAAATTACCTTTAACTATACCTAAAGTGTGGTGTTCTGAAACCTGACAGGAACAGTCTTTCTACTCTCATGTCACTAGACCTCCTATGGCCCATTCACAAAGGAATATCCTCTACCACAGAGATCTCCAGTTCAGTTTGGGTTACAACCTTCAAAGCATTTCACACCAGTTCCTGTTTCTTCAGTCTCTTAAGGTCCAGGGCTGGAAAGATCACTTACTCCAAACAGACAAAAAAAATCTTTCCCTGTAAACAACAAGTGTGAAGACAGTTCTATAGAATATATGATTTAATAAAGATGTACAATAATGCAGGTACTGTGAATGCTAAAATTTATAAGTCTTCAAGCATGATGAGAGCTAACACCACCAGGCCAATGCTCAATATCTACCAGGTTGTGGCAGAGCTAATATGGGGGCAGACATGCCTGTTGTAGGACTTCTTATGTTGTTTTTTGGGAGCAGAAACCCTGGTGCATCCAAGTGGGAGTTGAAAATGTTCCTTCTTCCAACTGTATTTTGCCAAGCAGGCCCTTGCACTCAAACTTTCCATGTTGGGATACAGGAAAATCCCACCCTAGCCAAGAGCTTTTCAGAGCCATCCTAGGAGGTGTCACCCACACAAACTTCCATTTGTCATCCTCGTGTTCTGTCTCCTTTTGCAGTCTCTAGGCTGCAACTTTCTGCAAAGTTGCCAAAGGTTTGCCAAAGGTTTTCTCCTCAGTTTATTTCTCTCTCTGGCTTAGGATCTGCTAGGAAACATGAACGTTTCATACCCAGGATGATGTTAACAATTGTGGGCATTGTTTCACTTCGTTATTTTTACAGAAAACAGTGACAGCAGTAAATATGGTGTGACAGCTGAAATGATGAGAATTACCATCCTGAAAGAGAGCTCTGTAAGGTTTATAAAGATCACAATTTTTAAAAGAAAAATTGGTTTTTACTACGGGCATCTTAGGATCACAGGGTAAATTACTTTGAGCAATAAAAGCACATGAGACAAGCTGAATCTCTGAGCTTGTGCTCTCCAGCTGACTTTTACTTGAAAGGGATGTTCAGAAACTGGGAATAGCTCGGAAAAGGGTTACAGGAATGGGGCTGTGGCTGGAAAAGCTGTCTTTTCCTGAAAGACTCTATAGATTCAAACTTATCCAAGGTAATTTGAATGCTTGACTTGATCATAGTTTATGAGCTCATCCATGCCAAAAATATTTCCCATCTTATAAATCATCAAGTCTGCTTTAAGCTTGGAGACAGGGATATGTAAAAGTCCAATGGCTAGAGCAGAAAAAATCAGACTGAAAATAATGTGAATTCTTACTAGGTAGGTAAATTAGCACTAAAGTAGTCTACTTGACATAGTATACTCCCTGTCACTTGAAAACTTAATAGCAAAAGCAAATGTCTTCCTAAAAAATAAATTTTGGTTTAATTCGGGTCTATGAACTTGATGTGAGAATAGCTGTCAGAAATGGTTGAGTCAATGTTAGGATCCATCCTCTCTCTTGAAATCCAGGAATCTATGCAAGAGCTGCTGTCTTGTGAGGATATTTTCACACCTTTAATAGTAATTGTCCACTCATATACAGCTCCAAATTGTTGTTATTTGTCAAAATCAGAGAAGTCCCTTGTTACACAAGACAAAATAAAGTGATTACTCTCAATAATTTCTAACTGCAGACTCCTGTCTTTGCAAAGCCCACAAGCCTCTCAGTGACTTCATAGCTTTCTCAGCTGGGTTAGAGACTTAAAGATCAAGAGGGATCTTGTCTGGCAAAGCTGACTTTGCCAATCAGTAATTTTCTGTCCCCAGGCTTACACCTCTTAAGACTAATCAGGAATATAAGGTAGGAACCCAGTGCAAGAGCCCAGGAAAGAGCCTGGTAAAAGCCAGGATCATTCAACTAAAAAAAAAAAAAAAAAAGGCCTAGAATATCTCCCACTGACCACCCACGAATCACAACATTCTAAAATCAAGTATTGTTGTTTAGTAAGAAAAGCCAGGCTACAGCTTTATGATGTACACTTTGCTCATATATTTCAAAAAGTACAGTTTGTTCTCATGCCTAATACTTTCTAAAGTATAGAGAAATGCACATAGTACATTTTCTAAAACACGGATAATTATCTGAGAAGTCACTACTGAATGCTGCTCTAAAGCCTTCAAGAAACTGAAAATATTGGCATGTTTGGAAGCAAAATTAGGGAATCACACCATATCTCCAAATTTCTTATGTACAAGTATTTCATTTGACTTTGGTGAAAATAAAATTGATGGACACTCTGCTGTGTCAAGATTATGAGTACTTGATGAATGATTGTTCCTCTGGGTGACTCTGTGCCAGAAAGGTGTACATTTTTTTGCTCCACCTCAGCCAAAATGAACTAGCTGGACTTTTGGGGGCACTTTGTCTTGACATTCTAGAGGTCCTTTATTATGACTTTTATAACGAGTCATTTGCACACCGGAATGACATTTAAATGGGTATGTATATAAATGGAATAAATAGTATATAATTTGCTTCAAAAACACTGCCATCTTGAAGATAATAGAATGTGATTAAAATTTATCCCCTTCTGGCTCTCTTCCCATTGAAGAATTACAGTTTCCCCTGGTAATACTAACCTGCAAGAACTTCAAAATATTGTGGGTTTGCCAAGTAGAACAGGACTAAAATGACACCACTAAAACATTAATAACTCAAGTGTAGGAGATTTTTATGACCATCCAAGACAGGCACTATCCAGGTTGTTGATGATTTTAGACCATGATTTGAATATATGAAAATATATGAAATTTTTCAGCTGTACAATTCTCTAGAGCAATTAAAGTATAAAAGTTCTGCAACTGCACTATTAAAAGTTTAACTAGACAATAAATATCAGGCTGTGGGGGACCATCAAAAGATGTTTATTGCTCTGTTCTTGCTTTTAACTCAAGGATGATTACAAATTCACTTATTTAATTAATATTACGGTCACATATAAAACGTGTAACAACAACACTGAAGTTCTTGATATGTAGGTGACTGTTCAATTTTCTCCAAGACACTGCTTGGGAAAAAAGCCTCTTCTTTACTGAAGTTTCATGTTTGACAAGCAAATCCAAGTGTTTTTTAAACAATAGTTACAATTTCCTAGACACATACAATTTCCTAATGGAAAAATAACTCTTGATATAATGGTACTCAGAGCCTACTACTTTTAATATCTCCTTTCAGACTTCTCATAACTAGATAGAAAAGTCACAAGAAAAATGCAACTTTCATTAAACAAGCTGCAAAATAGTCATCCCTGAGAAGCCACTGGGGTACGTTTGTAATCAAATAACTCTCTACATTACTAGTGTGTATTTCTGGCTTTCCTACTTCTCTCTAAAGGAAACTGCTCGCTACTAAAATATAGCTTTTAATTTGTGGAGGGTAAAAATTTAGTACTTAATAAGCATACTTACCAAAGACTTTTAAAAAATTAATAGAAACCAAATAAATCTTGGCTATTAAAAAAAAAATCTGACACACAGGTTGAGTTATACCAGCCAGCACAAGTACACAGTAAGATTCCAGATGTGCTATTTTCCTGTACACTGACAGCTATCAAACCCACCCCTGCAATAAAAAAGTCCTGAAATGGGTTTTTAATCAGGTCTAGATTTCCATTAGCCCATGAGGACTGATGTCTGTGTGTTGTGGTTTTTATTCTTTACAGCACATGCCATTGCTCTTAATATGTGGGGAACACATATTAAGTCTAAACCTTTTTTCAGTAACCTCCTGAAATGGATTTTTTTCATATCTAAATTGAAGCCAAATAAACGTTATTAACAGCTGTATTTTTACAAAGTATTTGAAGGAAGGGTTAAACTCAGGATTGCTCAATTAACATTTCCCAGGCACCACATAAGGCCAGAATGGTCGATGGTTGGACAATGTTAAAAAGGCTCTGAAGTACGAAAAAATGTCAAGGGAATTCAAATAACATGACAAGTTTCAGTAGAAATAAAATAAACCCCAATCTTTCTCTGTGAAAAACACTCAAAGGCTGGCTTTGTATTAATTCCCATCTTCCTGGAAACTGATAGCTATCAATTTCTTCTTATATATTTATTGTAAACATTGGTACAAGATGTTCTGAGTGTTTCCAGGAAAATCCTGTTAGTTACAGTTGTATAGAATCAATTTCACATAAAAATCATACAGCACACTTACAGACAAAAAGAAATCTGTATGCATCTAGTGCAATGAACAAACCACTATGGTTTAAATGCTCTGCAAAACTTCAGCAGAACAATTGGTATCAGTGAAAATACTGCAAATTAAAGATATTAGAAGAAGCTGTTTAGGAAAAAACATTTAACCATAGTTAAAAGGCTAACAGAAAAAAATTAATTATTTTTATTGTTTGTGTCCTAAAAGGATGTAATTTACCTCCATCACATCATGCAGACCATTATTTGGATTCATTAAGAAGCTGGCATATTTCCTTACTTTGAGTAGATGTCGAGAATGTGACATTTTATACCTTTAAAGTGCAAAGATCATTTGCAATTACTGCCAAATTAATGTCCCACTGAAAAAACGAAAAAATGAGGTACGAAAAAATGGCCAGCCATGTGAAGCTTCTACACCAGTCTGTCTTCTGCCTTCCCAGTCTAAACGAAAATAACTAATCCTCCAAAAAAGCAAACTCAAAATATATAAGAAAAACCTTACTTAAAATGTCAGTATAAAGGCAGAGTTTAAATTGTCTGTCAGCAATTTCAAGATAGACTTTATTTTTGAGGTGGCAATGAAGAGATGTGTCTGTGTGGGGTAGAGAAGGAGATCTGTTTTGCTGTGCTGGATGAGTCATTCTACTTTTTTCTTCAATCCATCTTTGTAGTTCATACTGGACTGAAGTGACAATATGATTTTATTTTATTTTTCTTATCTATGCCAGTGCTTAGTTTTTGCCATAAGGACCAGCAACCACAGTTTTCAGAGCTATGTAGTAAACCTAATTCAAAGCCAAAACAGGAAATTCTGGTCCAGTGGTCTCCATGAAGTTTTTCTGGCCTGCCTTTTTTCCTCCTGCAAAAGGCAATGAATTTGCTGTGATACTGCACACATATTTGCCCATCACTTCACTTTTCCCCACAGCTGGAGAAATTCTGCTGTGAGCAGGAAAATTCAGAGTATGGGACCAGAAGAGCAGAGGATGAGTAGCTTCTCCTTTACACAGGTCCTGCATGTGTGGCACTGCCCCATGCTATGAAATATAAGCAGCATTCCAACTGAGATGAATGAGGAAGTCTGTTTAAAAGCCAAAGCAGGCAAACCTTCACTTGTGGAAATTATTCTTGGATTCTCATAGAGCAACAGCAAGTTACACTGGCTGAAAAGCCATCTGAGGAGGACCTTCTTGCCCCTCTGTCGACTTCAGGCCTGTTCACAGCAAAAGTCCACATCCTGACAATATCAGAGCCATGGTTCACATGCACCATCTCAGCTCTGAGAGATGAAGCTTTACAAGAAACACAGACCCAAGAGCAGCAGCCCAGCTCTGTGGCCAGCAGCCCCACCCAAGAAGGAGACACCTTTGCCATCACTAACCTGAGCAACCAAAAGAGAGAAGCAAAAGAGCAGGACCAGCTACACCAGCCCTGCCTTTGTGTGCAGGGTCTGCACCCTGTGCCTCATGCCCGGAGTCTCACTGTGCTCCCGGGATGCTACAGGGAGACTTCTCCAAGCTCAGGGGAGGCAGGAATCAGTCCTGCATCTCCCTCATTGTCTCACTGGCCACAATGAAGATAAAATTCACATCACAGTACACAATGGCACCCATACTCACAGCATGAGATGGGATTCCTTCAAGTTTTCATCCACAGCAATGTTGCTTGAGTTTTAGTCAGATCCAGACCTGAGTGTTTCTATAAACTGACAGAATACCATAGAAAGACTTATAATGTCCATGCTCATACCAAATTCACAATGATTTATGTTTATTAGAAAAAAGAATATCAAAAGGATTATTAATGGTGCTACCACAGAGCTTTAGAAATAGATGGTAGCACAGGCTCAGAGATTTAGGAAGTCAATTTGGAGTATGCAGAACAGACTATGAGTTTTTTCTTTTGGTAAACAGCAGCCTGTATGAATACTAAATCAAGTGGGCACTTCATTCATCTTTTGGTGATTTTTTTAAAGGGTTTTCTATAGTATTTCTAACAAAAGTCATACAAGCTAACTTTGAAATACTGGCCTTAAAATCCATCAGTTAATCTGTGTGTAGCTCTTACAGAGACTGAAATGATTTCTTGTCATTTTCCTAACATTCTTTGTTTGCTTGCAGAACTAAACTTGTCTTATTTCATCCTGGAGTTTAAATAAGACAGAGTTACCAAAATAAGAAGAATCAGAGCTAGACTAAAATTTATAGCATTATCTGAGGGAATATTTTCCTTTGGACAATATTTCTTTTTTAAGCAAACAAAATCACAGAGAAATGTGAAAATATCAAACCATTGAAACACAAGCACGCTGAACTTCTCCTGGGAGTTTTGTACTGCTTGGGGAATGTATGTTAACAGTAAAGAACCTGGACTGATCTGGGCTGCACAGTTGTTGGATAAGTGGGAAGGGAAGGGAAGGGGAGGGAAGGGGAGGGAAGGGAAGGGAAGGGAAGGGAAGAGAAGAGAAGAGAAGAGAAGAGAAGAGAAGAGAAGAGAAGAGAAGAGAAGAGAAGAGAAGAGAAGAGAAGAGAAGAGAAGAGAAGAGAAGAGAAGAGAAGAGAAGAGAAGAGAAGAGAAGAGAAGAGAAGAGAAGAGAAGAGAAGAGTTGCATGTCCAGAAATGATGCCTCAGTCCTGTGAGGTGACACCTGAATCTCTACCTCAAGGATGTGCTCTCTCTTCACTGACAATGTAGGAGAGGGAGGACGAGTTTAGGTCTGACTTAGGCATCAAAGGTAAATTAATAACAGCAAATAACTGTTGTCTTGAATATCCTAGAAGCCATGGACTTAATGAAAAAACAGTTTCTCCTGGGAACATGACATGGCCACTCCAGGCTCACCTTCCAGAGCCCACTGAAGTGCATGCACACTAAGCGAATACAACAGGCTAAATAGCCTAAGCCACAAGAAAAAACAGGCACAGAGAGATCACTGAGATCAGCAACAAAAAGCATTTTTTAGAAGAACAAGAGTCAAAGGATTCGTACTGAAACCTGAAATAAAAATAGCTGTAAGGTAATTGAGAGTCAGCTGCACAGACATTACCTTTAGAGCAGGACAGAGCAAATCTGTTTAGGCTACAGCCCCCTGAGGCACCTCATGATAAAACTCTCTCAAGTTGATTTTCTTGCCTTCAGCCAGCTGTCTTTTGGTCAATGTAGTAACAGGATAGCAAGGCCCCTTCAGATTTCAGAGTACCTCTGTCAGGTACATGGCTTCTCTATAAGATCAACTCTTTTCTTCCACACTTACATTTTAAATCTCAACAAACCAAGACCATCAAGTTTCCTGTCCAACAAAGGAGGACTGTGAAGCTGCCAGAGGAGAGCTGCTACTTGGAAAGCATTTACTTGTGTAAAATACAGCACCTGGAGTAAATCAAGGAGTGATCTTGCAGCCATTCATCATGATAGATTTGTCTTCCTGAAATTCATCTCCAGTACTTTTGACGCTGAATGCAGTTTCTGACACTCACCTATTTTTTTTTTTTTGCTTTGTTTACAGGAAAGTTGCTTTCCTGTTAGTGTGGTGTGCCTGGGAGAGGAAGGGATGCATTTGTGCACCTGCATTTATATTTTGCAAAGAGCTTTGAGCTGGAGCTGATTGGGAAGGCACTGTATAAATTGATACACTGTGTCAGAGCAAAAGGAAAACAGGCTGCCTAGATACTGAACTTTCAATTTAAACCACAAAGGTAGATGGCGAGCACTAATTCAAGAACAGGTGGCTTTTTGCTCATAATATTTTATGGCTTTCATTGCTTTACAGTGGAATGAGCTAACCCACAGCTCCCCTCTTGACCTACCCAACATCCTCAAGTTTAGTGAAAAACAGGTGTTTGGTATCTTGGCTTTCCATGAGCATTCCCACAATCCAGGGACTTTTCCAGCAGTGTAAAAAGCCTCGTACTTTCACTTCAGAATTGAAGGTAAATAGCAGAGAATGTATAGAGTAATGGGTACACATTAAATAACCAAAAACTTTATCCACAAAAGGAATACTTGTCTTTTATACCCTGCACATCTAAAATGCGATAAAAGGACAACAGTTCAAAAATTCAGGAAAATCTCATGACAACATCTTTAAAATTGTCCAATTGATGATGAGCCGGGGGCTGCTGGGAATCACATGTTCATTAAAAATGCTGAGTGTATCCACTCCTGGTACAAGGCCTCAGTTAAAAAACCTCCTTCCAAACTTGAAAATTCTGATGCCAATTTGAATAAAAATGTTGCAGCTGGCAACATTTTGTATCCCTCAAATGTAGCCCTTTATTGATACGGTTGGTATTTATAATGTCTCTTGTCGGAGCTCTGAGTCTTGCTGCAAGACAAAGCCAAATAAAAGAAAGATCCAGTTTTAATGAAAAGAGTAGTCCTGCTAATGCTGAGGGTGTTAAGGGGGGAAAAAGGAAAAGGAAAACAAAAAAGCAGCAGTAGTTTGAGGCAAAATCCTAACAAGCATAAGTCCCATGGAGTGGCTCTCTTCTCTCAGTATCCAGGGTTTCCATTTTCACCTGTGGTGAAAACGTGTGAAGAGAGTACTCTTTAAAAAATTACCTGTTAAATCAACATGGAAAAAATCTTTTCTGAGAAGTACAGTACCTTTTCAGAAGTCAGTTTTTTGTAATCTGAACAAATGGATAGATGATAGATAGATAGATAGATAGATAGATTAGATAGATTAGATAGGTAGATAGATAGATAGATAGATAGATAGATAGATAGATAGATAGATAGATAGATAGATAGATAGATAGATAGACCGACCGGTAGGTAGAGAACTTGTGGAAACTATCTACTGCTCAGCAAGGCAATTTTGATACATATGATGCATGTTCCATGTGGATAAAGCTATATCAATTTAACTTAGTACTTAATAGGGACTAAATAGGGGCTGTTCATCTGAAGTACCTGTGACTTCCACATATAATAAACATGGCTGCAGAATGAGATGCCTACCACTATAAGAAATTGGTAATTTTTGTAAAGCATTTTATTGGACCCATTACATTCAGTTTACAAACAATGTGTGACCCTAGAATAGTGTAAAACATCTGCCTTCTTGTGTTGCATCAGTCCATGGGGGTCTGTAATTTACTTTTTCAACATTAAATGTTCAAGAATAATGGAAGGGCAAGCCAAGTAATATTAAAAAAACCTCAAACAAAATAAAAGCTGAAAAATGTATATACATAAAACAGATCTGTGAAGCTGACGTGAAATATTTCAGATTAACTGGCCAGTTGATTAATGAAGCCAGAAGGAAAAAGTCCAGATCAAGTTTAACATTATGTGTGTGTGCACATGCAGACCTGTGTGTGTTTCATGGAGTTCAAGTAACTCATATTTATACATTCTGATTTCTCTTGCCCTCATCAGTAGCCTACATCTTACTAATTTATAATTGATTTATTTTACACACAGGAGAGTTTAGAGTTTCTGTTTCAGTGTTTAATTGGGTTGGGACAGTAGTTCAAACTGTTTTGCCAAGACATTTAGGGGCAATTCCATGTCAAATGGACATGGGAAAATGTCATAAATACCTGCAGAAGCACCCCCCTCCCCCCTCATTTTAACTGAAATTCTTAAAATATTAAAGATCACATGAAAAGCCAAAATAACAGTCTCACTAAAAACCAAGTATGAGGAATAAACAGAAAGTTGTTTGCTCCAGAAATGACAAGGCTGCAATATATTAGCAGACTAAGGGAACCCGCACTGTAACATCAAATCATGCAATAAAAACTGTCACTTCCATCACTGTTCCATAGATAAACATGGGAACAATGGTGCATGTGGGGCTGGAAGCTGGAGAACAATGTGAATTACAACATTACGGTATTTGTGTTTGATAGGCTGGTTTTGGCAGTGTACATGCATGTATGGCAAGAAATAAGTGAATGGACCTGTTTGTGAGAGCCAGAGGAGGAAAACATGCAGGAGGGAAATTGATGTCTCAGACTGACACTCAGAAGAGCTCATGAAATGAGTGTGGATGGATATCTCAAAAGTTCCCTAAAATTTTTCCAATGAGAAATAAAGACTCTAAATCTTTTTACATTATTTTTTCGTATTTTTGGTATAAACATGACTACAGACCTTTTGTTCAATGAACAAATGCTTGTGACAATAGACAGGAAAAAGGATAAAAATGTCTGGAAGAAAAAAAGAGAGAGTACAGGAAAATAGGCAATATTTAAAATTCACTAATAAAAAGTAGGTGATAGAAAGTATCAGCCTTTCCTTTAAATTAAATATTCATTTTGAGGTCCCTAAAAGGAAATATGATGAAGGATTGGGCACAATCTACAGATGAGCTGCTGGGGAACCTTCTGAATATACACCACTAGGCAGGAATAGAGATATCTATGTGAGATGTCCGAAACTGCTTGAAGAGGGACTCGTGGAAGCCATATGAGGCTCAGCAAGGTATCTCATTTTTATGATACATATTCCCCATAAATGAGCTGTGGAAAGTCAGATGAACAGCAAAAGTTAAGAAGGACTTGAAATTTTCATGCCAAAATATAGAGAGAGGAAAACAGAAATGTGAGGAAACTAGCAGTTCCAAAAAAGAGCTGAAAATAAGGATTGCCATCTTTTCTTATCAGATTCAAACCTAAAGGCTTTCTAGATATTACTACAACACAAAATAACCCCTCTCCTCTACTCAGAAGAGCTTTACGAGGCAGAGGAGTAGAATGTTAACAGCTTCATTTTCTGGTACCAATCTAATAAAAATGCCTAGGTTTAAAATATGTCCACCTTAAAGTCACAAATCAAGCAGTATAGTATATTTCTTGCAAATATTTGTAATTACCATGAAGTAGTACAGGAGCCTTAAGAATGCAAAACAAAAAGAGGTCCTGAAGTAAAGCCTATTGACACTACCTCATACTTCACTGCTGCAGACACGAGGGTACAACACGCAGTAAAACTTCCTGCACGTGTCCAAGCTCAAGTCCTGATTCACCTAAGAGAATAAACAAGGCCAGAAAAATGATGTCTCAGAAACCAAACCTCTGGGTTAAAAGGCTTTCACAGTGCTTTCAAATCGATCTACCAGGAGACAGTTTTCTTCCATTAAGGGTGTATTAAAAAAAAAAAAAAAAACAACTTTTCTGGAGCTGCTGTAGCTGGGTCAAGCATCAAGCACAGCCTACTCACTATTCTTTTTTTTAATGACCTCCTGATCGTTATAAAATCTTGACTAATTTCTGCAATTAGAGAGGCTCATTTTCAGAGACCAAGATGCTAATGTTCTTGAATTAGTTTTTATGGTTCGGGGCTTTTAATTTGAGATTTAAAAACCATCATAGCTCACAAAAAATCAAATAAACTGCAGCTAATGAAATTCACAGAAGTGGAGTGTTCACAGAACATTTCTCACTAGCTTTCCTGGATGATTTATTGACAGCTGGTTGTAAAAACAATTTTATTAAAGGTCATAATGTTTGGTTAGGAAAAAAAAAGTTTAATTTATGGTGTAATTAGCCTTCCTGCAATCGGCATGATGCCAGACCCATCCCTTACGAACTTCAGCTGAAATAAGCTCGGTGGTTTTAATTATATCTTTGAGAGGGTATTCAAAGGCAAGGCCACAGTACTGTGGTGTTACTTTCTTTCTGTAGCCCCTTCATGGACATTACAATGGCCACAGGAATAGATTTACTTCCACCCATTGACAGCTTCCCATGGTACAGCACTACCCAAGGAGCACAGCAGAGCCCCCACTCCCTGAAGGAAGACATTTGGGATCTTCTCTCCCTCCAAGCCTGCTGGGATAGTCTAGATGTGTAAGAATTACCAGGCTTTCTAAGCAATTACAGCTTTTAAAATGCCCTTCAAATGTCCTCTTTGCCCTGCCTGTTGTATGGCAGAAAGCCATAAAGGTTTCCTATCTGGAGGGAGACACTGTTGTTCTTCTGGAAAGCAAGGATCATCAAGATATGACCCACATGTTGTCTCATACGTCTCCATTTTATCTCTCAGCTTCTAGACATGTTTTGCTGCTATTTATTTCTGATTCACAACATTAAATTTGTGGGAGGAAAAAAAGGAAAGAAATTATGAGATTAAGGGAGACTGCCTGTTGTAGGTCTCCAGTAAATCCAGAACCTTTTCCAGATGGGGTTAAATTGTTTAGCAGGAGCAAGGCCATGCATAATCACTAAGTACTCATACACAAAATGCCACTCAGCAATTATCAACCTGGCCATGAATTTTTATTTCCACTCCTTCACCTTGTTGCAGCATTATTTTCATGAGGTTCCGAGACCATGAAGTTCATGTGAGGAGGTTTAGGTTGGATATTAGGGAAAAACGTCTTCACCAAAAAGGTTGTCAAGCATTGGAATAGGCTGCCCAGGGACATGGTGGAGTCACCATCCCTGGAGGGATCTAAAAGACATGTAGATATAGAACTTAGGGACATGGTTTAGGGGTGGACTTGGCAGTGCTGGCTTGATCTTAGAGGTCTTTTCCAACCTAAATAATTCTATAAGCCTACATTGTCACAGTAGAGAGCTGCAAAACCCTTGAGAGGTTGCCAAATCTCTCTTAATTTAGGGAGAGCTCCTGATTTGAGCTGTGGACAAAGATTTAACACCTGTATGTAGAGGCAAAGTCAGAACACTCAGCACTGGCTTTGCTTTCACTAAAATCTGGAAATGACAGCACAGATTTCCCTACAGAAGAAACATCCTGGGAGAAGCTTAGCTGTGAGGATGAGTCCTGTGACAGTTGTTAGGACAGCATTAAGAGGCTCACATCCCGAAATGCCAAATTAATCTTTCCATCCTCCAAGCTGTTCCACACACAGCCCACCCTTCTCAGGGTATGTTGTCAAGAAAGGCTTTCATGAAACAGAAGACATTAAAATCTCCCTAAGATAGTAAAAAATTATAAATTTAATGCCTTAATATCCAAGAGCCTTAGCTGTGTTTTGTTAGAAAACACCGCACATCAGCCATCCTTGCCTGCTTTTGTCACCCATAGCCTTGTTAAAAATTGATCAATACATCCAGCCATATTTCCATCAATTTTAAGTGAGGCAAAACAGAAAAAGAGCCTGGAAAAAAAACCCCACCATTTTTCTGCAGAAACTCTCCCAGGAGGAACTTCAATTATCTCCCAGTGGGAGTCTCAAAATGGGCAAGAAAGGAGCCATGTTAAGCCAGGAAAAAAATCAGAAATGTTAAGACAAACCAAACATTAATTCCACTTCTTGACTAAAACACTGTTGAAAAGAAAAAAGGCTCACAGCTGTGGGGCACCTGAGATCTAACACAGAACTGTCTGTTCCAATTAACGTTTTTCTCATTTGTGACTACATTTGAGTTCTCTACGCAAAACATCTCAGAAAGCCTTATCCATCAAACCAACACAAACGTGGAGGCATTGCCTGAAGTTATTTAGCAGGGAACGTGCACCCATATTCAGGTTTCACAGGGGAGTTGCATTGCTTGTGACCAGCCTGTGCTGGAGCTGGATGCATTTCGAAGCACACATCGACTCCGCTCAAGATTTTTGTTTTCAAGAAGCCAAAATCACACTGCCAGGTCCTGCTAGACCTAATGCTGGAAGTTTTAGTGGCACTGCCTAATGTCTCCTTGAAGCCAATGTCTCAAGGAGGCACTAATGAGTGAGATGACTCTCTCCTAGCTCCTGTGGGTACCATTAAGCACATAAAGCTGTGTCTAGACATGGCTGAAGCCAAAGCAAAAGGTAAACACATCACTTTCTCTCTTTGTTAAGGTTTCCTTGTTTTTTTCCCAACTCACTCAAGAGCCATCACTCTCTTTCTCTGTTGCTCTATTTTCTAAGACACGTCATCACTTGCAAGACATGAGCAGGGCCAGGAAATGTGAAATTGTTCAAGAAAAGAACTTTCTCCCAGTGCCATAGAAAATGAGAGGCTCAGGTTGGGGGAAAGCAATAAAACAGACAGCTGAGTAACTGCTCATTAAAATTTTGCTCTGCACTTCCTTAGAAAGTCTATGATCACCAATTAATTCTTTTTACTTTGCTTTTACTAAAATAATGTAATATAGGTTTACAGAATCTCATGAGAACATGAGACAGCCCCCGTAATTTAATCTGAGAAAGACACATACTTCATCAAAAGAGCAGTTGGTTTCAATGATCTACTAAGAGTCCCAAAGGGTTCTTTTTCTAATTTTTGAATACAATTATTGAATATTATTTGGCAGCATTGTGCTTTTTCTGGCTCAGCTTCTTCAAAACAAATGCTTTATAATTAATTTTGTTTCAGTCCAGTTGAATGGTTTAGAGTTAATTCCAATATAATTAAATCCTTTCTTTGGAATCCTTCTTGCCCCAAGTCTCCCCCTTTTCCTTCTCAGACTTAACTTTGCCCAGCACTACCCTCCACACAAAGGTCAGATATGATTTTTGTGGGGGCTCAGATTGCTCTTCTCCTACTGATATAAAAGAGACCTCTTACAGGTTGAAGCTTCTAGTGAGCTTAACTCTTTCTTGCATCAGTTTTGATTTTGCAAAGCTAAGAGACATGATAAGTGGCCTAAAAGACATATTACAAAATTAAGCCAAAGGAAATAAAAATATACTGCAAATTAAATAAATATATGCAGCACACTAAATTTAATTAGGAATCAGCAATCAAGTAAATGGTATTAACTAAGGTGTTTTCTAAGGATATATAAATTACACAGACTGCTCCCTAAATCAAATAACACCTCACATCTGAGATTTCCAAATAAATAACCACCAGTTTTGGTAAAGGCTATGAAGGTAAATGCCACATTACATAGTCTAAATGCCATTTTTAATGCTGCTGGCAGCAGCCTCAGGAGCTTCACCGTGGAGTTTGGTGCAGAGGCATCTGCCAGCCTGGCACCTCAGGGGCGTGTGCTGGACCACGGTGTCCAACGTGAGGAAACTGCTTTGTGTGAATTCCTAAGTGCTCCAGCTGCATGCTGGGCACTGGGTGCTGCTTGGGTTTCCACCATGTGTTAACCTTGCATGTTTGTTTGGTGTATTAACATTAATGCCTCCAGACTGCACAATTCAGATAAATGCAATTAAAACAGGTAGGGGTAAACATTCATTAAAGCCCGAAAGACAATGCTGAAAGAGGTGGTGATGCAATTAATCCAAAATTGGCAGATTTTCCTTCAGCAAATAAGCTTCATTTCTGTACAAAGAATTCCATTCTCTATCACATACTCATGCTGATCCTGTTACCTTCCCTGTATCAACAGAACTGGAGAAAACAAGCTTGAAAGTGCCCTGGCCATATGAAAACAGGATGGCTATTTTTAACTGCAAACTCTAACACACTGATAAATGTTATACTTGTTCCCAGCTTTAAAGAGTGACTTACAGTGACAAATTTATTGCTAATTGCACAAACAGTTTATTATGCAGGACCGTAAGAAATCTTCAGGTCTAAAGGATGTGTACTAAGAAGTTATTTAATCTGGCAGATACTGATGAATCAAGGCCTTATTTACCCAGAATTTTTTAAGTTCAGAGCTTTATGTTCTGCAGTAATTCTGTAGGTGACTACAAAAACAAATGGGGTTCAGGTCAAAATGTTGAAACGTGGCTAACTAGTATTAGGCAAGTTAAAGTATACTCAGATTGCCAAGTAGGTTGGCAAATTTTTGTACTTAGTGAGTACTTCCAGCACAGAAAACAATGACTTTTGACTTCAGCATCCAATCTGTTCACCCTCTTCATTGACTTGTAGCTGCATTTTCTGACCTACTTGCCCAACCTGGCTTCTCCATCTAAGCCAGGTTCACCCTGTTTGTCATAGAGAAAATAAGCCCTGCTCATTCCTCCTCTCCTGCATTTTAAAGCTCATTTCTCAGGCAGAGACAGTCTTCTAGCTTGGCTGTTACCAGCTAAATTCTTTTTTCCATTCATCCTAGTGTCTGATTAATTATTTGAATCCAGATTCCAGTTTGTGACTGAAACTTTATTTTGAGAAAATAACTAACAGGTGCCCTATCTCCAAGCCTCATGCTCTGCAAGTCTGTTTCTCTTATAAGAAATGGGTGTTTCTACCTAAAATCCCATAATGGCAATAGTCTACCACTGATTTAAGAAAAGGAAAGAAACAATTATTAAAACAATATTTCAAAATATGGGCTGCAGACAGCTGTCTCCCACACTTACCAGGTTGAATTACAATATAGTTCACTTTTAAAACAAACCTTCATTTCAGGGAACCACAGAGAGTCAACTGGCAAATAAATCAGCTTTCTGTAAAATGGGGAACAAATCTACAGGGGCCATTGGAAAGGTGATATGCAATGTAAATATGAAAATATCCAAAAGACACACTCTTTCTTGGACAGATTTGGGTAACTCCTATTAGTGGCAAAGACTACAGACCATATTGCTTTAAACTATTTATCTCGAGAGATCTCATAATGTAGCATGGAGCATGCTTGATGGGTATTGTACAATTGGCCTTCAAAGACCAAGTCCACTGGTGCTTATGAACCAGCTGCATCTTTCCTTGTGACTAAGCCAGTGCCAGTCAAATCTAGTCCTTGAAAACTATGAAGCTGAAGTGTTATTTAAAAAAAATCAATGACAATCAGACACTTAAAGGAAATCTCCTTTACAAAACATAGATTAATAATGTCAAAATATTTTATATGAACACTTGATCTCATCACCATTTAAAATTTCATGTAGTTGAACGTATTTTGATATCATTGTCAATATTTTTCTCTCAAATTTCTGAGACTGACACTTCATTTCAGCTCCAGGTGAAGTAAGTTTTGAAATTCCAGCTGCTGTTCCAGTTTAAAATTCTATCTCTCAACCATCTCTATTCATTTCTTCTGCTGGATTTAATATTTACTTTTTTTACCAGTAGAACTTCAGTATTAGTAACTTCAATTCCATGAGCAAAGATAACTTCCATAGTATGTTTAACCAAATACTGTATGTTTTTTGTCTGACTGATTTTTCTTTCAAATATGCAGTGCCTGCAAATAGTCCTTGAACACCTCAGGTCAAGTGGTACTACAGTAACAGAATATAATTCTTCATGTTTATCAATGGTATGTACCTCAGGGAAACAAACTCAGTGTGCTCTCTATTATGTGTATTATTCCACTATCTTACCCTGTGTGATGCTGGGTTAGCACTGGGGTGAAAAACAGAAGAGAACCTGGATCTCACCTGCATCCTGTGGCATTCAGCAGCCCTGACCTTGCTCAGATGAGAGGAGACCTTCTGCAAAGAGCACTGGAGTCAGCAGGGATATCATTCCAGTATGCTCAAGGTCTCCTCCTGCCTTCTAATTTGTGAATGAAATTTTTATTATCTTTCTTCACAGAGATTAAATTAATCGTTGTTTGTTCAGCACACTGAAGTTCTCAGTGAAGTATTAATATTTACAGAGCAGTTTTGCTCTCAGTTTGTAGTTGTCTTTTTTTATTATTATTATTTGTTTTCCTGTTTGGCTCTTGCTTTTTAAGAGAGACCATCTGAGTAGTCCAAAACTGCCAGTGGAACAAGAGAAGAAACACATATTTTTCCTTATCTTTCCCTTATTTCTACTCAATCTCTCTAAGAAATATCTAGAGTAAATTAACATTTGCCAAGTGTGAGAAGTAGAAATGAATCTTCAAGTTGGGTTTTATCCCCGACGAACTCTGTGTGAAAGCCACATTAACAGAAGTTCCTTCCTGAATGTCTGCTTGCCAGATGGAAATTTATCTTTAAAATCTGTACAGTAGTGTGACATTGCTGACATGTTATTTCTATGCAGTTTGTCTGTGCATTGCTGTTCTCTCAGGAAGGAATAATCAATCCATTTTAAACTCAAAATATAATTGCCTGTTAATATCCCCTGATGCTTCAAGATCAGGGGATATTAATCATGCCTGAAATAAAATAACTCATGCAGAAGTTTGGTTTTTTCTTCATTAATAAAGCAAATAAAAATATAGCAAGCCATTAGGCTGATGTAGTTCACTTATAGAGACTATTATATTTACTTATTTATTTGATTGAAGACACCATTTTAAATTATGCATTTGAAACAATGAATTGGCCTATTTAATCTTAATTAAATGTTACTGCATTAATATTTGCAAAGATTACTTGGTAATCATAAAAATACTTCAAAATATGCAGTGTTTTGAAAAAGGTGAAAGTTTCAGGGAGAACATATTTTATTTTTCACTTTCCTAAAAATACCTGCTGGAATCAAACACAGACTCCTTGTTAGATTCATCTTTTTCTTCATTTCCTTTTCTGGTACCCAGAACTTAATGAGTTCACAAGAACTTTATCCTTTTGTTTGTCAATACACTAGCATGTGAGCATCTGCCAGAGTTGTTTCTGTCCTGGAATGCTCACATCACAAAAAAACAGCTGAGTCTCCTTGTTCTGGTGAATAAGCCCAGGTAAGAACAAATTCCCTTCTGTTCTGGCTTTGACACAAGAAAATGGGAATGGGAATCCTGTCCCACCAGTTGGTGTACAGACAATGGAGCCAAGAAGATTAAAGCTTTCCTTTTGACCTCACTGCATGAACACTGGACAGACCTGCAAAATTCACCACCTGGAAAAAGGAGAAGAGGGTCACTGGCCAGGAATTAAGGCCAGCTATTTCTTCATTTGGCCTAGCTGGATATTTAGTGTGTGACATGATGTTACCTGGTACTAAAACAGTGGCTTCAAAGAAACCATCTATTACTCATCAAAATCGGTAGAGACTCAAATATCATCAACCTTCACATTAAACTCTGGAAAAATCCTGAAATTGTTTCACTAAGACAGTAAACAGTACGAGGTAGCAACAGGGTTTCTGAGAGAGAAGAATGTGGTTTCCTCTTAGCTGGATCTCACTGCTGACATAAATCTTTGCTGATGTTCATCTCTGTTCAAAAAGTACCAAAGTCTACCAGCCTAAAACCTTGGTAATAATCTTCTGTGGTGGTTCAAGTTTCTAGCTGAACTAACAAAAAGTTTTATTTCATAGCCTCGTTTCTGAACCTTGATATCTTTGCATATATCTTCAGATGGGATGAGAAGAGCTAAAAGGACCAGTATAAATAAATATGAACTTTTCCCCAGGATAGAAAGTGAAAGAAAAAAGGGGAAACAAGATTGATTAGAGTAGTTAAAATTTCGATTTCTGACTGTTTATTGTCCCAGTTGTGTCAGGAGTAAATTTTGCCATGTTCATGCTCAGGGACCTTCCCAAACTAAGTGTTGGATAAAAAAAACCTCATGCTAACTCTACTTCTCTTGTTTTTATTTTTTAGGTATATCAGAACAGAGTCTCTGCCACTCATCTTCGGTGCAGGTGAGCAAAGAACAGGACCTCAGCACAGAAGAAAAAAAAAGGAGAATATGCAAATGCTGCTAAAATCAAGCTGAGAGCATGACAATATAAACCATGAACCCCATGAACCCTACTGCATTTGAGTAGGGATTTATGCCCATGCCATGACTCCAACATACAAACTATCTGCTCTTAGGTGTCTCAGGAGATCTGCTGTCTCTCATCCCAGCATAGCTCTTCCCTAATAAACCCCCACTGCCTGGCTGCCCTCTGTCAGGATGCATTGTTAATTTTTTTTCATCCCTTCCCTCTTCTCTCCAAACTAAGCTGCTCCACAGGGCAAATTGTAGGGACACACATGGGCTGAGTCACATCTGAGATGTGCCACTACAGCAAAAGGAGATGTAAATGGGGAAATAACATTCTGTATTTCAACAATATGAGATTAATCCCAAACTTTTCCCAAACATTTTCCCCCTGGCATTAGGAAAAATACCATAATCAGGCAAAAAGACAACTTCCTTGTGACAGTTAAAATGAAGAGACTTGTAATAGAACACAGGTTAGAAATTAAACGACAGGATCATTATTGTACTTGCTTAATGCACAAATCGAAGTGTTCAAGTTTTATATAAACTATAAAAGTCTGCATGAGTTTCTCATCATATCCATTAAAAGGTAAACCTTAGGAAAAGCATTTTCCCATTTACCCATCAGCACTGCTCTTCTTACTATGCCAATCACAGGCTCTTTGTTTAAAGGGCACAGTAGGCATCTTCCCAAGGTTTTATGTTTACTCTTCTGCTGCCCTCCAGATTAATGAGAACAGAGCCCCTGCTCCTGCTGCTCTCAGACCTCTCCTTCATTTTTTGCTGACGACCAAACCTGCCCTTCCTCCTTTCCATTTGATGTAGAATTTATATCAGCCACATGGGAAAAGGAGGAGCAGCTTCAACCACTGACTTTAATCTCCATGTGAAAGGCAAGGCAATGGATGGGGCAACAAGGAGCATTGAAGTCCTCAGCATAAATGTTGCTGCTCATTACAAGCTCCTTCTCTAGGGATTAGAAAAAATCTTCAAAGGGGAATTGCTCCAGTCTCACACACGCCAGCGTTCCTGCTCACACACACGTGCCTTTCACATCTCATACATGTGGTTTCCACGCAGGAAACAATTACTGTAATTAATAGACCCAAATAACCCCACTGTTCATTTAAAAATGCACTTTAAATTGACAGTGGCACAAAAAAAAAGTGGCTGGGTGCTTAGGTCTCATTATCCATGTGGACTGAAATCCCGGTTGTGTATATAGACTGTCAGCTCTATATTTTTCCAGACCTATCACATCAAGTTCAACTCCAGTACAAACCAAAATATGCTCAAGGTTTGAATGTTCTCCAGGAGGCACTCAGACATCATTGTTTCTCCTTACAGCACCTAGGAGCTATTTCGTCTAGACTGAAATAGATGTGACCCTGGCAAAGGGTTTTTTTTTTCATCAAGAGGCAGAGGTTAATACTTGCTGGGGACCATAGCATCTCTCAGATTATAGTTAAATTAAGAATTCTCATTTGTCCAGTTGGGAAAATTTTCCTTTGCTTAAAGTTATCGCTACACAAAAAGAAAAAATAAGATAGCAGCATATATTATAATTTTTACTATGCTTACATTCTGCTATATCAGACACAAGAACATGATTTCTTCTTTCAGTACTTTCAGTAAGAGATATAACATACTGTGATTTTGCCAGTTCAAACTGCTTTTTCCTCCTGGTGCTTTACTGCAGACGCTGCTGTATCCCTCACACTGGCAAGATCCAGGGCAAAACCCAGGAGGACCCTTTGCTTGGGGATGGGATGGGATGGGATGGGATGGGATGGGATGGGATGGGATGGGATGGGATGGGATGGGATGACACATGGCTGCAGAGCTGTGGAAGCACAGTTGGGGCTGCCAGTGTGAGCAAAGGCTCCACAGTGCTGAGCAGACCCCTCTGCCCATGGAGTGTCCAGCACTCAGCTCCTCCAAGCCCAGGGGAGACAAAGGGAGCAAAATGTGGCCCCGTACCCATGGAGCTGGAAGCTCTCACCCTGGCACAGAGAATTCCTCATAGTGGGTCTGCTTTGTTGCCACACTTGAGTAGCTGGAGTAGCACAGCAATCTATTTCCTTCACCTCTTGTTTCTTTTCTTTAGCAGTGCTGAGAAAACCCAGGCCATATCAGCTGGTGCAACAGCTTGATGTGTTGTTCAGTTCACATATCTCACATGAATCATCCATTTAATTTTGAACTCTAGCTTTTCAAAATAAAGAGTTTGGGGTGTTTTTTTTTTAAGGCCCATGGGAAGAATATGTTAGATTTGACTTCTGGTATTTGTCTTTCATATGTTTCAGTGAAATTAGTTAGATCTGGAAAATGTTGCCCTTTACCTGGTAATTCAGGAAACCAAAGAAACTAATACATTTATCAAATGAACAGAAATGGCCCTCTGGATTTCAACAAAGTTTCCTTTTGTTGTATATACTAAATTCCAGTATAATCAATTTTCTACACATCATAATGTTTTAGAACAAAGGTTGAAATGACAATGAAACTTGATTTTTATAGTTCTTTGCCTGCAGAAGAGAGAAAAGAAAGTAACATTTTATAGTGTTAATGTACACAGAAATAAATCCAGGAGCTCTTTTTGACAAGAAAGGCCACAGTAGTTCAATTCAGACAGTTAAAGGCTTTTATGTTGTTCTAGTGGGCTGTGATTGAGCAACACATTAAAAATATATATTATGAAAAGAAAAAGAACATGGGAAGGTGAAAAATTATGGTTTAATTTGCATTGAAGTGAAATGACCTCGTAATAGAGGTTGACAAAAGAATTAAAAATGTGCCTAATAATACACATAAACTCCAGCAGACATTCCTAAATCTGCCTGTCGCTTATGAGTAGAGAAATACTTTTTCTCTTTCATTCTCAGTTGTAATTTGGACACACATAGTGATATCTGCTGGCAAAACAGCTCTCACACATTTGTCAAAACAGCAGATGGGGAACTAAAAGCCCTGGATGTATTTACTCATTAGGGGATCCTTTCAATCTGCCTCTTTTCTGTGGTTTCTGGGTTTCCTCGAGAAGTCTGGGTGTGCTCCCTGGAAGCTGAACACTGTTGCTTTCTGGGGGAGCATGTATTATATATCCTGGTATAAGAGAACAACAGCAGCAGTGCCAGCTCAGTGTTACATACAGCCTTAAGTGTTTGGTGTTTTCTTACATCTTCAGCTTCTGGAAGCAAGAACAGGTTTTTTGGTTTTGTCTTTATTGCTTTACAGGAATTGAAATTTTATCCCATATGGTAATGAGGAAAAATTACTCAAACACACTTGAAGACATCAGAAGAAAAACAAATAAAAGGGACTAATTATACAGTATCTAGCTTTCCCAAGAAAACAGTGCTAAATGGTTAGTCTCATACAGTCTTACTGAATGCCTTCTTAACAGCTTTATAGCCTTCCAACCAATTCCATCTGTACTTGAAATAAAAGAAGGGTCAGCCACAGCTTCAGATAATTACAACAGAGAGAGACATAGGGTTGCTAAGCCCTGTTGCTCAGGGAAGTATGTGCTTTCACAACTCATGACTCTGTGTGTGTGAAATCTCACAATGGCACATGATTTTGACAATTCCTCTGGAACATCAAGCCTCTCAATCACGGAGCCAATTCCATGGGTCATGAGAAAGGTGGGCAAATGCACAAACACGGGCTGGGAGTGATGGTCCTGTACCAGGAGAAACCCTTGTGCCCTGGATTCCACTGCACTGAACACTTCAGGGGGGTGGCAAAGGAGGCAAACAGGTTTCTCCACATCACCCCGAGTTCCCCCTGGGAAACACCACACTCCTCCCCAGCACCGTGTGACACAGACTGTGGGAGCCCCAAAAGTGAAGGGCGTTTACTGCCACAGCATGTTTGTCCAAAGGTCTGTGAGTACAGATGAGCTTCACAGCCACTTAGCTGCAGAGTAAAACTGATGCAAGGTACAGACCCAGGCAAGCCCAGGCTCCCTGTAGCTCTGTCAGCTTAGCAGGGGGAAATTCAAGCACCTCCACATATGGACAAGCCACTGTCACAAGCCTCTGAGGAAGGAATATGTAGGAACTGGACTTCAGACCATGAAGTTTCTTCTCCTTTTACAGAATATTCCCAAATTGCAGTTGAAGCAACAGCTGTTAACAATTCACTGAACTAAAATGAAGGGAAAAGTATTTCCTTTGATATTTGTTTCTGAGCTGCTGATATTTCAATGATAAAGCTGCCATATATAAAGATGTGTGGATGTGAATAACCACAATGCCTCTGTAGACTCATCTATTGGAAAAGAGCAGTATCATTTCGCTCACAGAAACTTGGATGCAAATTTCATTTTATTGCTAATTCCTGGCAGAGAGCTACAACTTCTTATTTTACTGTCTTTCCTATGTGATGTATCACTACCCACACAACTCTTTTGGTTGTGGTCTGCACTGTCAAACTCACAGGGCAAATCCAGCAACCCTACAGACTAAAAACTTTTATCTTTTTGCTTGAGAGTTCCCAAGTTTTTCAAGAGACACTGATAAGCAAATTTTTAGGAATTTTCAGAAGGAGATTTTCATATATCACAACATTTACCTAAAAATATCTTCAAAAGAAACTTCCATCTTGCTGGGTCACAAATACCTTCTTACCTCTCCCTTCCCTTTGCAGAAAAGAGGGAAAGGGGGACTGAAGGGGGACTCCCTAAACTCCCAAGTCAGAAGACACAAAAAGAGTAATATTTAATCAGACTCTTGTAAAAACCTTTAGACTGAAAGAGAGAACTGCACAGAGAAAACTCGGTTTAAAACTATGGAAAGCTCATGCAGTAATAGATAATTCAGCTCACCTTCGGAGATTACTGTTACCATGCTACCAGGTTTCTTTTCTCTGATCTGAAACCACACTTTGGCCTGAGGATGTATTTGTTGAGAAATTATGAATAACCTAGGCCACTGACTTCCAAAAGTTGGTTCAGGACTTGCCAAAAGAGAGATTTGTTAGGTAAAAATAAAAAGCAAGGTGAACTCAGGAAACTTCAGACTGGAAGAGAAAATGGTTACAGGGGAAGGTCGCCTGTTCTGAATTTAGTATCTGGATAAAAAGGCTGCTAAACAACAAGACTCAAGGAAATGAGTCAAGTTCAGAAAAAGGAGGCGCGAAAGATTTAAGGTAAAAAGCTGAACAGCATAGATAATGCACACTCTCCAAAGATAAACAGTTCCAGTGTCTGTATATGGCTGGCTCTTTCAAATGAGTGTCGGGTATGAAGGGAAACAGGAGGCAGAGAATGGGAAGAGAATGGACACTGACTCCAAGCCCTAAGGAAACACATTCAGGGCAGAAGAGAGCCCAGTGTGAGAGATGAACCTTACTCCATTTATTCAGCAACACTGATATTAACATCCCAAACACTTGTCAGAGGAGCAAACTTATGACCACTCTCATGTCCTCGGAAAGAGTGCCCTGGCTCAGCTTGAGCAGTTCCTGTGTGCAGTGGGGTAGGGATTTAAAAGAAGGAAGACTTTGGGGGAAATGGCTGCCACATGCAGAGGCCATCACAACGTCTGCCCGTGTGGAGGACTGTATCAGATGGTGGCATTCATTCCCTGTCTATTTACTTCCATTATAAACACTTCCAGGGGTATTTTTCACAGATCTGCTCTCGGAGGCCTGGCACAATTTCATGTTTAATAAATGAGCACCACAGCAGCAGTTCTGTGTTAAATGGACAATGACACCAATGAACACAGGCCTATGGCAAGACTCACCAGCACTGCATCTCTGACATAAAGCTGCAAAAAAAAAACCAGTTCCAGCAGAAGATTGGATGCTGGGCAATCAAAAGCTAGGGAACAGTACTCATTCACAATATCAGCAAAGCTTTTTCCCTAAAATATGGGACTAATAAAAATGTTTCTTATAGGATGTGTATGCCTCTAAAGTCAAAGAGAGGAAGGAAGAGATAATAGCACTTCAATATATGTCAGATCTTTGGTCAAAGTCTCTCCAGCAGTATGGTGGCGTCATTTAAAAGCTGCTTTTAAGTGTTTCCCTCCACAGGGCGATGTGTAAGGGTTTATGGAAACACGAGTGTAGTTCTAGACCATACACACAATCTGTCTGAAAACAGATGCATGCTGGTAAATACCTAAGACTACTTCTAGCATCCTACACCATTTCATGGAGATGATCTAATTGTTCCACAAAACTCTGGAAATATTTCCACCCTAAATTTAGCTATTTTCAGACTTGTAACTGGGATTGTAGTAAAAGTGAACTCTTTGCAGACTTTCCATCATGGAAAACTTTATCATCATAGACAGGGACAAATACCTTTGTCACTCCATTTTATGCCAGGTTGAAAGAAAGCTGCATGTATTATTTGATTAAACCTTATAAAAATCTGCAAAATCTGCACAATGGAGGTTTTGTGCATAGATGAAGTCAAGGAAATGGATGTTCTTTGAGACCTCTTGAACTTTATGTTCTCTGCATGAATGGCAGAAAACATGAGTTCTGATGATTAGCTATTTTCTTCTGGGAGTTAATGATATTCAGCACTCAGAATTGAATTCCTGCCACAATTTTTCTTTATGAATAGGTTATGGGCTCCTTTAGCATTCTCTAGTTCCACTAAAGAGAGCAGAATTAACTAATTTTGTCAACCTCTACACCTACAACTTTCTGTCAGAGCCTCTTTTGTGTAGAACCAAAGGTCTGGTGCTTTAGTTTTTGAGTACCCCTGGTACAGTAATGCTACAGCCCATCTTTCCTACACTCAAATGATGCTGAGCTATCTGGAGCAGGCTGAGATTTTACACACAGTCTTGTAGACAGAGTCAGGATGCCAGAGAGGCTAGTGGTCAACCTGGCCAAAATGTCTGTAAATCTTTCCATGGCATTCCTGTGAAAATTCCACCAGCCAAAAAAAAAAAAAACCCAAAAAAACCCCCAAAACTTCAGAGACAGGAAGAGTTTGCATGGTAACTGCAGTAAAAATGAAATCATACTCATTCTCCCATCCAGCCCTGCAGAGGCAGATTATGTGAATTCTTACACATCAGTGCTCAGTTATAATCATATTATTTGCCTTGGCAAAACAGCTGGAAAAAAACCAGAGAAATATCACTGGGGGAGAAAGGGGACTTAGATCATATTCTCATGTCATTTTTTCATGATTCCCATTAAAAATATAATTCCCGCTAATAAATTGTTAAGACCTATAAAAACTATGCTAAAAAAAATCTTCAAGATAGAGAAAGAGAGCATAAAACCCTACCAGCAAAGACGGAACTTACATGTCTAAAAGTTTTAATGTTGCCATTTCTTTGCACTTTTCACCTTTTGATGTTGAAATTGTCATCATACCTCCTTATTCTGAAAGATATATAGATATAAATTCATATATATAAAAGTGTGCACAAAAAGATATATATGTGGGTGTAAAGAATACTCTTAGATTGGATATTGGGAAAGATTTCTTCACTGAAAGGATTGTCAAGCACAGGAACAGCCTGCCCAGGGAAGTGGTGGAGTCACCATCCCTGGAGGGATTTAAAAGTTGCAGGGATGTGGAACCCGGGGACATGTTTAGTGATGGACTTGGCAGTGCTGGGTTAACAAGGGTCTTTTCCAACATAAATGTTTCTATGATTCCAGTGGAAGAGTATTTTGGTACTGGGTGTGAGAGGTCTGGGGAGCATATTATAGGTCTGAAATTGGACAAATAGCAGTATGATAACATATCCAAATGTTGCTTTTATATAGCAGAGATCCAAGGACTCATATTTCATTCCAAAGGCAAAGGAAATATAAGTTCACTCTCAGCAAAAATCCTGGGCAGCACCTACTCCCTCATGGGGGTCATGAATCATAGGTGATATGAAACACAATGCTACAAGAGGAAATTTCAGTAATATTATTTTTATCATACTTATCTCAATCCTAATGTGTTATTCTTTGTACTTGACACAGGAACGTGTGTGAAATGAGACTGTCCAAGAAAAAAGTCTTGCAATATTTACTGACAAGGAGCACAAAGAGTGAAAGGATCCCCAAAAAATAAAGCAACTGCCTGGATGCAGAGCATAACTTCTAGTTCCTTCATGAGGAGTCCAGTGCTCTCTGCATTGAATCATTCAGCTGTCTACAGAAGCCAACCTCTCTGTGGGTAAATCTTGTTAGTATTTCCATCCATCACTGCAGTGCTCTTTGATCAAGACAATAGTAAAAGTCTTGGGGGATAGGAGAAAATGTTCATTTTCTTGTAACAATCCTACTAGCATTAACTCATGCATTATAGCACGAGTGAGACTTGCATGGTTTGGTCCAAAGCTATCTTAATTCATACATGCTCCTGCTCCAGGTTCCTTAAACTCTTGTTTAAAATGCAATCCATACTGTTTACCTAAGGATTTTACAAGCATTATTCTCAGTATGAAAAGGTTAACAATCACTGAAAATTAGCATAACTTCAAGAATCAACTTGTTTAGAGAGCCAACTACATCTACATTCTGCTAACAGTAAACACTAATTAACAATGTCTGCTAGCACTAACATAAATCACAACTGTCCCTTTTCCTCTCCTGGCACTGCACTGGAAAATATCAAACTATCAAAAATATTTGGAATGTTTCTTACTTCTTTCTGTTTTTTGGTTTTTTTTTTTTTTAAATTTTATTTTATTAATGATAAAATATTGGATGTCAACATGCAATGCTTTGTGCATTGCATCAGACAACTCAAACAGTAATTGTGATGAATGGGAGTGGAAGGGCCAAGGTTACAGTCATTTAAGAAGGCTCTGTGGATTGCAAATATTAGGATTGATTAAAGGTCAAATACTTTATGGATTTATCAGTATTGTATACATTTTCTCATGACACAGGATCACTTACACTACCTACAAAATGAAATAGAAAAGAGCTGCAAATCAGATAATTTTTAAGTCTTTAACCCACATACAGACCTAGTCATTGAGAATAATTAATGGCATAGAAATGTTTTGATTAGTCAAGCAATAAGCCAGAAAACCCCCCTACAACCCACCCTTCAATAGTTCTAGCTTCCCCCAGGTTCATAGGTAACAGTCTTTCTCAATTAATGTTTAATATTTACAAACATACAGTCTAGGAAAAGATCTATCTTACAGTGTTGCTTTAAATCTCTACTTATTTAAAACAACCACTCTTGGTCCAGAGAGGATCTTTAACTTAATAGTTTACCCATGTCCTGTCTTCCTTGTTTTCTGGGAAAACAGAGTTTGAGATAGGTATCTCTATATTGTCTTTGATGCAAAGAATTTTCTAGGATCCAGACAAGTAAATAAATGACTGTCTCCATTTGTATCACACCGGATTTGAACTGATCTTCCTGAAGTCTGTATTTCAATCAGGACAGAGCAGTAGAAGCTGGAAATGCACAAATTTGTGGGAAAAAGCCTTGGATTTGGCACTTTTGTTTAAGAAGCTGTGAGAGGTGTCTCTGCTGGTCTCACCAACATCCGGACTGAGCCTTTAGCTCAAACCCTGCAACATATTTATGTGTAGTACTTTAGGCAAGTGAAACCAGTTTGAGATCTGTGGATTTGTTCTTCCGTTTCAGAGGCTGGTGGAGTTGCTCTGCAGAGCCCTTTCCGTTACCTTTGGAGCTCTGCCCATGTGAGCCCACACGAGGGTCTCATCCAGGGACATCTCCGTGTCCTTCCATCACAGCTGCTGCCACCCTCATGTGCAAGTCCTGGCCCGGGATTTGCAATTACACTAATTTTTGAAATTTACTGAAAACAGTGGAAGTAGCAACTTGGTCGGAATCCCACCATAGTCTTGCACCTGCATTTAGGAGAGTCTTTGCTCTGTGTATGTCTCACAGTCAACAAACAGCTGTGGAGGCTGAGCAAAAAAGGAAGGAGAGAGTTTTCTAAGCTAAAGTTTTTCTTTTGTAGTTTATTATTTGCTTCTCTTCTGAAAGGTGCTCATAAAGATCATCTCCTCCCACACTACTGACAGTCACAATCAGCAAAGAAACCCTCCAGGGTATCTGAGTTTCCCAAAAGATGGCATAAATTGCAGCCTAAGTTACCACCTAAGGCTCAGAATGGAGAAACAGTCATCAGCTTAATCAAGGGGTGCCAGAAGAAAGGCCCCTGTGGCACGGGTTACTGATAGCTACACTGTGCTGTTCAACAACTGAGCAAACCTTGCTCTCAGTTACCCCGAGGGTGTGAAACCCAGCCCCAAAGGCTCTGCCCTCTGCCCCACTGAAAGGGCTGAAGAGGCAAGATCAATAGCAGTGAGAACAGGCAGAATGTGCTGGGGGTATCCACAGACACCTCTAAGGGGGAACAAATATTTGCATTTGAGTAACTCCAGCATTTCTCCATTTTTCTGTCTGCAAAGAAGCCACTGGCCTTACTGGTTTCTGAGAGTATGGACATGTATCTTCCAGTCCATGACTTTTGGATGCTTGCTATAGAAACAAAGGTTTAGGTAATAGAAACGAGGCAACCAAGCCTAAATTTTGGGCTCTACTAAATGGCAATTTGTTGGTAATTAAGTTCTTTTAAATTTGATAGCAGCATCTAATGGGTGAGCATACAAAAACTCAGACCTGTTTCCTCAGCAAGGAAGCTTTAAAGAATAACACCCATTTGGCAGTGTGACATTTGATTAAAGCAGGCTCAGATATTCCAACTGTAAAGGTTAAGCACAGACATGTGTGTCACACATGATGCAGTCAGTAAATGATGTAATGTTGATAGACCCGTAACAACGAAAAACATTCCAACACCAGATTTTGGCAGAAAGTTTGATACCATATAAAATACAATTAAATGGCTATAACTTGCATGGCGTGAGAATCAGTGTCCTATAAGAACAACACAATACTTATTAGAAACTTTCCAAAATACTTCTTTGCATTTCAAAACAACTGCTCTGCTTTTAAAATTGCAATTCCTTAAGCAGGTTTGTAGTGTGCAAGTTGGCTTCCATAATTTCGTTTTGGTGGGGTAATGCTAAAAGCTGCAGGCTGTTTCTAGAACATTTCATCTTATCACTGGCATAAAAAAACACCCTGCTTTTGCAGCAAAGGAAGTCTAGCATGACTTTGGTTTTTTCTCAAAATGAAATTTAATTTATGTCACAGGATTCCTGCTCCACTGACAGTTTTAGGGGGAACTGAGTCATACAGTAGTCCTAAATTTTACTAGTCCATGGGTACCAAGTAAGCCACAGATTTTTAAGAAAAAAAAAAATAGACTCACAGTTATATAGGAAATGTGCAACATGATTTTACCAAAGGCAGATCATCCAGACAGACCTTGTGACTTCATTTAGAATGTAAACCAGTCTCCCAGAAAATGAAAAATCTCACTTGTCTATGCTTCTGTACACATTCAATACCATGGTAGACAGTAAATTATTAGAAAAACTAGGGAAAAACAAAACCCAAACAAACTAAAACCCCACAACAAACACCACGGTAGACAGTAAATTATTAGAAAAACTAGGGAAAAACAAAAACCAAACAAACTAAAACCCCACAACAAACACCAGAGCGAAAGGGACCAGGCTAACCACAGTGAGTAGCTGAGAAGTGTTATCAGCTCCATCCATGGAGGCCATTCAGGGAGTTGTTTACAGTCGGGACTGAGCATGTTTGATATTTATAGCCACGATTTCAGCACAAAAACACGACAATGTGCTGACAGCATTTCCTGATGATCATGGTACTGACAGTACAGAAGTGTCAGAATGACATGTCAAAAGGCCTTGATGTCCCCAGCTGAGGTCACCCAAAAGAAAGTAAATTGTTTTATATCAGATGTAATACAGTGTATTAAAGGAGAATTAACAAGAACTTCTGATGTTAGCAGTGCATTCAGATGCCAGAAACAACCAGAGAGGACAAATTTCTATGGAGCCATGTTTCAAACCAATCACATAATACTATTGAGCTGCCACTGTGATGTAACCACTCCAAAAGCTAAATGGGATGGACCCAAGGCTCATGCACAAGGTATTTTCTACAGTGAAATTAAAATGCATGAGCACTTCACAAGCTGTTGCTGTGATCTGTTATGTCAAAACATATTGATCTTGTCAACAGTGCTTAAAGAGTGTCAAAGGAGCAGTGGAGAAATAGCTGGTAGGCATGGCCTGGGAGGAAGAGTGTGTGGCATCCTATGGAATCACCTCTCAGAAGGTTACAATTAAACAACTCAACTTCAGGGAGAGGTAGGGACTTGTCTGTCTGCTCAATGCAATGCAGGACAGAGTTGAAATTCCTTGCACTGAATTGGATGACCTGGCCAGAAAGTACAGCCTGTCCATCACAACACCAAGATCCTCAGCTGAAAAATGAAGTCTGTCCAAGTCCTTCTCAGCTGAATGATTGTTTCTGTTTATTACCAAACCAAGCTGATTTAAGACTTAGCTGGGGTAAAAAGCTCTGTAGTAATTACCCATGATTAATACCTTATTGGATTTCAGTAATCAAAAGAAAAGGTGGATTTTGTCTATCAGTGCACTAGAGAGACAGTTTTCAAATTTTCACCTAGCAACTCAAAATTCATTTGGACAACCCCATAGCAGATACATCCCTTGAGAATGTGAGTTCATGCCTGGAAATGACAATATTCTTTCTCATGTTCTTTCTCCAAGCAACCGGCAGACCCAAACTCAGTTTGGCTTTGTGTGGAGCCAAGTTTTTGAATTGCTTTTAATTGCTTAATGTGCACAGCCCAGTTAAATGACAAGGAAGGCATCCTACTTCACAGTTCCCATGCCAGTTTACATATGCTCATAGACATAGCTGATACACAGATGCTCGTACACTGGATACACATTTAAAGCTCTGTGATAATGTGAGTAAAAAACACTGACAAAGCCATCTGTGAAAGAAAAAAAATTGAGTTCTGTTGGCTCTTTGCTTTCAGATGAAGCCTACAAAACATTCTCATTCCCAGGCAAGTATGAATGATGATACCAAAATCCATAAAATGGGAATTTTGAGAAATCCACAGCATATGGCCAACAGTAGAAAAGAGATATTAGTTTACATGGAAAAACAAGGAGTTATATTGTCCTGCTCATATCATATGAAGCATGCTTAATACATTTATTTATTTTTTTCTAATAGTCTTATCCTTTTATGTTATTACAGTGCTTCAGAAAATCTCAAGGTCTAGAGGGAAGTTTAATGTTTGCTGTTCTGGGATCATTTGAAGCCATGCATTCAAAGAGGACAAAATCACTTTTAAGTCTGCCTGTAGGAAATCTATCTTGGCAACCAGACAACTAGAATTAGTTATTAAAGGCATGTCAAATGAATAAAGACACCTCTGTAAGGAAAACCGCAAAAGCATTTACTTTTTCTAATATGAATAGTGGGCTAATACCAAATCAGCTTTCATTTTCCACTCTCCCTTCACCTCCTAGACCAGAGGTCAGATCCAATAAAGACTAACCCAACTGAAAATCATTTCAGTTTGTTGCATCTATTACATAGCAGATGTATATTAAATAGCACTGCCTGGAAATGAAGCAAACTCACATAATCTGATGTGGCAATCTCCTTGTGGAGCTGGTTCACTGAAAGGCAAAGAAGTCTGTGGTATTATTAAAAGTCAGGAGGTACACCAAAAAGCAGGGGGCTTTCCCCTTCCAGAAAAAAAAAAATTTAAAAAATAGGAGAGCTTTTTAGCTCTGTAATGGAAATTATGATACTACAATAAACATTTTCAGGATCAACTTCTTCCTTACACTGGGAAAATCCCCTGGAATAACTTACTCAACTGGCAAAGACAAAAATAAGCATTTTCATGGTAGTCAGAGTTTGAAGGAGTGGGAGCAATTCCTGGTTTTACTGAAGATTTCCTGTATGGTACCTTCAAAATTCTGTAGATCAAGAGACTTTGGGATTTTCATCTTTACTGTAACTGCATGAGAAAGCAGGACCTCTGTGTGTGTGACTGCTACATCTATCCCCACAGCTTTACTTGAAAATATAAGATTTATGCACATACCTGCTACTTCAAATCTTCCTTATCAGAATATGTTTAGATTTGTCCAAGGTCCAAAATCAAGCATAAGCTTCTTCTAGACTTTTTTTGTTAATTCCTGGTTAACATCTAATAAGAAAGAAGACAGAAAATCCACGAGTAGGAAAATGACTGTCCCAATCTGGTATTTGTTAAAAAAGCAACTATAGATTGTGGTTTTATCTTGATCCACTGAGTCAGGAATATTTATTTGGACTAAAGTAGCCATAAAAATCAGCTTTAGTTGTAGCTATTTTTAAAAAAGGCAAATTTTTTTGACATCAGGTAGCATATGCAGTTACTAAATTTGTCAGAACTGTAATATTATCAAAAGCCTTCATTTTAGGAAAAATGTACTACTTATATACAAAACAATTTACCTGCTTAATCAGACACAGAAAATTAACCAAAAACATGGGAAAAGGAAATCTTGTAGATGGAAAAATACTGGTACCACCTATAGAAGTTGTGGGTTAGCTGTCAAACACTTGTTTTGAAGACTTCGGTAAAAGAAATCCTTCAAATCTTATCAAAAATAAGCTCCTTTCAGTTTATGCAATTCAGTAAAACACAGCCCAAAGGAGCTCCTGTCCTGTGGCCTATAAATCAGGCAAAATTTCTCCAAACTGGCTAGGTACAAGTCACTTCTTCATCACTTCCCAGAGGAGAATTTCTCAGCCTTCTTCACTCCTTGCCAAGCTCTAAAGGCAGCTCTCGTACATGCTATCACACCACTTGCACTGTCTCAGGAAGAAAACTCTTCATTCATACCACATACCAAATAAAACACTGGGAAAAGTCATCCCTGTCTTCTCACAGCACATGTTGACTTTTCTTCACGTTACACTCACAGCTTAGCTCTAAGGAATTTCTCTATCACTCAGACTAGATACAGCCAACAGAGTGAATCCAGCTGAAATTCCTGTTCAAATTAACTCTTTGGAGCCAGATGCAAACACCAGGGAGGGCATTCTCTTAGGCCTCTCATACTTACCCATTAAAAAAAAGAAAATGTCCTAAAATCCTCCAGTTTTAATTCCATGCTCTCTAAAGCAGGTAGACCACAGCACACAAAATTAACCCAGCTGCTCTGATACTGGAATCATCACATTCTGATCTGCCAGTAGGCATCCAGAGTTAACTTGAGGAGGCAAGAAATGAAGAAGCCACCACTTATTTGGTACTTCATTAACTCTGATTTTTGCAGCAATAATCGCTGGTCTTGAGGAGACTGATAAGTGCACGTACCTTCATCTCTGCGTTTCCTGGTATTGATTACATTATCTTGATGCAAGAATTGAGCTCTAGAGGCCAAACCTCAGTTGTTGTCCATGTCCTGGAAAGGCACAAAGCCCAATTTCTGAATCTTAGAGCTTTGATAATATAATATTCACTGTAAAAAGGATTCAGTTCTTCCTGCAGCTCCCAGGCTTTCAGCAAGGACAGGATAAATCTGTGTGTGTCCTCTTGGATATGGAGATACAATCCTGTGGTAATCACCACAGCATATTAAAATATATTCACAGTCCTTCTTTGACTTGGATTTGGGGGAAAAGACCCCCGTGTCTCAGAAGGAAACTATATTTAAATTCAAGATTAATTCCTTCCTAAAATTCCATAGAGGCTATTTTGTGTCCTGAAACATGAAGATTTAAGCCTTCTCTACCATGTCTTTAATCATATGAATCTTCCAAATTTTGAAAATCTACCTCATAAAGCTTTTTATCTGTTTTGATAAATTTGCAGCGCACTCATTTCAGATGAGCCATGGGCATATAAATAAATATTATGTCCTTGGTGACTCTCTCATGGGCTTCATTGCATATTTACTTGCAAAACACAAAGTTGGCCTTGTATATTTCTGAAACGCTTTGTTAAAACAGTGAAGGTCTTTTTTGCTTTGAAAGCACACACAAACAAAACCTGCTGCATGCTGGAGGCCCACGGTGCTATTTTGTTCTTTTGGCTTCAAAGCAGTTACCTTTCAAAAGATGAGTTAGTTGGGCCCCACAGGAAGAAAAATAATTTTATTAAGGAAAGAGGTAGCCCATTTAAGGAAGCCTGAAGGACATATATTTACTGAGTGGAAAAAAAAATCAAGCTTCGCTTGTGAAAATCAGTGAGATAGGTGCTCTGCTCCATAGCATTTCTCTATTCACAGTCATCTTGTCATGCAATGCCCACAGTGCAAGGCTTAAAAGGTGCAGATGCAAAATTATTTTAATTTTAGCATGCTGCCTATCACACTCCCTTATTTCTTCTGGCAAACTTGACTCACAACCAACCAGAGATATCACATGAGATCAGGCAAGGAAAGAAGGCTCCTAGCATTCCATCCCTTTTCCTTTCCATAGGGCACGTGATAGGGAATGGCACTCTTTCTTTTCAACAGATTACACCAAGCTTGCATGTTATTACAGCTCCACCACGGAGCATATGCTTCATTTCCTGTGCATCCACAGCATGCCGGGGTCTAGCAGGGCTGAGCAATCCAGCCTGCAGGATTTTCTCACATACCAAGGCAAAAAGGAACCCCGTAAGTTGTCCAACAGATGTCTGCTGTTAAGATATGTTTTTAATCACAGAAGGACAAATCTAATAAATTGAGAATTTTTATTATGCATTTCAAGTTGTTGTCTCTAGTGCCTACACTGGCATTGCATATCTGTTGGGATTTTTACCTCACAACAGTGATGTAGAAAAGAGACAAAATGAGTGTACCCAGAAGTCACTGCTATTCCCCTCATTAGTATTTAGCTGGTTTAGAAACAGGATAAACTAAAATTCATGTGAGAGAGCATATAAATACCATATTGGATTAATAAAAATAATTTCCTAGACTTTTGAATCCCCTTAACTTTCATTGATGTGCCTCTCTCTAACAAGTTTAAACACTTTTTTTATCACAAGCTGACCTGCAGAAAATAAATCCATGCCTGAGTTTTAGACTACTCTGTCTAGTTTGTTTGCCAAAATAAAAGTAAATAATACTAGAAAAAAGAATATGTGCTTGAAGCAACTTGTTCATAGCCTTACTGATTGAACATGACACTCAGAGAAGGCAGTATGGGAAGAACTAAAACTTGGCTTTTAGTCATAAATATGAAATTGTATTCTACATCGTAATCTGCCATACACATCAATAAGTCAGTTTAAAAGTGTGTCATTGGGGAAAGACATTGCAGCATCATGCATTATGAGAGCAGTATAAGACTATGCAGGGACAAAAGTGTATCATTAGGGAAAGAGAATTGTCATATTATTCATCATCAGGGCAGCAAAATGAAGGTTTTACTCTGTAACTCAAAAGGAGTGTTTCTTAATAAGGTGGTCTTCGCACTTTTAAAACTCGAGAATTATTTCTGTTATTCTTAATTCAACTTTCTTCTCATTTTTACTTAAAAATGAACATTTTCTAAGTAAAAAATACCTGAGTTTTTCCAAGCACAAACCTGGTCATATTTCATACCCACCAGCTCTTGTTACTGGCACTGGGAAGGGCAAACTATATCTGCCAGTCTGTAAACTGGAAAAGAAACTTGTAAAGGCAGCATGAAGACAGCACTGGCACCAATGTGATAGCAAAGGATTTTATATGCAGAGTGGTTTTCTCACATTTTTAACCATAAATTAGAACTGTGAGAGGGTGGCACGGTTAGCAAATAGATTCTTTCTGTTAAACTTTATTTTTAGATGTTTTAGGCTCTACACAATCCCTAAGCAGAAGACCAAGAGCAAACAGTAGAGGTAAGTGCTACTGACCACAGAAGTCCCACAGAAGCAAAATATCTACAGGTTTTAAAACTGGTTATACACAGTCTTGCATTTGGGTCACAGAGACCATATTTTAGGGACTGTGATTCTAGTGAAGTTTAGCACACATTTTACCAAAAATTATGTTGTGAAAAGAAATCATAATATATTCTTCATTTGGAACTTAGTTCCATATACTGAATGGTGGATTTCTGTAGCCATTGCCCTCTGATGGCCAAAAGGATTTCTATCCTACTGCTGCTTCATTTTCTAAGTAGTAACTCATTGATGAAATATTAAAGGGCCATAATGGTAGTAGAGCATCATAAGAATTAAATTTTCCAATGCGTGGGTACTCCTAATCTGGTAATTTTCCACAAATGCCCTACAAAATGAATTTCCATTAAACAGACTTAATGATGCTACTGGAATTTTTACAAACTTCAAACTTTTCACAGACTACCATAACACTGTGGAAACCCAAAAATAAAGGTTAAGCTGTCCACTGCACACTATAGACTCCCTTGTATTTTTGTGTTTGTGAAGTTTATTCTTAACTGAATACTTTACTTCATCCCTGGACCAACTGAACAGTTCTACACTCCCACTCAAAAGAAAAAAAGTAAAAAAACCCCAGAAAGTACATTTATTTTGTTTCATTTCCCTGGTCATGCACCAACACTGACACTCGTTGATGCTGCAGGGGGAGTGGAGGAAAGATGATTGCTTCAATTCAAACCATGTGACAGTCTCTAGCTGCACTGGTGCCTCTTGTTCTGTTCAACAGCCTGATTTCAGAAGACTGTTTGAAGAAGTAATGCAATCCATTTGCTGAGTTTCTGAATAACGAGAGCTGACAGCCCTGTGCAGCAATAGCTGTACATAACACTGGTGATGAAGCTTTACTCACAGCACTGTTACCAGAGGGGAGGGGGCAGTGAACCTTGTTTTTCAGCAGCTCCATGCTGTTGAATTCACTGTTTTTCTTCCCTTGTATGTGTTCCTTCCTTAGGAAAGTGTGAGCAGCCTGCCAAAACAAAAACAGAACATGAATAGTACGAGAGCAGACCAACAATTCTGGCAAAGCCATGAGAGCCACGTGTGGTACCTGAGAGGCACCAGAGCTGTTTCAGCAGGTCAGCTGGAGGGCTGACAGCTGTGCTTCAGCACCCAGATCACAGAGAACTCACTGCCTGTTACCTGCTTGTATTTTTCTTTCCCCTGGTCAGGTTCTCACACTAAAACCAAGGGAACAGATTTAAATTTGAGCAGGAACATGAAGCAGAGGTAGAAGAAGATAAGGACTTGCACCTCAAGAACACATGCAGGAACACTGCCTATCAGCTGGGCAGACCCTGAGCTTTTTTCAGGACCAGCCAGGCACCAAGCCAGGAGTTAGTGTGCGTGTAGAGGCCACCAGGTAAGAGCAGACCTGACACCAGTGTGAGAGCAGACCAAAGGGACCAGGGGAAGCTTTTGTGTACAGCTCCTCTTGCTAGCCAGGAAAACACACAAAAGACAAAGATTTCTCTTCCTCTCCAGTGGTGACAGAATTTGGGAAACCTCTCTGGCTCCTTAATATTGTGTGTTCATTTTCTCCTGTTACAGGATTTTATTTTGAAAAAGATCTATTTCCTAACTTGGCAATGTTACTTTACAGCCTACGCTCATCCAAAGGAGCTTTTTTTTGAAGCAATAATATTATATGAGAAATTGCAAGTGTTGCTATGAAACAATAGTCTGGTAAAGAATGGTTAATTAATTCTAATGAGAAACTAGAGGTGTTTTAGAGAATTATATAGTAGTGTGTTCTACCTTTGGCTTTTGCAATCTATCATGTCATTAGACACTGCAAAATACAGATACGGGCTGTCCTGTCATTTACAATTTAGTTTTCCTGTTCCATTGAACTGTAGGATTTCCGCTGTCTCTACATAGTATTTTAAGATTGTGCAAAGTCACATTTATCTGGAAATACTTTTTGTTATCCAAATAATTTAGATAAACTGCAATAACACCAGCAATCCTTAAATGTTTCCAGAGGATGTGTTGAATACTTCTCACTGTTCAAGAAACAAGGTCTCATGTCTGCTCCAATAAGGCCCCAGGCTTACAGGCTGCCATCTGCCCACCACAACAGTTCATCTGGCACATCACCACTTTCTAGTCACACAAACAATTCAATGTTTGCTGGCTGCTCTTACCATCTTTGCCTTCACTCTCTGTGTGACAACATGCCTAGATTTGTGGCTCAAACTGTGCATGTGCCAGCCAGCCCTGCTGTCCATGCAGCAAGGAGCTCCTTTGTGATGGAAAGGCAGGTCTGCAGGGGGCTCCAGATGATAGAGTGGAGGTTAGGCACCAGTGACACATCCTACAGATACAGGTACTCCCAGGATTCATGCAAAAACAGCTTTGTTCAAATATGTAGGCAAAATTATTTTCCCTCAAGAAAACCTACTTGCTTTGAAATTTTTTTGACAGGAACAAGGACCTCAACAACGTGCATAAATACCTGTAGTGAGGACACAAAGGAGCTGGAGCCAGGGTGCTTCCAGTGGTGCCCAGTTAAGGAGAGGAGGCCACAGGCACAAACTGAAACACAAGAGGTTCCCTCTGAACAACAGGAAACACTTTTGAGCTGTGAGGGTGACCAAGCAGTGGCACAGGTTGCCAAGAGAGGTTATGGAGCTACATCACTGGTGATACCTGGAAGCCTTCTGGACATGGTCCTGGGCAGCTGGCTCTGCTTGAGTAGAGAAGCTGGGCCAGATGATCTCCACAGGACCCTTCCAGCTTCCTGTGAGTCTGCAACAAGAATTTTAAGGAAATTTTAAGTCTGTTCTTAAATCCACCCAAGACACATACAAACTTCACAAGGAATTTGTGTACAATCTTCTTGTCCATTTATTGCCTACCTAAACAAGGAGTGGGAGAAAGTGACTTACTACATCCAAAAATAAGTACTTCTTTTAGAAGAGCACATAAGAAAAGGTAGAGACAAGTCCCTATTTAGACTCTTGAGGCTTAGTTCAAGTGTTCAGTTCAGGAAAGATGTTGCAGACAGACATAAATTATCTCTCTCTGCTCTCAAGTGAGTAGAGACACAGAGGTTATACACACTGAGGCTTTGCTTTCATCATGGAGCAAAGGTTTGTGTTTTACCATGGACTGTACACTTGAGCTCAGTGGCGTTTGCTGCTAGAAAAATGACAAGGAGAAGGCACCACAGGGGGCTTACCTAGTTGTCAATAAAAACTGAAATTATGTTGTCTCCATCAAGATTCAGTGCAGATAGCCAAGATGCAGTGGCCAATAATTATCTGTGGGATGTTTTTTAAGTAGTGCAGAGCAAATTTACGTCCTGTAGGATGGCTAGATAAAAAGACAGTAAAGGCTGCTGGGGAAATAAGATGAAAATTAACCTTTTGCCAAGCCCCAGCTATGATGTCCTTTTAAATTAGTATCATCACCTCTGAGACTTTTACTGGCGTTCTGTGACTTGCCGTGCAGGAGAGATCATACACCCACCTCCTCTCCTGTGCCATGTACTATGTGAGAAACAAGTCTGGGATTACTGATGCTCACGGCCTCCCCATCAGTGATTCTCCTGTAGAAAGACCCAGGTATGGTCTGGTTACTTCCGCTTTCTGCAAGAATTCTCACCTTAGCTTTGAACAGCTTAGAATTTCCAGGGTTTTAAAAATAGATCACATCCTACGACTCTAAATCCTACTGAACTGAGACTAAGGGAACTTCATTACTTCCAGAGTTACTACTAATTGACAATAGTGTAAGAGGAAAGACTGGTTTCTAGCTATAATTTGAAAATGTCCCTCTTGTTGGGAAACATCTGAAAGCTGATATCAAAGAGAATATTTTAGATCCAGATTAGTCCTATGAAAAGATTTGCACACATTTGTCCCACTAACACTTTGATGGAGAAATTCAGACATTGCAACAGTAATGTTTTTTGACCTTTTAATCAATTCCATTTTGCAACTACTCCATCTGAGAACCACAAATGTTATTTACAGGACTCACTCTCTGGAGTCAATGGAAACTTTCTGTCAAATAACCATCTGCAGAGAGAGACCAAACACATAATGACAGGATAAGTTTGTGGAGAATCTGAATGGATTGAAAAAATAAATCTGGACCTGAAAGCAGATGAATTAGAACAAAGGGACCCAAGAAAAATGTAGGGCAGCAATTAGGGCTAGAAAATTAAAAATACTGAGGAATTTAATCGAAAAGGACAGTCTAATCAATGAAAAGCATGCCACTTGCTCTCTGGGTAATTGCATCCCTCCCCTTTTTTGGTTGGTTGGAGTTTTTTTTGTGGTGGTAGTAACAGCCCATATTTAAGATAATTGCATTCCTATAAAACTCAGAAGTCTAGGACTACCATAATTTTCATATTCGTCACATGGGACTTCATTCTCATTCCCCTAAAGTCAACAGCAGCTGACAGTCATTTCAGTGGAAGCAGGGAAAAGTGGACTTCCAGCACAAAGAGCTCCATGCTCTCCTGTTTTACTGCCTTTCCCTAGAAGAAAGAATTGTCTGGTGACACAGACACCTGAGCAGTGTCACCAGTAGTGTGTACTCAGACACTCAGCACACACAGCTCCTGTGCACCACACCCCTTCTCAGTCTGCTGGGACTGCCACTTACCCAAAAGTGATGAGGAGGCAAAAACTAAGTGTAAATCTTAGAGACAAATTGGACGGAAACATTTAAATCCACTCATTAAACAACCACATCAGTGGCTGCTATTTGTCAGTTCTTTATCTTCAGTGCATTTATCCAGAGAGATGGATTAAATCCCTTAGAAATGCTCCTGATCTCAACAACTGAACCAGCATTTATAGGTGTGATTTTTAATCAAGTTATCTAGTACAATCTAACCAAAACTTAAATGCAAAAATGATAATTTTATTTTTGTTTCTATGTATAGTTCCCAGCACTATAACTGTTAGGGGAAGACACATCTATGTTTGGTAAATACATCTTACACACTCTTTGGTTTTGTCACGTGCTAATAAATCACATTAGTCCAAGCACTTCTGTAGTGCCACAACCACTCCAGGTGGAGCTAGACCAGCACAGGAGCAGAATTTTGTGCAGCCTTCAGCATTTCAGGTCAAGTAGTTAGAAAGAGTTGTAATTGTTATAAACAGTACACACACACTCCTGAGTGCACTGGGCCAGTCTTACTGTACAACAACATCCAAATCTCCATGCCTGTGATCAAACACTCCAACAGACAATCAAGTACTAATAACAGGGATACTGTTTGGACTCACCAGATTTTCCTGGCTAGCAGGTTAATGCCATTTTCCTGATGGAAGATTATAGAGATTTAATTAAAGTCACCATGTTGCAATAATGGACTTATTTAATAGAAAACTGCTTTGGAAAAGGACAGTCAGCCAAAATGCCAGTCTGTGTCTGGGACCTTCATAAAGTTCTTTTGTACTTAATACTTGTAGCCAAAACAACAATCAAGCCTTTGTTAATAATGTCCCTACAACAGAAGAATAGTAGTGAAACAGTAGAAGTTAACTCTTTCATTCTATGTCCTACTATTGATTCCAAATTCAAAGCTTCTTTTTTCAGCTCTATTAAAATAACCTTCAGTGGATTCTCGGCCTCCACAGAAAGCAGTCAGGATCTGACCATCTTAGCTAACATTTGAGTAATCAGTCCCAAATTGTTTATAAGACTAATCAAAACAGGCTAGAGAGGAAATCTCTACAGGCTATCTTAAGAAATACCTGTCCTAACAACAGTACTATATCCTATAATTAGTATACTGATAGGTAATTAGAAATCAGTTTGTGTAAGGCTCTAATTCTTTAATAATAAGACAATATCACTGGGATAGAATTATGCTGACAGTTAGGATGATTCAAAAATGTGCATCTACAGCGACCTGGAGACTGACATACATACAAAAGATTCCAACATCTAGAAACTCCTCATGTCTCCTGTCTCCTACAGACTTTCTAAAGCCTGCTTGCCCTAGAACAAAGAACACTGTGCAATATCACTAAATGAAATCTATAAACAGTTTCAATCTCTGCTTCCGATCAACCATCAGTTGTTTTTACTTCCATTTATCTTAATTTATTTCTCTTTTCTTTGGTCTCCCTTTGTCTTTAATATTCCCATCAAAAATGGAGAAGACTAATTTTATTTTAAATTTTCTTTTTAATAGAAAATTGCTTCTCTCTGCTGTTCATTCTGTTCCATTGAACCATTCACATCCTGATAGTCTGACAATATAGTTATTCCCATACACTTCCCTCATCTGGGATTGTGTTTCCAATAAGTCTCCCAAAAGCATTGTAATATTTACTAGCACAGATTTTGGCACACATGAAATGTGTGACTGTATTTATATTCAAGCCTTTTGCACATACAAGTCCATACAAACCTTGAAAAATATTGCAAGTGTTTTTCCTAAGCTTTTTAACAATTTGACCCTTTTGGTGTTGCCTGCTTTAAATCCCAATACGACTCTGTTTTCATCCATATCATTATAAAAACAGCACAGAAACTTTAAAATAACCAGATGCAAAACCCACCAACCAAAACATTCCTCTAGTTAGTAGGAAGAAAAGCTTTGAGAGATAGATAGATAGATAGATAGATAGATAGATAGATAGATAGATAGATATTCTGAATTACATCTGAACTAACTTTTATTACCATCCCTATTAGCAGTATGATAATTTACCTTGAAAAGAAGCAAGGTGATTTAGTCTCTGGGATATTTATAGATATCCATAATATTAGATGTAGATATCAATAATTATTATATTAATAATTATTAAATAATTAGAATTATCAATAATTCTTTTAGATAATTGTTTTAATTAGTCTCGAATACAGTCTTACTATATGTAGGATTTATGTGAGGAATGCACTAAGAGATAAATGTGACAATAAAATTATGTAAATTGTATAAAGTAAAAGAATAATTTTAAGTTAAACTGAAGTTCCAGTCCAATGACTGAGTGTTCAATCATTCTTCCTTAGATGTCAGAACAGCAGCTCTTCACAGATAAGCAGTATATAGGCTTTAATATCCAGAAACACATAGAAGAATTGCATGCAAAATAAATAAAAGCCAATCTCAATGGATGCTGCAATCTAAATTTTTAAAAGTACATATTTCACAGCAGGTTTTTAAGCTTCTCCAACCCAAAGAAAATGTAGAGACTTGATTCCAAGACATGATAAAAGAAGGACAGTTTTAATGAATAAGCTTAAAATCAAGTTCTTAACTCATCTGACAGGTCCTTTGTAGGATAAGCTGATACCCAGAGTAGGTCATTTGGTTAGGTAAGTCATTTAAAAATGTGGTCAAAATATAAAATAAAAATGCTGGCACATCCTTTTAAAAAACAGGGCTGCCTGTATATAGGCAGTGCTGCCATGTTAGATGACAGATATACACAGAGCAGCAGAATAAACCCATTTGGAAAGCATAGCAAAAATTGTGCAAAGCAATTAGAACTGAACCTTTGCATTCTTTTCAGATTACTGAACCATGCATAGCTATTTCAATTTTTCAATTACAACATGGTGCAGAGCCATATATTTCGAAGTGCTTCTCTAGGAACTAATATATAGTTCAACCAGGGTGGTATCCACAGTGTCACCACCAAGGGCAAATGGATAAAGTTACCAGAGGGAATTATTCTTTTGTGGCAGGTTGATTTAGTCTTTTTAAATGACAGCAGCTGAACAATCAACTCTTATTTGTATCTGTTACTAATAGGGAGGTGTTAGGCAGGTCAGCCTTGCAATAAAGATTTTTTGTGAGAAGAAACTGCCAGTCTTGATAACAAAATTACAGCTTTGATAATAGGAAATAGAGGGACCAAGCAGTCTCTGAAGGTGTTTGAATCCATCATTGAAAGTAATCTATCTGCTGTGTTTAGGGGAAGTACTTTAGTCGGCAAAACCAATGTTTACTTTCCTTACAATTAATCAACTCTAATAATACTTTTAAATAGAGATTGAGGTTTAAGAACAGAAACAGGGACTTCAAAAACCAAGGGATTTGTAGCAAATGCATGTAGCATTAAAAAATGAGCTCTAATAGCTAGAGATTTGAGAGAAAGAACATACTTCTATTTACATATTTGAAAAACAACCATAACGTTGCATACAGAGCGTGCAATGCAATGCTCGGCCCCTGGGACAGCAAATATCAACTGGCAAAAATTAAACTAAATTAAACTCTCAGTAGGATAATCTCAAACAGATCATCAAGGCAGTGGTTGCCGGTTCATCAGCAGCTTGGGGCGAGCCTTAACTCCAATTGAACTGACTGTAACCTGGGAAATCCCAGTCCCAAAGGCTGAGGTTGCTCCGCAGGGGCGCCGAGGCTGGCCGTGTGCACTCCCTGTATGGAGGGAGGGAGGCAGGCAGGGAGGAAATCCAGCTGTTCTGCTGTGACCCAACATGTTTCATCCTTTCCTCTATGGACTGGGCTGTTGCTCCCACCCAATGGGAGTGGGTGTCAGGCACTGTTTCTGTGTGGGAGCACTGTGGGGCCAGCAGAAGAAAAACAGAAGTTCTTGAGGTGAAACCAAGCTGATGGAAAAGCCTAAAAGCCCTGCTCAGCTCTCAGGAGCAGTCTCCTCTGAGCAAGGATGGACCTCAGAAAACCTCACCTCATGCTAGAAAGTTGACCCAAATTATCCCATTTCCTTGGTCAGTGGAACCCAAATGTGTCACCACAGCACCACAGCTCAGCTACTTGGTCTATGAGAAATGCATCTACCATCAAAGGTGGTCCTCAGACCACTTCTTGCCCTGCAGGGAACATTCCTGTTACCTGAAAGATGAGTTCAAAGGCTACAGTAGGGTAAGTTCCCTGTGTTTCCAGTATGGATACCCTCTTGATGTGGTTGGCATAGTTTTGGTCTTGTAAAAGATACTTTTTCCCCCAAGTGCAATTGCAAATTTTGTCATCATCTACTTCTTACCCATATATGCCAAGAAATCCTTGTGTTTACATTTCACCTGTTGTTATCTCCAGCCTTCCCTGAAAGCCCAGTCTGTTGATCCCATCTCCACACTGTCTGCACCTAAACTGAAAGTGTTCCTCTAAAACTGCCCCACAAATAAACATAGGGGCATTAAACACAGAGTGGTATTTCTTAACCTGTGTTCTGCTTTGTTTAGAAGTTTTGTACCTACTTCAGACTCAGAGGAGGGTCCTGCATCATGTTTTATGCAGCTACACAATTTGACTGAATAGCAGCTCTTGGCTCTGTTTTCAGTCCTTGCTCTGGTTATACCCCCAGCCAACAGCTAGCAAACTGTTTCCAGATTAAATTAATCTCCTTGCCTAGTGTTCAGTGCTCCCCTGAGGAACTCCCCTTGTTCTGTGCCACTTTTATCACTCCCCCTCCTGCCTGCTGTGCACTCTCCATGAACACTTCCAAACTCTCTCCAGGTGATGGTAGTTTCTCCAGCTCCTACCCCCCCTTCCAAATGTCATCACTGAGGCATCACTGAGACTTGAGATTGTCAAAAAAACAAATTACAAGCTTTGGCTTCACTTGCCTTGGGATTTTCTGCCTTTTCTTTGTAAGAATTTAGATTCACCAAAATATCCACACCAGCATCCTGGTTTTCCTCCAGAAAATTCCTTTTGAGGTCTGCCCAGCAAACTGAGTATGCTTCCCTAAGACCACTTACAAACTCCTATTTCTCTCTCAGCTTTTCCTCCTCGACATCAATGTGGATGCCACCTGCAATTGCTCAGGGCAAAAGAGATATTGTTAAAGATCTGAGAAATTTAGAGAGCAGTTTCTAGCAGGTTGCAAACTGAGTTTTCCTTTTACACAATGGGCTGCAGCAAAGGCCACCATTCCCTGTAACCACCAAATCTTCTACCCACCACACTGACTGACAGGGTGAGGTCCTTTCTCTTTCCCAAATGTTCCCTGTGTTATTTATGTCATTCCATCCAGGGTTAGTTGGAACCTGGGGAGAAGAAATGATGGCAGACATTTAGTTAGGAGCCATGCATTCCACACACGTTTCGGAACTGTGTGCACAGAATCTATTCTGTTCTGGTATCTTCTTTTTTCGCTTTTATTATTTTAGCTGTTTTTAAAACAGAGCCTCTCTTTGGGGCTTGAAAATACATGACATTTGAGTGACCACTTGAGAATCCTAGGTCTTGTTCAGGACTTGAAGGATTACATCAGGCTGGAGAGTGCTGGATTATGTTGGGTTAAAGAAAGATATTGTGAAAATCAGTTGTGCTTAAATGGCTGGATAGAGAGAACTATAAGAAACTTGCAGTATACACAAGCATTTAAAGAGCCTGGCCTTACTGGACAGACTTCATTCAGAGGAGTTTAGAGGTAGGATGGATAGAGCTCAGTTATAATAAAAGGCACAAGCAGCAGAGGCTGAATAGGCATGGCCCAGCACGGTGATCCACCTTTCCCTGCCTCCTGAGCTGTGTAGCAGGATTGGCAGCATTTCTATTTAGTGGCTGTAAATAAACTGGCCAAAGTGAAATAAAACCAAAGCCAAGGGTGAAAGGGTGGAATAAAAATAAGATATAAATAGTGAGAGAGATTGAATACTGGAGATTTTATTGCTTGATAATGGATAAAACAAACCCAAATGTGTGACAGACTAGACCATATCTGATGCTTAATTGTAAATCCTTGTACTTTCCAAAGGGCTAGGGAAAGCCATTGTAGATGTATAAAACGATTGCAGTTTTGCCTTTTAAAGCAATTAAATTGCACCATAAAGTAATGTTAACCCTGGAAAACTAAATCTATACAGAGAAAAGGGTGTCAATCTGGGTACTGAATTTACTGCAATCTCCTAAAGGGAGGATCTCCGAAACCAACCCCAAATTTTATTTAAGTGTTTCTGCCGTGTTAAAATACTTTACAAGGTGTTACCATATCCAACTGAAGTTCACACACAAATCAAGTTATTTGCAGCAACACTTAAAGGAAACAACCCAAGAAATTGTTTAGGATTTTATGAGAGAATATGTATCAGAAATGTGGATGATAATACACTGTAATTACTGCGGACTTTTCTGAAATTCCCAAGTGCCAGTAAAACGCTGAATAAGGTGTGACAGCATAGAGAAGCTATCACAGGGCAAGCTCAGGAGTAACTTTGCAGTGCATTAATCATAATCTTCCCCTAAGAAACAGAGCTTTTTTTTTTTTGTTTTAAAGAACAGAACTTTACACAGAATGACATTGTTGCCTGTAAACGTGACTTTTTGGAGCGGCTACAGGTAGGAGAGGTTAATGTGCAAGCACCTAAATGCTGTTCTTACTGTCCTTGATCATGAGATCATATGATAATACTGCATCATCAATTATTTTTTTAATTTTTCAAATCAGTCTAGTACAAAATTTTAATTTTTTTAAAGCTGTCAGCATGAAATTTATCCAATGAAGTGTTGTCTTTTTAAGGTCTGCAATATTCATCTATCTCAGTGAGAGTTGTTACTGTAAGGACTCTTTCAGCATCACCCCAATAAAGGAGTGGTCAAATATTACTCAGAGAAAGGTGCAGCAGGCCAGGCCAAGCCCAGCCTTCGAAGCACAGCTGCCTGGTCTTCCAAGAAACTCCCTGCTGGCAAAGGAAAAATCAGAGATGCTTCTCAAGAAGGAAACCTTCCTCCCACTGCAGTTCCAGGGGTATGAGAGGAAAGGAGTGAGAAGGGGGGCAGGAGAAGCATTCAGGATCCATAGGATATAATCTACTTCAGGCTCCAAAAAGCCATAATCTGTCCCTTGATTCCAGTCTCTCAATTCATATCTGCAATTTCCATCAGCAAAAAGTTTGAAATACTTGCAGTAAGCTCTTTTGCATATTTGGCTATTAAATTAATTGACAAAAAACATTCAAATTGCACCAGATGTTACCTCAGCATGCAGTGGGTGTTTCCGAAAGGGGACATCAACTTGCTGTACCTTAATTTATAAAATTTTTTATTAACACTGTGCTTCAACAATGATGAATACATTAAATAGATATTAAATGGTCTACATTAATTATATAGACTTCAGAAATTATATTGCTACATGAACTGTGCAAAAGAAAATATACATTTCTACCTTCTCTGCTTCACAAAAAAACCTAAAACCAAATGGGTTAAATGCTTTTAAAAGTGCATGAAGGAATTTAATTCCAAGTAATTCAAAATCTCTGCAGCAAAAGGTCTTGCAATTCATCACATAAGGTACTTCAGACCAAACTTTACAAAACTGTTAGCAAACTATATATTGTTTATAGAAATAATCCTTTGCCATAGACAACTAGCTCACAGCTAAAGGCCCACTGAAGGAGGTCATCTTAATTTGTCTGGTTGCTTTTCCTTTTAGTATTGCCTTTCTTTTTATTAATAAAACAGAGCTTTCCTGGCAATTCCTACTTCTGTAATTCATAAGACCTGTAGTCTGGTAGTCTTAAATAGCTATTAGAGGTTTAAATAAAAGGAAAATTATCTGTGCCACTGAAACAACACAATGTTGTGGTCTGTGATACAGCTATATTGATTGGAAACTCTCCCAAAGCTAGAACATGAATTATATTTCATTTTGCTAACTACAGTTAATAGCCAACATTAAAATAATCAAAATTAATACTCCAAATAATTACCCAGATTTAAAATCATTTAGGAGAACAAATTCCAAGTTGTTTGATCCCAGGTTAAACATTAGTCTGTGATGTCACACAGACCAAACAAACCACTCTGATATTTTTTCTCGACACATCCCTGGAAACTGCAGCACTGAGCGTGATGTTCTGTTCCTCAGAGTGAGGAAGTGTTCTGATTGACTGATGATCATTTTAATGTGGCATTTTAATCTAGTTCAACCACAAGGCTCAGGCAGAGCAGATGTTTAGTGTGTGCCTGAACTGACAGCCCTATCTCCTTCCAGCAAAAACACAGACACTTTTATTCCATTCCCAGAATCTCCAGATACAGGATTTGAGGACACATCGACCCAGGTTGCAGCTAAGACATGACTGCACTCCTAGAAGCAATTAGATACAGTTTTCCTCATCTGGGCTTTGAAAAATCCCAATGCAGGCATTTTGTTATAAACAAACATCTGGTCATGTCTCAGTAACAAAGAAAGATAAAGTGTTTTTGACAGAACTTTGCCCTCTGGTCAAACTTTGCTTTCCACCGGTGTCTTTCATTTATTCCTTTTTGAAGACTATTTGCACAGGCCTCTAACAGGATGTCAATAAGCAGATTCACTGATACGGAGAAAAGTGATTCAATATTCTGAGTATAGTTTTTAGAGCAAAGAAGGAAAATTGAGAGCCTGTAATAAACAAAAAAAATAACATAATCAAGTACACCAGATGAAAGCTAATATGATATAGTGACAAGAGTTTTCTGGCTGCTTTCAGTGAGATCTAAACACAGATATTTTCTCTTGTAAAGGACAAAGAAAAGCTACAAACAGCACCGTGCAGCTAAAGTGCTATCCCTCTATTCTCTCAGCCACAAGCATCAGGAGTTTCTTTCCTTGTTAATCACAGCAAAACAAGTTGGCCTTTCAAAGTTCAGAAAGAAATCCCATCTTTGCACATTGAACTTTACATTCACCTTTTTGTCAGCTGGGCAGGTATGTCAGAGGTCTCTGGTGAAGCTGAGGGAGGACACACAAGACAGCTCCAGCCAGGGGTATCTTCCTGCCCTGTCCAGGAGAGTATTCTTCCACATGTTAGTCCTCATCTCAGCTGCCTGGACTGAGAAATGTAAGCCTCTAATTTGCTGAAGAATATTCACTGATATGACAATGCAGTTTGTGCTGACATTTTACTGACACTCCTTCTTTATTATGTAGACCAGATAGAAACCACATCAGTAGGGTACTCTTGGCAAGAAAGCTGCCAGCAAGCATATACCAGTTTGTTTAATAGGATAAAACAGCAGGTGCCAAGGTCTGAATCCATTGGATATTAGTTAAAGTAGGCTGTTCTTAAATAGCCCCCAAAAATCATCTTACAATCCCAGTTCTTTCAGACTTTAAGAGGAACTGAGGGAATTCAACAATTTGCACCTTCCAGAGAGCACCACCAATTATTTCACACAAGAAATACCAAATTAGGAATTCTATTTTAAGTGAAGTGATTGGAGATTGCAGAGGAATAGGAAGGGTTCTTGGGATACAGAATGTGTTGGGAGGCAGCACTGATAGCATCCTGTAGACTTCCTGTATGCAGAGTGGGAAGAGGAGAAGCCCATTTGATGTTAATTTATTTTTTCCTTTCAGAGCCTTCATCACATCCCAGCAACTATCCTTTGTACTCTTGGAAGCGTTTGGATGGAGAAAAAGAAAAAGGGGAGAGAGAGAAATTAGGTTGAAGGTACAGAAATTCTGGAACAATCTGTAGACAGAGCATGGCTGGAAAAATCGGATTGTGTTTTATTCAGTCTAAAAATTTTTAAAAAAATAAATAAAAGGGGCGGAGGGGAAAGAAAGACTATTAAGCACACAAAATTCTCTGGTGAATGTGCCTTGTTGGCTGCTTTCTTAACATTTATCTATAAATTCAGCCCAGAAAATAGTCTTTTTAATTCCAGTCCATACCTTTCATGTCCCATGTGTTTGAGATATACCACCATATTTTGTTTTCTCTTTAAGAAACAAAGCAAACACTCTGCAGCAGCAGACAGGCTAATGATGGTAATCAATCTCTGATAGATAATTCTTGGAAGGTAAATAGATTCATCTCAAAACAGCAAATTATTTTCTTTGCTTGCTTTTCTCCTAAGAGAAGGTATAACAAAATTCTTGTACTGGTGTGTTGCATAGATTTCTCTCCTGGGCTCTCTAAACAATACTGTATAAGAGGTTATCCAAGTGCACTGCAAATACAATTGTTTTTATGACTAAGCTGCTACCAGAACATAAATGATAAGCAAGTTTCTTACATGCATTCCTGACCTTTTTCTTTAGAAAAGTCAAATTTCCCTAACAATGCAAACTGATATTTTAAGAAGAGGTGATTCAGCCTTCTGGAGCTCAGTGAACAGCTGGCTATCCATAATATTACAGTGTTCTGCAGGTTGACAGCTCCTATTGGAGCTCCAAGTGATGCAAAATAAAACAGCCTCCACAAGCTCCCCTAGCATAAACAGGAAGAAAGGAAAAAATCCACCTATCTACATAGACTGAGGTCCAGTATTTGCCCATGGAGTAATGTCCAGTTAGGATTTGAGAGTTCAGCTAATTCTGCAGATGTCCACTCCCACAGCTATTTAACATTAAAGCTCATACAGCAGCAAAGCAATTCAATGCTTGACTTGGAGTTATTTTTCTCACTGAGCTAGACTTGAAGACCATGAATGTTAATTCCACCACAGGGATGGTCACCCTCTGCCCAGTTGTGACCTTTATCTATGGTACCTAGACAGCACAGACCATAGAGAGCTGACCAAGCTCAAACAAGTGAATACATGGGGAAGAAAAGAAGCTTAGCTGCAGCAGCCTGGATCCCTGTGTTTGCTGCATCCACCTCTGTGCTCTGGCAGAGCTGGCTGAGCACTGGGGTGTGGGAATTCTGACTGTGGCACACCAGGTAGTGCATTTCCAGCCACTTGTGGGAGATGCACATTACTGCAGTGTGCAACATCCTGTATCACCTTACACCCTGTGACGTTCCCCTGATGGGCAGCAGCTGAGAGCCTCAAGCTTTCCCCTGTGAGCCCTTTTATGTGTGTAGGTACGAAGGCAGGAACACGCCTTCCATCACCACATCCAGCACAGCTGACAGCGAGTGTTATTTCCTGTCTGGGAACACAGAGGCTATCACATTAGTCAGCTAAAGCTGGAAAGCTCAGAAATTGCAGCCAGACATCAATGTGCCCTACAGAGGGTCTCAGGTGTGCAGTAACCCACCTCCATCATTCCTGAAGCATGTCAAAGCATTAATCCATGGAGCTGATCAACCCCTGAAATATCAACACTGCAATGCATCTGCTCTCATAAACTGTTGCAAACTGAATTAAAGTGCAGCTACTTCAGAATGCTGTCTCAAAGAGAGGAATGCATTTTCAAAAGGAAAACATGTTCTTTCCAAGAGTATTTTACCCACATAAACAGACTCATAGCCTCCAAATTCTCCCTCTAGCTTCCTTGCTCTGTTTAGTTTTCAGCATCTGAACATAGAGCAAGCATCAATAAACTTCAGAGCATTCCCTTGAATTATTTGCTCATATTTTCTAGGTTTATGATCCTTTCTTAGCAGGCACCATAAATTAACTTGCTTTTCTACCTCAAACTGCAATATGCCCAACAGGGATTTCCAGACCTACAGCTACCTCAGCTTGTCTGAGTATCTTGTCTGAATGGGTTTCTTTTGCCCTAAACAAAAATCCCCGTTGAAATCCTTGTGGGACAAAAAGTCTTCACACTCTCTAGCTCTGTCACAGTTCTGCTTGGATGGAAAAAACACCACCAGGTGAATGGTCACTGTATCTTGTTCTTCCAAGGGCTCCTTTTCCTGCCAGGGGAGGCCTCTTAATGCATTCTAGCTCCATCAGACTTGCCACCTGCCTCAACAAACTAGCCTTTGAACTAATTTGTCAATCCATCTACATCAGCAACATTTATTTCATTAATTGGAAGAATTAGCCCTTTGTAGCAAGTTGAAGGCTGTGAAGCCAAAATATACTGTACATTCTCCCAGGTGACCCAAAGGCCCTTGGATGAACTCTTGGGGTGACATTAAAATGAATAGTTATACAGAAAAAATAGCATTTTAATGTTTATTTAACGTAGCTACCTTTCCAAAAAAAAAAAAGGAACTTTCAACATTTTTTAACATCTGGTTGCCTTATTTTTTAGTTTGTTTCTCCAGTGGTATGAGCAGAACGTCTTCAATTTAGAGAAGACAAGTCTGTGTTCTTAGCCACATGGACACTCTCAGATTACAGGCAGTGTGGAGGAGGAGAAGACACATAAATTCCTTTTTAAATTATTTTAGGACTGACATATTAAATTTTAGGGGGCCAAGTCCTACGGTCCATTATGCAACTGAGATCAGTGAAGCTTGTCTGGAGCTAGAGCTGTGTACACAGTACCAGTCACACCAAGTGCTGCTGCATTTTAAGCACAGAAATATTATGTGAGGTAGAGCAAGCTGAATTTCACAGCCTGATAGAATGAATTTGTTCTTTTAAGTGTCCGAGATTTTTAAATGGATGCTATTGTAATTGAGAAGAAGGTGTGCTACCACAAACCTCCCAAAGCACACAGGCTCATATACATATGTACTCCTTTATACAAATGTTCATATATTTACAGATAAAGTTATAACACCAGTAATAATATATATATTATTACATCAACATTATCATATATATTGGTATATATTATGTATTATATATGCAAATTATACACTGTATTTGAAAGTCTTAAACATCTCTATTATGACCTTTAAAGGATCCCTGGGATTTTTTTCCCCATATTTCCTTGGTTTATGATCCTCTTTGTTAACAGATACCAGAAATTAACCTGCTTTTCTAATAAAGAGCTCATCAGTCCTGTCTATAAGAATAATCAGCTCTCCAACCCTATACCGTGTTCTCCCACCTGCCCACACCATATTGAAGTCATGCTCCTAAAAGCAGCCTAAAAGCTCATGTTAAATTAGGTGAGTACAAAAAACTCTAAAACTTTCAGGATCACCAATTCCTAGCATGCAGAAATCTTCCATGGAGGGCCTTCTTCCTCTTAAATACAGGCCTTTGTGCTCATATCTGTCTGTGATAAAATATCTGTTCTTCCAAACACACCTGTATCAAACAGTCCCCTTTGGTTTGTAAAAAGATCCTACCAGAACAAAACATCAAAATAACTTTTTTAGCAATAACTTTTATAACTTTTTAATTTTAGCAATAACTTTGATTTCCTGATCAAAAAACCTTTTTTTCCTCTTATGATGATAACCTTTTTATAGATACAAAATATTTTTAATCCTTGCAATATGGAGTGCTTTTGTCTCCTACGAATTATCTCAGTTTAGTTTATTAAGTGAGCGGTTGGTCCTCACATTTAATGTTGGCCACAATATATGAGATTAGATTTAAATACAATCTTCATTGACAGCAATTACTTTCTAATCTCTAGTTAATTATATGTCCTAAGAAGATTTTAATTTTTTTGTTCAGAATCAGTCCCAGATTAGCTTGCCTACAGTAACACACATAATTATGCTTATTCTCCTAAAACACAGCCTCCCATAGGATTTTATTTTTTTGTTTGCTTCAGAGCTAACACTTACATTGAAATCCAGTAAAACATTTAAAATGGAAGAGTAGCTCCATCTCTCTGAGAGTCCCAAGACCTAAATTTGTTGTTCTGTGTGAAATTGCACAGAATTTCTCCAGGAGCCCATTCTTGCCAGACAGTATGATATTTTATAGTCACCAATAAAAAAGGTGTAGAACCACCTGCTTTCTTGCTCAGTTCTCTGATTTTTAGAAAATAATTTAAAATCACCAAAAAAATTATACATAAGGCTTAAACATCTCATATGACTATTGAGAGTTAAAAATCAGATAAATAATTTTCATCCTCTGTTGTGAAAATGAATAACCTCTAGTGTGATTACTTAGAGTACTGTGATAAGTAAGTGATATCCTGCATTGCAACTCAGCTTGCAACGTAATAAATGAATTTATGGCTGGTTAAATTGCAAGGCTGGGGTATTTAATAAATACAAAAAGCTGTTTGTTGCACATAACAATCCATTACCACTGATGCTATATACTCATAGTGGAAAGCATTTGATAACTTTTTTTAAAAGAAGGGGGAAAAATCAATATAATTCAGGTTTGAAAGTATTCTGCACTATCTGTCGTAGCTCTCCTACATTCAGGTTTTCAAAAAGGAGTACAATTTCCTGAAATAATAATATGCACACATAAAAATGGAATCCACTCCCCTATGCATGGAACAACTTGTGGGGCCCTGAAATTCATGTGGGAGAGCAATGTGAGCCTATTGCACACTGTGTTCCTACCTCAGAGAATCACTGAATCATTTAGGCTGGAAAAGAACTCTAAGATCATCAAGATCCAACATCAGCCCAGCACTGCCAAGTCCACCACCAAGTGCCCACTTTGGATACCTTCAGAGCTGCCAAGAACTATGAGAACTGCTGCTTAACTGATGTAAATAATCAGAGCTAAATAGAATAATCACTCCTAAGGAGCATTTTCAGAATGTCTGCTCTTAATAGTGAGGCAAGGAGTGTTCTCAAGGAGGAAGACTCCCTGGGCCAGGAGGGAAACTCTCCATATCTGTGGCTCGAGTGGGCTGGCACAAAGAGCATTTGCTGTATCAGAGGTCTCGGGTAGAAGAAGCGACCGTCTGCAGGTTGGCATGGCAGAAGTAGAAGTTGTATCATGACTTCATCTGTGCAAAGAAAATGTCATTTTACTGCTAGCTGTACCACAGAGCAGTACAGCCTAGAGATGTACTCACTTCCTCCAGGATAAAGGTTTAGGGAAGATGGTTAGGAGTTCTGACACCATTGCCTTTGACAAGCTGTGACCCCAGCTGTGTCGTTAAGTGGGAAGAGAAAAGTGAGCTGATGTTTTACTAACAAAACAAGACAACCCAAAGTATTGTGGGATATATGACCATACATAACTTTAAATACAATATATAAAGTGGGTAAAGTAAGCTATAAAAGGACATGTTTAAAAAATTATTCTTTGAAATTTTTTCCTCAATGTGACTAACATCTGTTGGTCATTTTGTCCGCCAGCACAAGGAAGTTCAGAATATGAAAGAGGTAATGAACTGTGAGAAAAGCTCTGCTTTGCAAGAGTGTTTCTTTGATTTTCTTTGTCAGAATTGTAGTGGCCTCTGACCAGTCACAAAAATAACAATCATTAATTGGGCTCTTTTTTGTTCTCAGCCTAATCTTGCAACCAGCAGAAATCATGTTCTCCAACCCATCCTCATCCGTGAGTAAATGCTGCCTCAAGAAGAACCCATTTATAGCAGATAACTATTTAAGGCATGTTATAATCCCTCATCTGGAGTAACAAAACCCAGGTGCTCCACACAGCAGCTGCTTGTCACCCTTCCTGATATCTTGGCAGGTCTGCAAGTGAGGAGAGATCTGAAACCTTGTGCAGACATAATACATTTCATTCCCAAGAAAATGCAACCATGCTTGGAGTTTTCCTCTGTTTTGGTTGTAACAGGAGAGACAACACTGTCAGCACCTGTGTGGGAGAACAATTTGATGGAAACTGGGAATTTTTGTGTAACACAGACCCAAGCCCCAAAAGCTCAATGTGATCAGTCTCCTAAGAATAAAATGTTTCTTCCTCAAATCACAGCTTTTTATGAGGGCTCTGTCACCTCTAAGCTAAACTAAGAGACAGAGAAAATAGTGCTCACCTGTGCTAACTAATCCTACCATTTGCATAGATGCCTCGGTAGAGTGGATGAACCATCTGAAGAAAAACTGGTCTTTTATAGAAATATTCCTCTGTTAAAGACCTAAGATACTTCGTTTTCTTCTAACATTTTAACTCGTCCCAGTGTCAGGGCTACTCCTTAATATCCACAGGGAACCTCCATGCATTAGAAACCCCAAGCAAGTTATCAAGGTCCTTCCAGCTCCTCCTACCTCTGCCTCTCCTGCACATTTCTGAGCTGTCGACACAGCTCCTTGTGTGGTCTTGAAACTGATGCTGTTCAACAGCAGCCAAAAGAGAGGGGGAAATCTGCTTTTTTATTTATATAAATCTGGCTAAGAGTTTTTATTTATTTAGAATGGACTTTAAACTGTGCTTGACTCTAAATAAATAGAACACGTTATTTTCCCTCCCTACTGGTTGCCACCAAGCCGTGTGAATTCCAAAGACCACACAGACAGCAGTGGCTGTGTGGTAACGTGGGGACTGATGCAAAGGGAGGCAGCCCACCAGAGGCTGGGCTTTGCAAGGCTTGCAGGTGAGGGAAGCACTGTGAAAGGCTTGCTTTGAGAGCAGGGATAAGCACAGCTCTGAAAAAGGCATCAGTTCCTTGGATATTGTGCTGATGCTGACCCTTCTCCTTCCCTGTCTGCCAGCGCATTTCTCCTCCACCACACTGGTCCTTACCAGGTCACTCCTGTTCGTGTGACAGTGACAATTCTCTGTGAGTCACAGCAGCACGATGGTGGGGAGACAGGCAGGGAAACACATGGCAGGATTCAGCTTCGTGGAGAGGAAGAAAATACCTTTAAGATTTATGCCAGGCTGTCCATTTGCTTCAGCCAGATCCCTGAAAAAATAAATTTGGATGCAGTTTTGCGTACTGTGCATTAGGGTGACCCTGCTTGAGCAGGGAGGACCAGATGACCCACTGAGATCCCTTCCAACCTTACCCATCCTGTGATTCTCTGGGGGAGGATGAATTCTTTTTCTTCTTCAGTCAGTCACAGCTAACACTTCTGTAACATGTACGTCTTCTTTTAGTCTTTAAGTGACAAATTCAATGGACCAAATAGAACTCATCTTTGGAGTACTCCTGGGGTAAATTTAGATCTGGCTTTATCAGAAGCAGTGTCAGAAGAGTAGATGAAAAATGTACAACAAACCTCCTTCACCTGCTTCACAGATGAGTCTCATTTCACTCAGGGAGCAGCAAAGACACAGGGTCCTAGTGTCCCTCACTTGAACATCACTGATTTTGTCACATGCTCAGTAAATGATAACTTCAGACAAGCTGGCAAGTTCAGACAAGCTCCATTCAGATCTTTGGGAGGCACCAGGTTCCTGAGATAGCTACCTGCCAAAGGAAGCACGTGGTAAAACTCCCAGTGTTTAGGGGAAGGCAAAAATGCAAAAGGCAAAGTGTTAACTCCTCCTTTTAGCACTCAGCTAAAAACAAATCTATTGGCTGCTCCCACAGTACCTGTGTATAACAAGGGCCATAAAAAGCCATGCCTTTATGGAAAACTCCCCTTTTAGATCACTAGACAAATAAAGAATTAATCCATCTGCCACTCTGCTTATTCCTGAACTGCTGCACCACTGATTTGCATTATTTCACCTCTCCTTCCAATGCTTCTCCTTTTGAAAGCAAACACAAGGGAAATCACAAAACCCATCTTCCTTGTAGGTATCTTATTGTCATTGTCCAAGGACTTCACCATACCAAGGTCTGCTCCTCACTTTGTTCTTATGGTTTACCCGCTGCTAACTGGAGAAAGAGCTGACTGAAAAGTTATTTTTCTGGTAGATTGTGGTCTGCAGTTGATCTAAAAGGCTTAACCTTGATATCATTGATCCAACTGAGGGACCAGCACTTACCTCTAAAATTATAATTCTATTCAGCATTACTAACCCAAACACCTTTGGAAGCTAAGACAGAACAGAATATTCCTCAGGGACTGAACATAGAGCCTGCTTGCAAAGGGCTGGATATGCCAATCTATGCTAAAATGCAGTAGGCAACAGTTTTCTGAGGCAGACCTGTCAAAAAAAGTTATTTTACAAGTTACAGGATAATCCTCAGCAGCAGCATCTGCTGACGTGGTATGAATAGGAACTTGCAAATTCCTTATCCCTGGGGTGAACATCAAACACCAGCAGAAGGATTGGGCAATGGTTAGCAGCAGCTACTAAAATTTTTTCTTCTGTTTTGAAGGGAAGAAAGAAAGATGAGTGAACTTATACAATGAAAGAGAGGGGAAAAGCTTAATACAAAGACTGGCAAGGCAGAAGCAGGTCAAAGGAGAGTAGGAAACTCATTGGGAGGTGAAGCCAACTGAAAAGCCTATGCTCTTCTCCAAATAAGGCAGGCATTCAGAGCCCATAGCTTGTGAGGCACTTGGCCAAAGTCAAAGTGAGACATAGAAAACCCTACCACAAGACAGACAAAAGACAGACAGAAAGAAAAAAATCCATATCTCAGCAGAGCAGCACAGTTGGCTCAGAATGCACTGTTGAAGGAAAGGTCAGCAGACAGCCCTTAGTCAGTGATGACTGCTGAATATGAAGAGACATAAGCAAGGAGCAGCTAAAGAAGCAGAGATTATTAGAGTGGCAGCAAACTCTTCCATCTGGGAAGGGCACTGGACAAAGCACATACCTCCCTGTGTTCACAAGGATACTGAAAACTAGAAGCAGTTCTGAAAGGGGAAGAGACCAGTAAGTCTATCTGGATTCTCAACCTCTTTCCAAATCCAGTTAATTCAGGTAATGATGCAGTACAAACAGATTTCTGTGCAGTGCAACTTGGCTTCTCTAGATCTCTCTTCTGCTGACATGCATGGAGAATACATTGCTGTGTGCTGCCTGCAGGTGAACTATCAGAATCCCACATGAATTCAGGATCTCTGACCCTCAGTAAACAAAACTGGCTCAATTCCACCAAGTCTATTCAATATGAAAACTCCCAATCTTTTTACCCCCTTGTTTTCATCCTCCCCCACTCCCACATTCTAGGTGGAGCATACACTGTAAGGATGCCCCTCAGGCCTGCAGGACTGCCTTGCCCACATCTTGCTAATCAGGGGAAATTAATTTCAATGCAGCCAATTTCAAGGACAGACCACAAGTCCCAGGTGCCCTTAATAAGTGCAGAGGACAAACAGAGCCCTGAGTTCCCTGATAAACCCAACCTGCAGGGCCTTTGCTGGCCACACCACCAGTCTTTGCAGAATAAAGAGTATGAATTCTTCCTGCCAAGGACAAGGATGTGGATACTCAATACACTAATCAGCAACTCCCATCTCTGCTCTTTCTGTGCTCTCATCAGATATCTCAGTAGGACTTCTCTGAACTACTCTGAGAAGTTTCAAAAAAAGTTTTCAATATACTGTATTCTAACAACTGGGGTAACGGTGTGTTTAGGAAAAAAAATTAAAAGATACAAAAACAAAAAATCCCCCAACACTTTATTCTGATTTCTGGATGGCAAGAGAGAAGAGACTTAAATTCAAAATGTTTTGGACATCCTATGGGGAAACTTTATATTTGTGTGTGGTCTCGCAGTTTTGTCAGTTGTCTGACATTTTAATTTCCTGTTCCTCTCTTATGGTGAGATTCTGATTTCTGCTCTCTCATTCTCCTTTCTCCATTACAGAAACCTAACAAGCATCTCCAGTTCTGCCATCTGTTTCCTATTGACTTTTATAAATATTTAAACAAATAATTAATTTGGTGAACAGGCATGACGTAGCCTGGCTCATCTTCAGTCAATATACAACTTCTACCAGCCCTTTCCAGTCTTTCAACCTCTTATAGATATTAGGTCCTTTGCACCAGACTATTCATAGTCTATCTCCTCCATTAAACTGGTCCAGTTTTAAATGCTTGAATGTTTTTACTTTAGAAACAGCCATTCTGGGTACTGTGTGTCCCCACAAAATGTTGTGCCAACATAGTACACTTGCAAACCAGTCTTAAATAACTTTCTCTAATTAGGCAACAGAAAATACGAAAGTATCCACTGAGTCTGATAAAACAGCCATGCTGAGCAATGCATAGTCTGTTCTCAGTGACTAAATACACATAATCCTCTGCTAGCTGCAGTAGGATGTTACTGGGAGGAGAAAGATTGGGTCTACCTTTAAAGCAACACCAAGGTGTTCAAACTGGTACCATCCAATGCCTGTCTATTCCTGTTCCACATGCTAATGCAATTCCCTGGAATTGTACTGGCAATCTCAACCTAGAGGATTCCTCCTGAATGTGCAGTTGCCATTTCCACAGGGCAGGGATTATCCTTTTATCCTGTGGTTGGCTATGGCTTGTGTCAGTGTGATGCTAAACTGTGGCAGAGCTGTTCAGTGTCCATGCATCAAATACAAGCCCTAACACAGGAGTACTCCTATTGCTGCAGGAGCATACGTGTCCTCAATGCCAAGGACCATTTGAATAGATTTTCATTTTTCTTTATTCCTCTGAAATGCTAAATCCTGTCTCTCAATCTGCCAGAAAAGATTTTCTGTGGAAAAATCATGCTAGCCCTTGCTAGTCAGAGATATTATGCAATATTTAAAATCTCTGCTGTGTTGCAAAATACCAAAATCCCTTGAGGATGTTTCAGTTAATCCTCCATGTCTCAATTTGAGGAGAAATTACAGCAGCCCCAGGAGCACTCAGCATGGATGTGGGCTCACTCCCCTTGGACAGTGGCAGGGAGCAGGGTGTGCTCAAAGAGGATGAAGAGGCAGCTCAGGGCCCAGCTGTCCTTTTGTCAGTCAGTTTTGTCCTTTTGTCTTTTTGTCCATCCAGACTGGCACCAAACCTCACTCCCCTGGACCAGGGTTGTGTTGCCCTCTCCCCAGGTGCAGGCATTGTGCTCTTTCTCTCCTACTGCCAATAGCCACATGGACAAGCCAGGCTGAGTCAGGCACTCACCTTTATCTCAGTGGCCACCACAGAGCTCAGCAACTTTGCCCAAATCAACTTTTGTCTCCCCAGACTTGTGACCATGACTCTAAATTCATCTTCTGGATGTTTTCTCAGATGAACATGTCTGTAACTTTTCCTTGGGGCTTAAAAAACACTTTCCAACCAATTTTTCCATATCACCACACTCTGCCCCAGAGATGTCTCTCAGGAATATATATGGTGAGGTTACACATTCCTAATCCTCACCAGGAATGGGATTGCATAAGAACATTCCAATTATTTTAGGTTATGGAAAAAGTAATCGAGTATTTCGCTCACCACTAAAATATCATCATTTTATGCATTTCACAAAGAATTCTCTCATTATGTTAGATAGGCCTGGAGAGACTCCAGTCTCTGTGGGTTGCACGCATTCCCTCATTCTGCTTGGGAATTAAAAGCCTTACTCTGTTTTTCAAGAAAGCCAAGTCACTTGGTGCCCTGCTACTGACCCAAAACTCAATGGCAACACACCTGATTTCTCTTACAAACTGATCTGCCCTTTTCTGCATTTGTTCCTCACACAGCTGTGTGCACAGCATTCTCCTCACATGCTTTGTTAAAAAAATGTTTGCACATGACGAAAAAGAAAGCCCATAATAATGACATCAGCAACCATTTGAGAAATATTAATGAGTGCTGCCATTACAGCATAGCCATTCACTGGCACTGAATAAAGACAGAAAGTCCATAAGGCCATTAATATCCCAATTTTTAATTTAACTAAAATTTTTTATTATTATTTTGGCACAACAATGCAACAATACAGCACCGTTTTGTAAACATTTTAGCATCAGCAAGAAAGCTAAGCCTTTGAGCAAAAGAGTGTGCTAGCAACACAGACTTCATGAATGCAAATAATTCTCACTGTAGGAGAGAGGCAAAGTGGTTTTTTTACCTCTCACTGTCTTCCACATCACCATAGAGCCAACAAGTTCAGGGAGTGGATGAATCTGTGACTGGGCACTGGACAAGCACATGGAAGGATGGTTCTAAACCCATATGTCCTAGAAATATCCTAGGGCTTCAACAGCTGCTTGAAATCCTGTGTCATGGCAGAGACAAAGGCTGAGCAAGAAATGTCAGCACTGAGAAATGCAATTATTGTGCAGTCTGTGTTGCATTAATGTGAACTCCTACTTTGCTGGATTTTATGTAGAAAAATTAACATCACCTGCTAATTTGCTGCAAAGCTTCTCATATTCAGCAGGATCTTTCTGCAAAATCAGGAAAGTTGAAGAGAAAATCTATTTCAGGAACAAGTATAGCACATGCTCTACATTACCTGAAGGGCCAGGGTAAGGAGTGACCCTGATTGCATCTTAGCAAAAAACTTCATAGATTTTTTTTGAAAATACATGCATATTATTGGGACAGCACACATTAAGGAGGCACTAAAGTTCCCCTTCAGGATGGATAGCTGTAAGTGGTACTTTTTAGTGCAGGCATTGGTGCTTTGTTCTAGTGAACCTATGAGGACAAAAGAAAGTATCAGATATTCATCCAGTCCTACAGACTCCATTCCATGAGCAAATCTCATTGCACTGCAGGTCACTCTCCTGTGCATAGCTCCCAGAAGAAAAGGTGCATAACTGAGAGCAGTTATTGAGCCCCTCTAGAGTTGCCTTTGGTGGGGAGGAGAGGAGGGAAGAAATTGTGAATTATTCACAATTTTCAGTTTATCCCTAATCCCTTAATTCTGTCATTCTGAGGGTAGAGACTTTTGCTTAATGGCAGTGCCAGAAATAACAAGCTAGAATTGCATGTTTATAAAATGGGGTCTTAGTTACTTATTAGGATCAACTGAGCTTGAATTAATGTTGGCTCACATTCAAGAGCACTGAGTGGACTGGGTAAGCATCACAGTTTTAAAACTCATTAATGGTTGTTTGTTGTATATATTTAATATACTAGAAGCATCAAGCACATTAGACTATAGTTTTCTTATAAACATACAGATGTAGAAAAAAATGGCTAATATAGAATGAAATTATTTGGACTTCTAGCTCTACTTACACCAGTGGTTGATAGATGAAGTAATCCTAAATTTAATAGGACACATTATGCTCCCAAATCTGAGTTGAGCTGGAGTGGATAGGCACATCACCTGTTATCAATTGTGCTTTTATCTCAGAAGATAAGTTCATATTTTACAGGTGAGAAGGCAAAAGAGGGAAGAGTAGAGTGTATGTAGAAATGCAGGTGTAATGCAAGTGGAAAAGAATCCAGACCAGGTAGAGAGTAGCTGACACTGTAGAGAGCATGGGGCTTTGAAAAATTACTGCTGAAGGCTACTGAATATGGAAAAAAGTCCACATTTTGAACTGATGAAAAGGCAAGGTACTTTCTCCAGGTGACTTGTATGTGACCTGAAACATGGGGTGGACAACCACTCACACAATTTTAATATACGTTGCACATGAATTCTTAAAGCACTTAGGTTTTGATTTTGAGGTTGGTGTTTTGGGGTCTTTTTGGTTGTTTTTTTAGCTGTGTAAAGGTAAAAAATGCCTAAGTTTGCATGAGACCACAGCTGCATTTCTGAAGATTTAATCATGCAAGGGATATTCGCATAGAGGACAATGTGTCAGATATCACTGAGAACAAGAAATTGAATTCAGGTCCACTAATTTTCTGTTTCAAATCAGCAGCAAGCTTTGGAAGCAAATGCCACCATCATCCCACTTACCATCCTTTGGTTTGCACTTCAAACAGCCTCAGGGCTCACAAACTGAGTTATGAAACCAAATTGTGGTGCATCTACTGCACTGTGACAAGTTATGAGGATGAGCCTACAGCCCAGATTGGAAACAGCTCAAGACAGGGCACCCGAAATGTGCTCCATATATTCATCAGCTCCTCAGCACCAATTGCTCTGCTCACACAAGCGGAATGTGGGAGCAGAGAGAGGGGACACAAAGGGCAACCTGTCAAGTTAATCCTCCTATTTAAGGCCAGTCCTAAAATCTGTGTCCTTCACCGTGAACCAAGCCCCTCCTGAGCTCATTTCATCCCTATTGAAGGACAGTATATAACCAAATCAGAACAAAAAAAAAAAAAATTCAATTTCAAATTACGGTCCCAAGGCAAAACATGCTTCTGAAAATAAAACCTAAACAAACTCACAGATTTGGCTGAAAACAATGGCACTAGCATTACAGGATATGATTTTTCATCAAAATATTGGAAATCATTTAAAACACTAATCTTGTCTGAGCACAAAGTTTTTCTAATTTTGCTTGGGTTTTGTGGGTTTTTTTTGTTTGGTTAAGTTTTCTGTTGGGGTTTTGAGGGTTTTTTGGTTTTTGGTTTTTTGAGGAAAAGAAGTCCCATTCTTTCATCCCCAAAGTAAAGATAAGTAAGGCCAGACTTACCTTGAGATGAGACACATGCAGAATTAATGTAGTCCATATAGGACACAGTCATGTCTTGCATAGTCTTGACTATTTTCTACCAGAAGTAGAGGAAATTCTGCCTATTCTAGGCTGCATGGCCAGAAGCTTCAGGGAAAGCAGTGTCATCTTCCTCCTCTTCTGGAAGGAAGGGAAACCTGCTACCAAAGATGATTTCATTAACAAATGCTTTCAGTCAGCATCAGAAATCAGAAAAGGAGAATAAAAAACCTAGTTTAAAACACCAAATAGATTTACTCCTATACTATACAAAACACTGACAGGCAATGTAAATTTTGTGGTATCTTCCCAAAAACAAGCAGTTGTATTATGACTTGAAGGCTGTGCTGTCTCATTTTTCAGCTCAAGGAATTTTCTTTTCTTCAAAGAAAACAAAAGTTTCTTGTTCTCCCTGCTATTCTTCTGTGTGCTTCAGAACTATCACCTGAAGAGAGCAGCTGCAGAATGAAGACATTGAGAAGGATGGGAAAATGGGAAAAGCATACATCAAATTATAAATATGAAAGAATATAGAAGCTTTTAAACTAAAACAGGTTTAGCAAAGCAAGGAAAATAAAGGTTGCTGAAAAATCTGAAAAGGTGATTTGGTTTGTTTTATGCAGCCAAAAAAAAACCAAAAAACAAAAAAACAAAAAACAACCCAGCATCATTCAGATTTCTCATCAATTAAAAGACATGATGACAACAAAACATAAGTGCACGCAGAAGATTGTACAGAACAATAAAAAAAGGCAAACATCACCATCCTGAAAATAATTTAGAGACCTAAGGCTTTTTGGAATCAGAGTGGATGACTTATCCACTCTGCAACCTCTGAGTAAAGAAGCAGATTTCTTGTGGTTAAAGGGTTTCAGAAAGGATTCATCAGACCCAGGATCATTTTGCAACCCCCCCATAACATTGATTTCTTCATAAACTCATTTTGATTCCCTCATGGTTCTGGCAGTAATAAATCACAGCAGTTTAAAATAAGGTCATGTACACATTTTCATATTTCATACACGATCCTGTTGCACAAAACAAATGATCTGGGGTAATTTGCTTGAGGGTTGTAAAGTCATCAGTTCACTTTGGATTGACTTTAATATGTCTCCATGGAATACTCTCATGCATTTCTCCTTCAGGATGACTCTGTACACTCATTTGTTCCCCAACTACTTTCAGTAAGGCCCAAAACTCATCCAAAACTCAACAGACCACAAAACTTTCTCTTACAGGCAAGCATTGTACATGAGATCACAGGGTCCACCTCACTGCTGAATCTTAAGTGGCATCTCTAACCCTCTTTTAGGAGCCTCAGCTACCCATGCAGTTTGTGAAGAGGTAAAAGCACCTGGGGGTAAGACAAATGCCTTGTGCCTGCACCTAGCTGGAATCCTCTGATCTCCAGTATTACCTCCAGGGAGCTTTCATCCTGCTGCTCCTGCATGATGCAGCCCAGAAAATCCAGCCCTCAGGTGCTCAAAAAGGCTGCTCGGATTATTATTATTTTATAAGAGCAGCACAATGCAGAGCACAAGGAAATAGGAATTGCAGGGAACACCATAATCTTAAAGTGACCAGGTTATGCTCAGAGGGGCTCCTGTTGGACAAGAGTTGAGTTCCAGCTGTATCAGACCTGCCTCCGTGCTAAGTCAGTCCAATACTTTTGCTCCCCTTGTGCCCTGGGGAATCTCTGTTATTCTGCTTTTCCCATCGACCATGGCACATCCGTGCTGTGTTAGGGAGAGCTGTGTGTGGTACTGCACACACAGAAATGATGGCTGGGCTTGTAAGGCAACTACACAAGATCACTCCAGCACAGAGCCTGAACGTCAGCATTCTGTCCCTGATGCATTTTTATTTCTTTCTCAGTTTAGTTTTAGTTTTTGATCTCCAGGTTCTGCAACTGTTAATCAGACGATATTACTCTGCATCTTGCTGTTTACTAATAATTTTGTACATTATAATGTAATGTACATTTAAGTATAATCTCTTATAATTATTACTGGTTTTGTTCGGAAATCTGGTTGCATTCATTTAGAAAGTATCAATTTCCGCATAAAATAAAATACAAACCAAATTTCTGCGTTTCAGGAGCTTTTTTTTTTTTTTTGTATTATCATAGAAACACATCTGCTTACATTTTTATTACGTTTTTAGGCCCACAAGAAAATCAAACTCAAAACAATACTATAAATGAACACCAGTACACAGGATAGGTACTATTTTAAAACAGAGATTTGGATTTCATAATTTAAGTGCCAATTTTGCCAGACCAAAATACTTCACATGCTGCTAACTTGAGCTACAACTTTTATTGTGGTTGAAATCCCGACCCTTCCTTGCAGCAAAACTGTCACGGTCCATGCTATAAACCCCAGAGCTAGCAAGAGATGAGGGGCCAAGGGGGTTGCTCCAGACCCCATTTCCATGTTCCAGAGGAGAGTTATTCCTGCTACTGCTGTCTCCTTGCTTCACACATGGCCGAGAACCCTCCCTGCTCCCACTCTCTCACGCCTCCAGCCAGTCAACAACTTGTAATAAAAAGCTGATGCCAAAAATTAGAATCATAACCATATATTGAAACACTCCTCTGAAGTGCTTACATCCCCAGCCCCATATGGACCCAGCAAAGGATCTCAGAGAGAGGGGAGGAGAGAGAGACGAGAGCTCTGGCTGGGAAGCACGTGGATTCATGCTAGCAGCAGCCCAGCAAGCTGCTGGAACTGATTTACCACTAAAGCTGTTAAGCAATGACTGACTTCTTCCAATTATTGGTTTTGCAAACAATAATCAAGTTAAAATTAGTAATCTGAATGCAAAACTTTGCTTGAAGGATAGGGAGTGCTGTCCTGTGGGAGTAGGGGAAGAGGGAACACTCAGAAAGGGGAGACATGAGAAAGCATCCTAGAGGTGGGAAATGTGTTTTGCATCAGGGCAGAGCTCCAGGACACCACACAGCACACTTTCAGCTCACTCTCTCACCTCAGGGACTGCCAAATGCCACTGTGGTGACAGCAGGGATGAGCTGGATGTCAGAGGATGAGGCCTGGGGACATGTGCACATAAGAGAGGGAGAGAAGGAGACACACAGAGATGGAAATTTAAAGGCAGACATTAAAGTCTCAAGCATATACTCCTGTTTTGCATGACTTTTCCTACTCCAGTCTCAGTTTGCAATTACAGACCAAAATTAACAACCTAGTTTACCATCTGCACATTTATTTCTTTAGATTTAACCACTGCACTGCAAGCAGCCCCGTCTGTTTTAAGAAATATAGCATCATTGAGAACTGATGGATCAGGAAACAGAGGTACAAAGGTACAGGATTAACATTTTCAAAAGCAAGGGGGACAGATCCTGACTCTGGGGTGACCATCTAGTTTATCACAAACCAGACAATTTTTTTCAAAGCTTTGGTTTTGGTGAGTGTAGCCAAAAAGCAAGAGAGAAAACTGGAGCCTGAGCACAAATTTCTGGCTCCTATCCTTTTCTTAGACCACCATGCTGGATTACCACCACTGCTAACAGCACTTCCACTGAGAATTGGCAGCTGGGCCCCTTGACAAAATATGGAGATATGCTGATGGGCTTTGAGCTGAAAACACTGGGGTATTCGCTCCATTTAATAAAGAAAAGCATCTAAATCTTTTAAGTTGAAAGTTCTACTGGGAAATAAGCAATAGGCATTGCTGTGTTCCAAATGTCAGCTTCCATCCTTCTCCTATAAATCGTAGTCAGGGCTCAAGCACAAGGGGGGAAATTCCCAGCACAATCCTGAACACAGTTCTGGAAAAGGACAGCACTGAGGAACTGCATTCTCCATACACTTTTCCAGCCTTTTCACATGCCCAAAGAGAAAAGAGCCCACCCCAGGAAAGGAAATGATTTTACATATCATAGTAAAAATTAGGATACAAATTATGAGAAATACTTGTAGAAGAAGAATTCAGCTTCCCACACACTTGGAAGTATCACTGACTAGAAAACAATAAGAGTGGCTGTTCAGAGATTGCACCACCACTTCTAATAACTTTGTGTTTCTTTCAGTCTGCATGATTCTGTATAATTTCGAAGCCTATTAGAGGTGAAGGAAGTGAGGACCACTGACCATAAAACACAAAGGTCAAGGCATAACCCCTGCCCCAGGAAGTCCCTCCACTGTAGATTAACAGTTGTTTTGACAATTTAACAATTAAAGCATTACTCTAACAGTTCTCTGATTTTACACATCTTCTCAGCACATCCACTCTGGAGCACTGCATCCTAGACCAGAATGGAGGGCGTTGGCATTTTCTCAGCCATTCTTGAATTTTTGCTCCAAGTCATATTTTCTTCCTTTTTTCAGCAAGTAAAAAAATTTAAGTAGGCAAGCAACAAGAATTTTACAGCTATTGTTTTAAAAAGTATATAGGAAATGAGGCTCTAAAATCCACGTTTATGTAATGAATGGCTCCTAATCAGAAGAAGTCCTAGTAAGATTTTCTGATGTGCTGACAGATAAAGATTGGCAGCACCAAGACTGCCAGGCTGACCTATATTGGTGTCAGACGAGACTTTCACATCAGGCTTCTTGCCCACAGTGTCACCACTTCCTGCTCTTCTATGTTCCACAATATAGGACACTTCATTAGATTTGCAACCTCAAGCTCATTTCCATGGCAACTCATGGCACAACAAAACAAGATATTACTCAGATTTCATCAGGAGAGAAGGAACTGTGGGCTGTGAGCTGACAGAATTGTATAATTCAGAAATAAATAACTGCAACAAAAGAAATCAAATGTCACAGCATGCTAAAGCACCCTGGGGGTAAAAGGGATCCAAACCATGCTCATAGATCCCCAATCATATCAGGATCTTAGCTGCCCCACTGCTTGGCATTATTAAGAGTCAGGGCTTCAACCTGTGGCAGTGGGACTCAGGGAGGAATCTGTTCTCCAGAGAGAGTATCAGACCTAAGTGACAATAAGCCTCAGGGTCAACTCACTCAGAGTTCAACCAACACAATTATTTTTCCTAATTGCACCTCTACTGGAAATGTTTCCTTAGCTGAAGCCCCAGCTGAAAGATGTCTTTTGAGGGCATGTGAAAGAGATTGCTTATTCTTATGCTTGACTCCTTTGAATGTTTTCATTTCCACTGATAATACCATTTTATTGCCTGGCTTTTCTCTTTCTCTGAGAGAAATCTGCATCAGCACTAGAATCTTACTGATGATGGCAGTCTGCCTTCAGGTGGACTTCTCTTCAAACATTTTCAGAATAAAAAACATTGCAAGACTCATATATAAATATTTTTTGCAAGGATTCAAGTTTGTAAACTTGCATCGAACATTCTGGTTTCAAAAGAAAGTCATAAGCATTTTTTGGATGACCAAAATTTTGATATTAAGACAGAAGCAGAGGAGTAATGCATATTTAGATAAACCAGAAAGGTTTCAGCCAGTGAACATTTGAATCAATTTTATACCTACAGCTTGAGCTAAGACTAAGAGTTTGATCTGTGGGAAAAGCCCCAAAGCAGTCTTTGATCATAAAAAATTCACTGTGCTATATCCTTCAAGTAAGTGTAATTCCCCTGGTTCAGATCTCCTCGGACCTTGTGTATAGAAGCTCATTTTCTTTGATCTGCTGTATAAACACATTTGGGTTTAAATACTTCTAGGAGGTATTTCTGCATCCTACTCGCATGGACATTTCTAAGCCATTCCCTACAGAGGATTTGTTCATTAATACATTTCTCTCACTTAGTGTTCCACTGCATTGGCTTCAATAAGAGAAAAAAAAACCCACATTTTTCCAATAGGATGTTCCTAGAAGCTGAATGAGATTTAGACAGTGGTTTTTTTTTTTTCAAGCATACTCTCCAGGAGGCAATATTTTAGAAAGGCTGAGTGCAACGTGAAGCAAGATATACCAGGCTGGAAGACTCTATCCACAAGGACTGATGAAAATCAGTCCTTAAGTACAGCTTTCAGAACTTTATATCTATGAATTTCATGCCTGCATACTCATAGAAAAACAGAAAGCTAGCCAAATTTCAAAAATCTAGAAATCACATAAAATTACCGAATCTCGCATAGGCTCTGTTCAAAAGTATAAAGTAACTGCAATTGGTTTGAGAGTCCTGTCAAAAATCTGTGAACAAGTCTAGTCTGAACTTCGCAAGAGACACTTCCTGTGCCTGAAGGACCTGACAGCAATCCTTGAAGTTTTGAAAATGTCCCAACATGCAGCTGCTCCATGGAGAGAAGCTGATGAGAACAGCACAGCCTTGCTGAACGCCAAGTCCTGTGGAAAACCCAGGAGCTCAAACACAGTATGGTTGGTTTCCAAATTCCCTTGAAAAATAAAATGAGCTCTTCTGAATTTCCCCTGCAGTGACAGGCAGCTCCAGAGCCATAAATGATTGCTGATGTGGTAAGAAAGTCACAGTGATTTCACAAACATTAGAAGCATAACTTGGGAAGGCATTTGGGAAGCAAGCTTTGGCATGAAGCACACTACCTCTCCAGACTTCCAACCAGAGCACTTGTCTGCCAGCTCCCCAAATGAAATTTAGTTATGCACTTTTCTAGCAATTCATTCTCTTGCACCTGGAAGGACACTGTAATACTAGATACACTCTGTTTTCACCACACCTGTGTGTCAATGTGTGCAAGAGCAGAGTTATTCCTGATACAGTCTCACCAGGACAGAAGATACATGAGCTAGACCAGTGCAGCACTTCTGAGTCTGTTCAGACTGGACAGGTATAAAGTACCCGTACAAGATTTATACAAGAGTACAAATCTGACCCAGTGATAATTGGTGAAGATGATGGGATATGTGTGGACAGTTTGACAAAGTGGAGGGAAATCCTGACTCCATTCCTCACTCTGCTGTGGGTTTCCTACATAAACTTCTACTAGGAAAATCCTGCAGCAAGAAAAATCAGCTAGTGGCTTGCCTTTGACATCAGGAAAGGTATGATGTTATCTTTGGTATTATAGAAAATTATTTGGTGTAGAATGGAGATTATAAAGTACTCCTCTGTTTCCCAGAGGTCTCCATAGATAAACATCAAGAACTCAGATGCTGTGATTACACAGTCAGACAAGGAAAATGTTACTATAGTCACTTCTTAAACCTTGACAGAATGAACACTACACATTCACCTATGTGGTTTTTTAATGAGTTTTTCTTTTCTTTTTATGGCTTTGCCTGTTGTAGTTCAGTAATTTTGTTTCTAGTGCTTTCTCCATAAGTTATCTCCATGTGACATGAAAGATATCACTAAAGACAATGCCAGGCTGGCAACAGTCATCTGTTTTCTAGCTAAATCTTCCAAAGACAGCAACCAGCAACTGAGATGTACAGCAGCTGAAACCCTAATGGCGCATACTATGTTTAATTGTCCATATGTGATACACGCTATTTAGCTTTCTCATTGTTCCATGCAGCACAAAGAAATCCTCAGGAGGTTGAGAAGGGTCATATCCATGGCTGAATGAGAAAATAACATTAAAATTATCATTATAGGCCTTCCTCCCTCTGACTTAGCTGGGTGAACCCTAGAAGATTTAGAGTTCAGGTTCAGTTCAGATAAACATCCAGAAGTTCACAGGTTTACCCAAACTATCTGAATCACTAGAGCCCTGAAATAAGCTGGAAATCTCCAGAACTGCTTTTCTTGAGGGATTTCCTGCACTTCCAGTTTTGGAGGAAAACCAGAAATGAAAAAAAACCAACTCTGCAACATGAACCAAATATTGCAGAAGCTCAGCAAAACTTATTTAAATTACACTCTGAAAATCATTGCCTACTCTCAGAGATCTATCAAGTGTTTTGGTGATTTTTTTAATTATCAGCTTTTGTGGCTAAATCAGAGCATATTTACTTTTTCATCTGACTTCTCACAGTCTATTCTACTAATATTTGCCATCACATTTTTATGAGTGGAACCAAGAGCAAGTGGTGAAGGAGGGCTCTGTTCTTATACACATTTACTGTATATCTACACAGCATATTTAGGTTTTTCAGAGAATATCTCTCCATCTAAAATATTTATTAAAGCAGAGACTAAGAGGTAAAGCAAAGAGACAAGGGGCAAGCAGTATAGTAAAGTAGTTTACAAAGTACTGACATTGGTAACAGATATCCTTCCCATTGGCACATGAGCTGCTGGCTTCCCTCTTTGACACTGATATGGAAAAAACATCAGCAGCCACACTATCAGCAAGAACATGACCCTCTGATCAGCCCTTGTTCACTTTCCCAGAGCAGACTTCCATCTCTCAAATTAACTGTGGCCAGTCATTTTCTCTGGTGTAAAAATGTGGTTTGAATCACTTAAGACAGATGATCTGTATCAAACAAAGAGCACATTGCTCTGTGGTACTTTCCATCATCCTCTCCACTTGTGCAGCCAGAGAGGAACGTGGGCACCCTTGCCACATGCCTGGTTCTCCTGGCAGGCTGTGCAGAGCCTTCCTCCTCACAGATCACCCTCCCCATTCACTCAGTGAGGTGTTCTATCACTTGTACCAGGCCAACAAGCAGCGATTTCTTATCCTACCTGGAGGGAGAAAACATATCTCATAATTTGGCACTACCATCTGAGCCAATCAAAGGCCTACAGATTTCAGTCTAAAAACACCTGTAAGAAAGAGGGGTATATAGAGAGTAATTCCTTCTCTGCTGTATCCATCCAGCTCCTAGGAAAGTACCAGCTTAGAGGCTTCCTGAACTGAGAGTTGGCACCTGCCCCATCATGTTTGCCCCATCCCCCTATAATTTCCCAGATCCCTTTCTGAACCTGCTGATGCTTTTGTCCAGGAAAAGATGCTCCAATAAGATCCACAAGTTCATTGCATTTCCTTTTGCTTCTTCATAGTCCTTCTTTAGTGAGAAACAATGAATATGGAAATAGCTCCTCATTTACTCCTATGGCTTTTAAAATAATGATCATCTTTCCTCCCTCCACAGTCACTCTTTTCCAGCCTAGGAAATCCACCAAGCACTTTGTCATGTGTTGAGTCATTCCATACCATCCTTATCATCCATATCTTTTCTTTTTTTCTCAAAATCCTTAGGATTTTTTAATTAAATGTTTTCAGAGTTTCACATAGAAGATCAGGTGTGAATGACCTGTGGCAGGATGCTCTTGTTCTGCACTTTGATTTCCATTCCCCTTCTATCAAATCCTAGCATTCTAGATGACTCTGCCATCATTTTGAGGTGACATTCTCAGAGACAGCCATAATGACACCTGAGGTGTTGCCTCCCAGGTGGGAGTAGCTGTTTCCTGCTAGTCATGGCATATATACAGCTTATGTTAGCTTCACCACTCTTCATTTATTAAGATTAGAAAATAACCTGAGAAAAGAGATTCAGTCATTCAGCATCCTAACAGTAGTCTACAATTCTCCAGGGTTGATTTGAGTTCAGGTTTCCTGAATAGTTTTGTGTCATTAGCAAATCTTGTCTTTTTACTGCTTATCCCCATTTTTAGATCAGGAATAATTTGAATAACATGGAAATATTTTTGAAAGTAACCTTCCACTCCTGTGGTTGCCATTCCTTGTACTGCATCATTGTGATATTCTAGTATTTTAGATAATTGGAGAAGTGTTTTCTACATTGTTTTCACCCATTTCTTGGAGGCTTTCCACATCCGTCCCCATGAAAGTGTGAAATACCTCTTAACTGACATGAGTTATGAGTTAGAAGAGCAACACCTTTCTTCTTACCTCTTGCTGGGTCTCCATCAATGCTATGATAAATTAGCTCTTCAAAAAAAGGACCTGATATAGGAAGCTCAGCTTCCTATATTATTTTTTTTCTTGGTTGTTTATTTTGGTTTGGATTTGGGACGGTTTTTTCTCAGTGCAGTGTTGATCTCAGGCTTGCCTCCTACCAGCATTGCCTCAAATACCTGAAATTATTTAACATCCCAAAAATATTCTCAGGTTTTTGGTCCTGTGTCTCCTCCTGCACAACAAACTTTGAGGCTGCTAAAATTTCAAACCCTCCTGAACAAAACCTCCCAGTCAATCAGGCAGCTGAAGCTCCCGTTTGTTTGCTGTACCTCTCCAGAGAAATGTGTCTCACAGGGTCTGTGCAGCCACTGATGAAAGGCAGCAGGTTTAAGCATGAAGTGCAGTGTGGCTGTGGCTGTCCCGGTGAGCTGATGCTGAGGAAGAGGAGGGGCACACCACACATGAATAGCCAGGCACACACGCGACATCTTCTCACCAGATGGTGCATCAGACCTGCTGGAGCTCAACTCTTAATTAAACTAAGAACTAAGGGCCCCAATCAGTCACAGCATCAGTTTCCTCCCAACCAGATGTCAGCGAGACACCACAAAAATTGCATTCAGTGCAAGCCCAAACCCAGGCTGAGGGTGGCCACTGCCCAAGCCTCACGTACCATCTCTGTCAGGATGAGAAGTTTTCTCCAGCAGTGAACTGACAGCCCCTTTGTTCTGGGTCATCATCCCTGAAAGCCCCCTCTATCCTCCATGGCAATCCTGAAACCAACACTCCTGCAGCACAGCACTGTTGCTAACCAGGTGTAGAAAGCAGCCTGAAGCAGAGCAGGAAATTGTCTGTAGGGTTTACTCAAAGCATCACAAAACACCCAGTTACATTAATTTTCCTAGCAGATCATCACACTGACCGAGATAACCTATGTGCTGAAATCTCAGAGGTGAACCTGGCTAAGAGCAAACTGGCAGCAGGTATCCCAATGGATAACCTTATGAGGCACTTGGAAAACACAGATAAATCTGTGAAGCCTTCAAAAGCCTCTGGATAGCGTTTTCAGTATGTGAAGGAAGAGAAATGAAAAGACACTCAGGCCAAGCTGCATGGCAGCCCTACATCTTTGCCTCTGGATCGCCTTCAGTGCAATACAATGATTTTAGGGAAGTGAGGTCCGTAAGGCCCCAAAGAAGCAATAATGATTTAATTTATTTGGGTAAAACCTGAAGCCAGCAGCCTATCTGCAATTTTATTTGTCATGAAATGGTAACAGAGTAGTACAGATTTTCATATCCTGGGCATTGACTCAGTGTCAAATATTTAATGAAAAAAACCCAAGAAAAATAAAAAGTAGCTGATCCAAGGACTGGCAGTGACTGTACTCAAAGGTCCAATCCCTCTCTTACCTCCAGTTCCCTCCTCTCACTTCACCCCAACTTTTCCCTCCCTCTCTGCCTTTCTCACTTGGAAGATGTTATTGTTTAACATGGCACATTCCCAAGCTGCTTAGACCAGGACAGTAAAATTATTCACTGACTTTACTGTACTCTTCCACCAGTCACTCATTTTTTAAGCTTTCAGCTCTCTCCTTCCCTCCACCCCCACCTCCTCCATTCCCCAATGAAATTTGCTTTTTCCCTTCTCTCCCTCCCTTTTTGCTAGGCAGAATCTGGAAAAAAGAAACCAAGGCCAAACTCAACAAAACTACTGCTGCGTAAGAGCAGTCCTTTTTCACACACAGATGGTCAGTCAGAAGAATGAGCGCTTTATAAGACAGACACCGTGCTGGTCTTTGCAATCCTGTTCCCCCAGACCTCAGCAGGAGTTTTTCATCACCAAAGTGGATAATAACTCTGTCAGACACCTCATACACACAGGTATTAATAAAAAAAAAAAAAAAAAAAAAAGAAGAAGAAAATACTGCAGTGACTGATTTTACAAGAATCTGGGAATCTGAACGTGATGGTTAAAAAACGCGCACCGTGATTACGCACAGCCAATGGCTGTGTCAACAGGGGTTTATGGCAGGCTGCTAATCAGCAGGGAATGCACTTATGTATACAGCCATGGTTTTGCACGTTATGGACAGCATTTCTGTGGCCAAAGTCCATTCTGTTGCACGGCCATAAATATGCACACGTTGTGTGCTTGTAAACGCCCAAGTGTCCATGGGCTTCTCCGTGTTTGCATATGGAAACTCCATTTTCATGGTTAACAGCAGCTTGCAGCATCACTGCTGGATGCACAAGGTGCCAGCAGGTACTCATGCCTTTATTTCTCAAATTTGGTCTAATCTACAAAAGAGCTTAAACATATTATTTTAAAGGAAAATTTAATTTTCTCCAGACTGAGTTTTGATGACAATCAAGGTAGATTCCCATCATTGCTGATCAGATGCCAGAACCTCTTGTGATAAATACAGAGCATCAAGACCACATCTGAGAAGCACAGACAGCACCAGCATTGGCTAACCCAGAAACACAACACCCTTTGTTTAAAACAGAAAAATATTTTCAGAATCTCTACATCTTCCTACAACAAAAGAATCAACGCTAAAGAAAATCCCTGCAGGAAGCTTCAAGTAGGAGCTCTCTTCTAATAGTTATCTTTCTTCCATAAATGGAAATTCATAACACTTTTTTAACCCAGCATTTTCAAATTCAAATAGAATGAAATTACGGGTGAACCCTTGCACTCTCGGTTCATTAGTCATTCCTGTCATTAGTCAAATGAGAAGGGACAGCAGCTAATGCCTCTGCTCGTGACAAGAATTCTCACAAAAACATATTTGAGAGCTATTCTGACATTAAAGTTCAAAAAATGCGCTCTGTATTTAATCTGATCCAATAAAGCCAAAGAAGAGAGATGCTGTCATCTCAGGAGCTTTAAGATGGTTGTGTTCCCAAGCAGAAGTTAACGTGTGACATCTTTTTGTCACCAGCTGACCACTGCTCACGAAGTACTAAATGGTTGTGGTGTATGTGGAAGTCCAAATCTCTGCTAAGGACCTGTGCTTTCCACAGGCAAGCAGCACCTAGTCTTCAAGCCTCCATCTCTATTTTTCCTTGAATAGAGTGGTAGGAAATATCCTCTTTTCCTACTCTGACTACCCTATTTCTCCTGCTCTTGCCTCCACCAGTCTCAGTTTTAGAACCATTTCTTTGCACTACTGAAGTTTCTGAGAAATAAACACCACGAACAACACCACACTGATGATTTGTACTCTCCCCAGGGTGCAAAATCAATCCAGGATTTTGTTCAGGAGCTGCCAAAGATCAGCACATTACTTATCATTAAAGAGATGCAAGGACAAAGCTGTGAGTGAAGATTGCCAAGGAATGGATTTTGCTGTGCCCATCTCGGCTTGGTGCTGTCAAGCCTTCAGCTTCATTTTCCCAACGTAATGAAACAAATTAAGTCAGCCTTTTCAGCATCAATCTCACCCATCATAAATTAATTTTTAGGGGCATTTTCCCATGGATTCAATCCAAGTGACCTGGATTCCATGCTTCTCTTTTACACCAATCATAAAAATTAACAATAAGTGTTCAAAATGAGATCTCATACATATGGAGCACAGAATAAAATTTAGAAAAGTAAGGTTAAAAGTGTTTAGAGACTTGGGGAAAAAAGTTTAAACAGCAAGTCTCTGAAAGTAACAAAGTTATTTGAAACAAATTTATATTAACACAGCACAAATAGATTAGGCATTAACTCTGAATGCACAGAAACCACATATAGTCCTGTTTTCAATCAGTCTTTTCAAACTTGTAGACACTATTTTTTAATCATTATTAATGACAAGTGCTCAGACTGCACCACAACAGCAAAACTTTTATTAAAGACGGTGAGAGGAAAGGAGAAACTTACCATAAAGACAGGTTTTTCAGCAACACATATCTCAATGACTCCCAAAACCTTCTCTGGCGTGGATGGTGCTGACCTCTGTGAAATAGAAAGTAGGCTTGGTCTGGGGAGGAGGTTAGCAGGCCAGTTCCTACAGTAAGCAAATAAACTTTTTAATTGAGGATCTTAAACAGAACAAGCAAAAAAATAAAAACCAAATTTAAAAAAACCTCAATAACAAATTTTCCTCTATAGGAAAATACATGGTGAAAAGGAAAAGTGTGTATTGCAATGTATATTCTCACTTTCTTTCTCTGCATGCCTCAGTCTGACAATCTGAATTTTTCCTAAGAGCACCAGCTGCAATGATTACCACAGCAGCAATCTGTTGATGGCTAAAGGGGAGGAAAGTCTAGAACAGACAGGGTCCTCATCCTCAATCTCCCACGTTTATCAAGCCAACCTTGGAGAATTTTGTAACACAAGATGAGCTCCAGAGTATTTAACAGGGACTTCTGTGTTTTCTTTGAGAATTTCACTTTTCCCAGGTTGGGTTTCAAAATGTTTCCATCTTAGCATGAAAATAAGGGAGGGTATAAACCAACCCTGCAGTGCTTGGCAACCTCTTGCAAAGTCAGAAACATTGACTGTGAATGATCTGACAGGGGCTGAAACCCCAGCCTTGTAAAACCAACCAACAGACTTCAGTGCTCTCACTGGAGGCAGGATTGATCCCTGGCAATCCAGGATTATTAGGACTGTATTTTTTTAAGCAGAACAGGGAATGTATTTCAGCTGGATTTTAACTCAAGAAAACTCTTCTGATTGTAATGGCATTACTACCTTTCTAGCTTCCCCCTCGCGCCCTCCCTGCTTAGCTCCCCTGCCAGCAGCTCCCCACCTTGTCCTCCAGCACACAAAGCCCTTTCTCCATCTCAGCCTCAGCTACATAAATTGCTCTGAAAGGCAGAATCCCCAGGCTCTCACGAAGCTCCTGCTGAAATTAATGAGACTTGGCACCAGATCATCCTATAGAGAATGATCTGCAAGAGCAACACCTTACTTACTATTGGAGACAACGCAAAAATCACTTCTCCACTGACAGCTTTGTCCTCAGCTCTAACTTTTACCCAAGTCAGGAATATTTTTTGCTTTATATCTGACTTGACAGTTACTAATACTACTGTGAGAACACACCACCTGACTTTACATGATTTAGAAAGAGGAGAGAGAGCAAAGATAATAGTTTCATTATAAGTTTTAAGTCTCTGTAAATCTCTCTACATCGAATCATTCCTGATCTCCCAAGAGGGACTCTCCAAACACTGAAGCCATGCCTATTTGGCAAGAACTACAGACAGGGATTTCTTTTTTAGTCTCCTTCGTCTCTACAGAGGGCAAAAAACTTGGATAGAAAACTTTGGCCCAGAAGCCTTTTTCTTTACTTGCAGCAGTTAGAGGCACAGTGATGGTTTTAATAGAGTTCTGTAACGACTCTATTCCTACTTTTTATGACTATTTCTTGGAGCAATAAAGTGGCAGAGGCAATGATATTGAATCACTAACTTTTCTGCAGTGAAGAAGAGAGCATAATTAGTCCATGAAGTCATTTTCATTCAAAGAGCAAATGCATTTCTAGCTCCTGCAAAACACAGTAAAAATTCTTTCTCATCCGTGTACTCCCCTAGTCGACACCAGAAGGTGAATTCATGCTGCCCAGATACTTGAGGAGTAACTTGAAAGTCCCCTTGACTTCTATTTTGTGGTATCAGAGTGCCTGTGACAGAGTCTGTCAATGCTCCCTGGGCCACCCAAGGATCTCATGCTCTCCAGGGAATCACAGCAGTAATGGGCAGCTCCCCAGCCCAGCTTCTCCCACCTGGGCAAGTCCAGGGCAGCTTCCTTCTGAGTCACATCCAGAGGATGAATCAGGTCCCAGGTGGGATAAATTGTCCCCTCTCTCTTCACTGCCCTTGGAAAGGGTTAAGGCTGCTAAGTCAGGTGCCTTGATTTGATGACAAAAGGAGGAGAGGATGTTCTGTTCAAGCTGTAGTTTTTCCATGGCATGGACCTTGCAACATAAAGTGAATACCGTTTCACCACAAATCTTTATAAAGGTGCAGACTGAGAGTGAGAGACCTATACAAGGGCTGTGAGGTAAAAGTTCCACGGAAGGAAACTGATAGTTTTTACCAAATATTTCAATGGCACTGGAATTTCTTCTACTTATGCCCAAATAGCTAGGTTTATTAGCCTGAGATCCCCCTATCTATTCAGTAGAACATTTATTAACTTCATTTTTAGTGTATCTAAAATCACTGTCTAAGCCAATCACAGCTGAATACATGATTCTCATTAACCAAAACCAAATGAGTTTCCTCTACAGTTCAGCTCTTGCTGCAGCTGTAGCTGTGACATGGTTCTGTGCTATGCTGTTCTCTAGCAGGGCATGTCAAAAACACAAACCAAAGGAAAAATTATTTCATTTCCAAAATAAATAAATGCCTTTGATCAGTACTAATGCATGAAAGGCAGGTAGTAAAAGTTAAGAGACATGTGGGAAATTGGTTCCTCACAAAGCTTCAATTAGCTTCCAAATTATCTCTCACACAGTGTGTACAAATATTCCTAACCAAACTTCACTGAAAAATGGATTCTCAATACATTTATTTACCTAATAGTTAACACAAGGATAACAACACACATGCAAATTTAAAATAAAAACATATGTGGGGATCTTTTGCCCCAATTAAGAATTTGAAACAGATGTGCTCTTTTAACTGTATTTCTTCACCCAATGCTTTTCTCTGCACTGTTTGTATCTTTAATGTATTTTTTTCAAAGGTACATAATAATTTATTCCCCCTTTTATCTGACAAGCATGACTTTCAAATAACATATTCTATCTTTATTTCTTGCTGGCATAACTCATCCATATCAATTGGTGTTTTGCACAAAGAGAGCTGACTGAAGTTCAGCTGTAAGCTGGGATACTATTTTCATTACAAGCCCATATAAAAATCAATATAACAATGTTGTAGGACGAAAACATTATAATATTCAACATTGTTTCCACAAGTTTTGTGTTCTTAAATCTTCCATTAAACTCATGTTTTTATTGGACACTTCCATTCTACCTCTCTCCGCATGTTTTCAATAGCAGTGCCCAATGTTTAGAGGGATAAATTAGCTGCAGCAGCTTTTCAGTCCCAGAACCAGAAAACATTGGAAAATATATCTGATGTCTCTTTTTCTCCTCAAAAGTTTAATTGGAGCTTTTGCAGAAAAGCATTCAAAATTCAGTAAAGCCAAATTCCCTGGAGCAGTGAAACACAAGTATCAGCTCTCAACCCAACAGACCAAATCGGAATGAGTTCTGCAAGACTCCAATTCCAGGCTATGCTCACCTACACTGAAAGTTAGGAAATGCTCCTAAATTTCTACTGCACCTAAATGGCAGGGTGTGGGTAGCCAGGGAATGCAGGGACTCTGTTGGAAGGAGGTCCAGGGCTGGTCACCACAAGGTCCTGCTTGCTCCAGCATCGCTGTTGAGCGCCTCAAAACTGAAGCTTATTGGTAAAGCTCCATAATTGAACCAGTAATTAAAATGCTGCGTTAATTTAATATAACCAAAATTCCCCATGTCAAGCTGCTTTACCTATGACAAACTTAACGTCTAGGAAAATCTTTATCTGTCCTTCTCCAGTGTTTTCATGGAGCCTTTCCAGTGTACTTGTTACATGACAGGACCATCAACTGCATGGCTGCTGGCATCTGGACCTGCCACATCCACCATGAGTAATTTAACCATGAGTGAAGAGATTTATTTTTTTTCTTTGCTTTTTAACCATTCTTACTTGAAATCTTTCAGATATCAGAATTGAGAGTTGACTTCTGAGTATTTTTAACACTACTGGTAGGTAACAGTAAGTATCAAAATATGATATCCAAAGGCATTTTACCACATAGTATCATAGAGGACATTACCTTGGTAACAGCTGAGCAAAAGACATTTTCAGCACCCAGAAAACGTCAATGAGTCACATAATTGAGAACTTATAAGCTAAAATATTTTTTTTAAATCCATTCAGATTTCTTAAAAAGGTGATAATTCCATCAGATAAGGTAAGCTTCTTCAAGGGAAATATGTCAAATGACATATTTCTGGCCCAAATGCTCAAGCCCCGGCTTTTTCAGGTATCTGATTCAAAGCATGTGGCTATAAATACTTTTTTTTATCTTTTTAATACTTAAGAATTAAAATATAAATGAAACAGGGTATGTTTTTTTCTTTTCATTACTCTGAAAAATGCTAGAATATGGTGCTGTATTTTTTTGTCCAAGCAAACAAATTCTGCTTGATGCAGACACCTGACAAAATTTAAAGCTACAATTCAAAGTCTGGCAAAGCCAAAGTGACTAAAAAGAGGGTCTTATATAACAGTATCTTATAAAGATAGTTTTATGAAAATGGAGAGAAGTGACAGGCAAATTCGATAACTGGGGAACTTATAAGGACCATGATTAATTGGGATACCAAAGAGTAAATTAGGATATTTTGGGAGCTTTGGCATACTTGAATAAATGCACAATAATAATTATACAACAATTAGACAGAAGGGGGAAAAGTATTGCCATCCTGCAGATCTGGCACATCTCACTGGACGTTCACAAGAGAAAACCAAGCTTTAATGGCCCTAAACCAATCAAAAAAACCCATAAGGACTGAGACAGAGAGATGGCACTATAAAAATAATAATCAGGCTCAGGAACAAGACAGAGTGAATTACATGTTGGACTTTGAGAAGCAAATGAAAACAATCAGCAGAGCAATCCAAGCAGCATTTGAACATTGACCATTGGAAACTAAGAGCAGCAGCAAGTCTCTGAGATTTTTTCCTTTTTTTCAAAGTGAACTCAAGCAAAGCTAGTAAAACTTGGCAATTGTTAACATACCACCACAACTACAGATTTAATAATGTCCCATAAACTTTAAGAATTTCAAATTCATTGCTACGGAGCAGCTTATACATTCATTTTGCAACACACCCATTTTCACACTCAAAGACATCAGAAAAGCAGATTAAAGTTTATTTTTCTTTTGATAAAGAAGTTAAGCAGATTTTGGCAGCTTGCCATCAATTTGACCCCATCTCCCAACTTCTCCCCTGCCCAAATACTATAAATTAATCTTACACTGGTTGAGGGGGGAAAAAAAGAAATCCCTGAAAAACTTCCAACATACAAGTCCTTTGGCTGAACCTCTCAGGGGCATATCCCATGGTGACAATCGTTAGTCTTGACTATCTCAGCTGGCCTCTTCCCCAAAAATATGCCTGTAGCACAAATTTCCATTTTCCCTTGGTCTAGATGTTACCATGATCCACCATTTCTGATTCATATCCTCCAGAAGTACCTACCATGACACTGTTCCTCTCACCTAGCTGCTGGTCTCACACAAGGACATTTGCAGAGTAACCTCGCCCAGCTGAAGTCAGTCCAGGTTTCCACTATGAAGCCTAAGAGTAGAGTATGGACCTACAAATTTAGCCCCACAAATCAGCAATTAAATACAAAAATTATTCAAAGAGGGGAAAAAGTTCCAGTTGATTTTGACTGCAAGGCAGATTAGATGAAGGCTTTTATACCTTGTCTGTCTAGCAGTGAATATACAAAAGAATGAACAAATAATACAGGGGGATTCCCACCTTACAGACAGTTCAGTGAAGTGTACACAGGTTTTCCTAGGCCAGTTTTTAACATGATGCCAAGAACACTTCCCTTCCTTTGGAAAATTTAATACTTCTTTTTTTTTTTTTTTTTTATAGTGAGTCTGCTGTAGTTTCCTACAATGTTAAATCCCCAGCTTCTTCACCTAGATGAGCAACCAACTGAAATTATTTTTCAGGACAGACCAAATATGGAGGAAAGTTTCAGAGTTCCTAACAAGTCTGAATTTCATGAAACAGAAAGCTGGTTGTTACATCACTATGAAAAAATATTTATACTGGCTCTGGCTTTAAGGTTACATTTCTCAGTTCATGCAAGTGGCAGGAAACACACAGAATCTAATCAAGAGATAGTCCACAAGGCTTGTTAAATGAAATGTTAAATAAAGAGTTCTTATGAAAACAAAAAGATGCAGCTCAGGAAATGAGCTTGGTCATCTCACAGCTCTCTGCTGTTCCACAGCCAAACATTGGCTAAACATTAGATTATCACTGTAAACAATACACAGGGAAAAATTGCTATCAGGATTTACCCTAAAAGTAAGTCTGAAGAGCACCTAAGTGATTAAGAGGCTCAGATTTATTTGTGAAACTTCTTAAAAGACTAATTCAGGTCTTAATGAAAATCAGGGAATGTAAGCTTTCAAGTCATGCACTTTTAAAGAATTTACTTAAAATGTATAATACAGTTTTATGCACAAGCCAGCAAGAAAATATATTTACAAAATGTGAACTCAAGAAAAATCCTTTCACATAGAAGAGTCCTTCTTAAAGAAGGGCTCTCTCTTTATTTTTCAGTGCAGAAGGTCGGTGTTACCAGAAAATAAATAACATGAAAGAGGCGGAAGAGGACAGGGGAAATTGCTCTGCAGAAGAAAAACAAAGAACAGCAGTCACAAACTTCTCATGAACTCCTGAACTACCAAGTTAACCAAGGTAATCTATTGCTCTCCTCCATACTTCCAGTCCAGCCCTTCTTTCATCTCTTTGGCCTCGATGCTGTAACTTGTGTGCATTTGTAAGGGTGAACTATGAATCAGCACAGTGAATGTGATCTCTGAGTTTCCAGTGGGGTTCTCAAACTGGTATACATCAGCCTCAGATGAAGCATTTTTCCCAGATTTTACAAGAGTGACAGCAGTGTCTAGTATTAATATCATTGCCTCTGTTTTTATTTGACAGCATGACTGCATTTACATCTCAGGGAAAGCCCATACAAAGGGATGGCTTTGGAGCTTGGCTCCCGTATGTGCTCCTAGCTCATAACACAGTGAAATTAATAGCTACTTTTATTTCATCTGGCAGGGACTTTTGCAGTCGATGTAAGATTGCATCTCCTGTGACCACAGGGTTTCTCAGATTTCCCAACACTTTAATTGCTCCATGCTACGTGAGGTTGCATATTCTGAGACAGAAGGAGCTATCTCGTACAGACAGGGCTCTGCAAGGCAGCCAGCACTCCTGAAACACAATCTTTGTTCAGTGACTGCGAGAATTTCAGTGGATAAAGAACCACAATCAAAGAGCTTATGCTTAAAAATTACTATCAGATAAACTAATAAAGATTTAAAAGGAGTTTAAAGCAAAAACTTGAGTATGGAATTATTTAAGTGTCTTCATTTCTGATATTAAAATTCCATAACCTCTTTATTTCTAGAAGGGGAAAAGGGGGGAAGGTGATAAAGAAAGAGACAGCCAAGTGAGTTGGATGTCTGGACAGGCAATGAAACATAGACAATCAATGAAACTACATGTTTTTACTTTCCTCCCTTCCTGAAAGAATTAATGAAACTCTTGAACTTTGGCCTCTTTTTTAGGCTAGAGCAGCAGAGACTGCCTGACAACCCACAGCAATGCCGACGGAAGATTTTAGTGTGAGAACGCTGTGTGCTCATTTGGCATTGCATTCCCTAGAGGGAATATGCTAGACAGTGTATAGATTAAATTTAGATAGATTTGGACATTAAGACACAATACTTGGTGCCTTGATAGAAAAGATCAAGAGAGGTCATTCTGTATGTGGTTTTCTTTGTAGGTTTATAATGTTTTTGCATTTCAAATTCCTTTTTCCTTTTCTTTTTATGGCATTAATGTCACATAGCAGACAATCATTCCATCTTTCTTAGTGACGCTGGTCAGACAATATAGGAAGCTTGTGTTAATCAGGATTCTCTGAAGAGCTCAAAGTCCTTTCAGCATGCCTCATAATTGATTTCAAGTGTCTGATGAAAAGTCGCTGTGACACAGTTTTTCTTTGGCTTCAAAATCAAATGGAGAAAAAATTCCTACCACAGGAAAACCAAAACTTCAAGTCTGAAATGAGAGTTTTCTGGGATTTTGTACTTTTACATGAAATGACGCTATTCAGTAGGAATCCTCAGCACTGCATCAGCTAATAACAATACAGCTATAGTTGCCTGTAGCCACTGCCTTGCAGACAATAAAAAGACTCACTTTTAAAGAACGTTGCAAAAACAGTTCCAGGTCATTTCCCTGCTGGCTTTTCTTGCCTTTCAGAGTTTTGGCTCTGTTGACACAGGTTAAATGAAATAAAAAATCCAAACAGAAGCCACAAAACTCAGCGACTCAGTCTTTTTGATCTACCTAAGTGTTTTTAAGACTGCTCATCACCATGGGATCCAAGTGCCCTTTTTCACATTTCAGTGCTTCCAAAAGGATCAAGTCATGGTAAGACCATAATACTTGAGTGGCTGTTGCAAGGAAAGATTGCTTTAGAGAAGAAACAAGTCCTCTTCCCTAGAAATAACCCTGAACAGGACAAATTAGAGGTGGAATAGGAAAGAAAGTAACAGGGCTGTTTTTCCTTGGCAAAAAAGATTAGTAGAGCTGGCAACATATGGAAATGGAGTTGTAAAGAGTTGGAAGAAAATTATTTCCTCTAACCTTCAAGTGCAAAGAGGCCACAGTTCTTTCTAAGAGCTTTCCTTGGGATAATGTGAATATGGATCATCCCATACTTCACAGATTGAATAACCATCTGAAAGGAGAATAATTTGAGATAAACTGAGATTAGTTTCTGGCATTGACATCTGCTTGGAAAATCTAGTGCCAGGGTCATTTGGCCTGTTATGTTAATGGTAATACTGCCAACAACCAGTATCAAAAGACTGAGAAATCTGTGAAGATCTGGCACATTACATCCTGCTTAATAAATTCAAAGATTTGAACATGACAGCATATTGTAATGTAGTAATATAATGCAGTAAATTTGCAGAACCAGATTCAACCCATAAGGAGACCCAATGTTGATTTCAATACACATGCTTACTGCAATCTGAATGAATTATTTTAATACATATTTAGCTGAGTGCATACTAACAACACTATATATAGAATAAATAAAAGTTGTGTCCCTTTTTTCTGTATTATATGCAATTGGGGGGAAAATTTATTTTTTCATACATATTTGTATCTATATTTTTGCAATAAGAAAAGTATACATTTAAATGCAGGGCAAGACTAACTGTTAAGACCTGGCTGGCATGCTTTAGTTAATGTGAGTTAACAAAAGCACAGTCATTTCAAAAGAAGTACAGTAAACTTTTTGATGAGGGGAAAGAGGTGAATCAGAGAAGATCTGCTTGAGTCACCCAACATAGACAAACAACTCAGGGGACAATGAAGAAGGGGACGGAATAACCACCAAGCTTCACCTTGGGAGAGGCAAGTTACTACTGGTTTCTTGGTTCCCCCTACCCCCCAGCAGATGGTGAGACTGATCACCCACTGGAGTGCATGAAAACTGTCTTACATTGTTACTTGGGGAGTAAAAATGAACACCCAGGATAAAAATCCTCATTCTGGAAGTTCCATTGGCAAAGTTTTATCATACATCTTCCCAGAGAGAGGAAAGTTTTCAATTATCAGAGATTAGTCATGGTATTTCCGCTGGGATGGGCTAACCACCACGATCATCTTGTCACTCCTACAGAACACCTGATGAGAGGACTGTGGACAGAGCAGGAATGCATCTGGAAAGGCATTCCTTTTTATTCCTTTACAGGCTGGGCATAACATTGGACAATCCCTATGCTTCCACAAGATAGAAATAGAGAGGCATAAAAGAAATGGCCATAGACTGACAGTTCATGTTCTTGTTCCAAAAACAGAGCTGTGTTAAGAGTGAAAGTTTTCTCTAAGTTCCTGTGTCAGCAGCACAGTGGGAGAAGTGACACCAAGACACCAAGACACCAGCATACCTCTTTGGCCACATGGAGAGAGCTGGTGGAGGGGGAAGCTGGGCAGTGTGGAGAGATGGCTCGCTAATCCTGTCAGGAGAAAAAGTGTTTCATGTCACTCAACAGCATCTCCGCAGGGCAGCGACGGGAGAAGCGCTGACAGCCCCTGAAAGGAATCACAGCCAGTCCTGCTCCAGCAGGGAGAGGTCAGCTTCCACACACAGCTTATGGGGTGGGGGAGATGAAACTGTGGGGCAGGGACATCTGGGCTCCATGTAGGATTTCACCTTCCTCTGCCCCGCGAGCAGTCCTGCCTGCTTCCAGCTAGCCTGTCCTTTCTCACCCCTTCCCCAAGCAGTTCTGCCGCTCTCTCATTCCCCGACTCTCAAAGCTTAAACTTGCCAACCCTGCTGCCAAAAGTAAAAACAGAAATAATATTGGATTTGAAAGCCATTCCAGTGTAAGGAAGAGCTGCAGAGACAGAGAAGGGATTATTGCCACATGTGGCACAGAGTACCTACCATACCACAGCACACCCTGATAAGCACATTTCACAAACAATTGTACAAACTCGTCCTGCTTTCTTTAGAAAATGTTTAGTCAGGCACTTTCAATCAGTGGTGCACTTGAATGATTCTCAGCAGGAGAAGCAGTAAATAAGTGCAGATAAAGACGTGAAACATCTACAGAAGAGATGAAGCCACCCAAGACATCAACAGGTTCAAATAGGGTTAAATAAGAAGGCACTTTAATCACATCATAAATGCCTATATTGGCTCAGAGGTACCACCTCCAATGTACAAATCAGAAATCATACAAAATAAATCTAATCTACATTCTACCTGAGGGCCACAAATCCTCCCTGAGCTCATGGGATTCATCATCCCCACACCGTGACAGAGCACTCTAAGGGACAGGGTGTTCAGCTGTGGCCAAAGACCTACATTTTCCTCCCAGAAAACACTTCGTGTTTTAAAAGCACAAAGGTATCTGGGTCACAGCTGGGCATTTGGGTTTTTACACAAGATATTCCTAACCATCTAGGAGGCTTACACAGCATCTTTACAGCAGCACACTGCCTACTTTGTGCACACCCTAAGTGGCAGCAGCCACACATCCCTCTCAGAGACCCTTGTCCTTCTCTCCTAGGCCCTCAGAACCCCTTGAAAGAGACAATAATTCTTGCGTCAAAAAGCTAGTGAAAACTGCTTTTTTCTGATACATGACATCATATAGGGCAGCCCCCCATCCATCAGTGGGGAATAAAATTCAGAGGTCTGGCTGTTCCTTCACTTCAGTTGCATTTCAACATCACATTTTCCCTGCTTTGGTGGATTAAAGCTGAAAGGCTTTACAGGAAATATGTCTGTTACAGGGATGTAAACAGTAAATAATTATAGGAAAGAGAAAGAAAGACTGATTTATTGAAGACTATTCACTTCCAGAAAGTAAATAACTGAACTTTCAATTTAAGTGGACGTTTTTACTGCCAAATAAATCTGCTTCCACAGATATGAGAAGAGACTTCATGTAGCACACAGAAAAGGAAAACTTAGAGAAATTCAGATAGTGCCAGAGAGCAGACAGGGCCAGACTCTTGATAGATGCTGTTGGTTTAGCCCAATCTAGGATTGTTTATATACTCATCTGCCATTGAATGACAGTACACTGAGATATAGCAGACATAAACAAATTGCTGTTGAGTAGGGGAAAAAGAGCCACATGCCTATCCAGCAGCCTTCACATCACCAAAACTGCAAAGACCTTGATATTTGCTTTGCCCAAGTATGGACCACCAGGACTTTTAAGATAAGCTCCCAAAGTTAGATACTGCATCTATTTTTATATTTTTAAATGTCATGCTTTGAAAAACATTTGAGCACCCAGGAGTTCCCCCAGACCACAAAGAGAAGTGGCAACTTTTAGCACTACATCACTGATGTACCTTTGTGAATTCTGATGGAGATGGATCTGTGGACTGATATGCATATCCAGAACCAGAGTTCAGGGATGTTCAGTAGTGGCCACTACCTGCCTTGTTGTGAAAGCTCTCTCAAAGCACCAGAGGTCAACTTATGGTTACTAGACAGAGAACCCCATTTGAAATGAGAATGGACTGATAGATCTGATGGGCCACCATAAGAACAATAATTGCACCTGGCTTATTACTTGAATCAGGTGCTATATTTGAACACATTCAATTTCTAGTGAAGATGAATGTGACTTGAGTTTCTTATCACCTCTGAGAAGCATTCAGGCCAAAACCTGAGGTCTTAATATCCTTTGCTGATTTCTGCTCTGCAGTTCCTGTACAGTGCAATGCTAGAAATAACACCATTTTCTTATTCTACACGGATTATTTCAACATCCTTGAGAATTTAAAACCTACCTTCTTTAATTTTCACCAGCTACTCCCTCTAACTGTCCTTTTCCAATGAACTAAATATTATTTCTTTTTGATCTCATTTCCCACAAAGTCAAAGTACAGTTGACACTCCCTGAAGTAACATAACAGATATGGGTATATCTAAAACATGTGAACTCAAGAGAGATTTGGAAAGTTTTATGTACGTGAAATAATTGAATTCACACACCACTGACTTTTATCTCAAAGGATGGCCACACAAAAAGCTGAGCCTGATTCCTAAGTGGTGAGATATTAAATTTCCATCTGATCTGGTGGACAGTCTTAACAATTTTATGGAATGTGATCTATCCCTCAGGCTTAGAGTGAACTCTGACAAGTCATAATTTTAAAGCTCCTAAAGATGAATTTTTGGGAGAGACTTGCAAATCTAAAAAGTTTTTGTATGAATAAGACCAAAGAATAAGACAACTATGAGAGAAAGGCAGGGAAAATAAAGAAATACATCCTGCATATTTTTTATATTTGTTTTACTGTTAAACTTATTTTCAATTAGTCTACCTCTGAGGCTTCTTCTATTTGTTTCCTTAAAAATTAGTAATCCCCACTTCAGCAGTAAAGAGCTGGGTAAGATTATTCTTCATCCAGGTGCAAATACAATGGATCTTCCAAAACACATAGTATAATTTTTTTCAGTTATGGCTGCTGAATTTCAAGATCTCCCCCTGTTTTGTGACCTCATACAAGAAATCCACATTTCTATGTCCAAATCAAGCAGATTTCAAACTTTTCTCTAGACTTGGAGCAAGCTTTGAAATCAGAGACTCAGAGTGATGAAATTAAAATGCAATAGGACATTAGTTCACGGAGTTCATGTACCAGCAAAAATCTGTTTTAAGATTTGAAACTGAAGTTAAAAGCACAATAAAGATACAGATTCCTGCTAATCTGAAACTTTCTCTTTCTCACCTTGTCATAAAAGCCCTTTGTGCCTGTAGCCACAGTCCCTTATCTATCATACAGACTCTGCCAAAAGGAAGCTGACACCTCATCAGAAGATATCTGGGGAGAATGGTACTGCTTGAATCCTGCCTCTATCTTCAGAATGATATTTTAGTCTATAAGGGATAGCAAAGGATTTCCATAGGCAGATGAATCATCAGAAAATGTAAGCGAACAGCTCATAAAGAACATGTCCTCCTCAAAAGCAGACAGTTGGTTTTCAGTTTCATGTTCTAACTTTTAAAAATTAAAAATTCAGCTGGGACTGCATCTTTGCCTAATGTGTCTGAATTCCATTTCCCTAACTGCTGCCCTAGAATTAGAACCAATTTCATAGTTATTAAAAATGCAAATTGGGTTTTTTGCATTCACTGGTAGTTGCTGTGGTAGTTGCATAACTTTACAGTGTTAAATGTTAGCTATGCCCCTTAGCAGAAGCTGAGCTCTACAGTTTTTCTAAGAGATCAGAGTGGGCAAAGGCAGCCAGTGCTGTGTGAGAGAGCTGAGCCTACCTCAGCTACTTGTGGTGTCTGCAGTGCCTGGAGGACCTCGCAGGGCAAGACAGCAGGCACCAGTTAAGCTGCAGTAAAAAAAGATAGCCCTTAGCAGTAAAAATATACACCAAGCCACTCCATTCCTCCTTTCTTATTCATTAGCAATATTTCCTTTATTTCTTTTTCCCATGTATTTACATAGCATTTCTGCAAAAGAAATGTTGGATGCCTAAGATTTTTTGCTCAGTCACTGTTTTTGACCATTTGTGCATCAAAGTGCAACTTTTCATGGATGCTGCTTTACTGTAATGTTTGATTCCAGATAAACAACTGAGCAGAAGCACAGATAATGATGAATATAGAATAATGGAAAATTAATTACAGGGAATATTGATCTTTATTTTAGAGCATCTTTTATTGTGCATGGCACAGTTATTAAAAATATTGTTCTCCTGAAAACTCAGGAAAAACAAAGCTTGCAGTTAGCAAACCCTTTAAGTGTGTGCTTACCTTTAAGCCTGTAGAAAGTCTTCCAAATGTTTGCTGGAGTAGACGTGCCTGGAGTTAAGCATGCTTAGAAATACTTCACTGGACTCAGACCCAAAATCTGTTTGTGTTATGGTTTGGGAATAGCAAAGGACAGAGAACAAAGGGAACAGTTATTCAGAATTTGGACAAATAGCTGTAAATACATTTTTTTGTGTTATTAAGTCAATATTGGCTCTGCTCAGCATGCACTGAATGAACACACAATCCTAACAATCACAGCTGAAAAACGCAGACCATGGACGTTTATTGATTTAGACAAGATCACTCCTCGCAGGAGAGTGAGCCTCTAGTTTTACAGACCTTTTAATTCCCTGTACACCATTCCTTTCCCTTTTACAAATCTCCTGCTGTGAAACTCTAATGCACTCTTGAGACACTAGAAATCATGGAACTGGCTCTGCAAATTGTCCATCAGCCAAAAGAGGAAGCAACTCCCAAGACCAAGGAGTTTAGTTGTTGCTATCCATGACGATTTTGTCCAAAAATAAAACAGAGTTACTACATACCAAAAACCAAAATTCTGTTGCAAAAGCTTTAATAATTGCATATAATTGGGGTTTTTTTATTAATGTTACTCTCGAGCCACATCCCAACACCCCAAAAAAGGTACCAAATGTCTGGGGTGTCTACTGGCAAAAACCATAGTTTCTTACTTTACGCAAATCCAACATTCCATGCAAATGGAAGTAATTTCTGCAAAACAAAAAGTCCTTTCAGAAAATGCTGAACTGATTAGTATTATGGAAAAGTGGAACTAATTACTCTAGTGATATAACAAAAAAGAAAATTAAGCTAAAAATTAAAACTATCCAATTCTTGCAAAAAATAATGGCATATTTCCCACATATGCAGCCTTTGTGCAATTCAGTTAAAGGTATGACCAAGATAACTATGAATCTCCCTAACCCATAAATGCAGGTCTCTTTGCAAATCCTTAAGGACCAGGAGTGTACCAAAAGCCCATACAAAATGTTCATGCCTAGGCTCATTTACTCTTCAGGAACTCCCCAAAAGTTTTCTCCCTAAAGATGAGGTTCACCAGCACAAACCTTATCTGTTCTTCCAATCCCATGTGAGCTCAAGGCAGAGACCTTTCGCTGGCCCTTCACTCCATGGTAAATTTCACCTTTGGAAAACAGAGGCCACGGGCTTGTCTGAACAACACGTGCCCCCTTTTTTTGAAAGAAGACTGTCAAGGCTACAGAGCCAACTCATTAACCTATCCCCCAGCAGTTCCATCTGGATGGTCTTATCTGTAGGAATCTGGCCTTTCATTTATTTTTTCAACCACCGTTTGTGACAGAGTTTCTTAAAAAACAGACTCATGACTTATTATTAGCACATGGGCAGGTCAGCACACAGGTTTATTTGCTGTTAACCAACATCCTAACATGCTGTGCTTAAAACTTCCAAAGGGACTATGAATAGGCTGTAAAAGTAGGAGGTTGAATTCCTGAAGATAAGAGCTTGTGATGGGACCACTGTCAAAGCAACTCATATTTTCCTCTGATAACCCTTGAAAATCACTATGCAAAGACATATAGTTCAAACATATGCGAGTCCCTGACAATTCCCTTTTTAAAGGCATTTTAATGACTGGCCTGTAACACTTCAGCTGTGCCACTTAGGGAATAACGGGAAAAAATAAAGTGTTAAACTTTGAGAATGTACAGCCCATCCAGAAAAGGTAAAAGAAGGGGAGAAGTCAGGATCAGGAGAGAAAGGAAGTGAAAGAGGTAAGAGAAAAAGAAAATATTCCCACTAAAGCATATGCAGCACAATGCCTGCAGGCTATTATGGAGAATAAATACTCCCATCTTTCTTCTCAGGGGCAAGCCCTAAGAACAGGAGAGTGACCAGATGGACACTGAGGACAATGCCTGGATGCAAGATCCCATTTTCTACCTAGGATATCTATCAGATCTCAGGCTATTCAGAGCTTCACCACTGGAAACGCCCCCCAAAGTAGCTGTGTCCCTTATTTTTGGTATATCACGCATGCACACAGCTGGACACCACATCCCAGGAAATTATTCTTAGTGGAAGAAAAAAAATACAGCATCACCTCCAGAAAAAATTATTCACTCACTGGCTTTCATCTCGTGCAGAGCACTGAAAAGTCTGGAGAGAGATAAATGTCTGTTATACAGGGATTTACACATTTCATCCAGACAATTGACTTAAATTTCAAGCATGAGGCCAGAATTGATCATTTATCAACTTAATCTTTGTGATATATTTAGTGTCTAACCATAATACCTCCAATTGCTTTCACAGTCAGCAGAGACTGGGCAGGAGGAGAGCACCTGTTAAGAATCAAGAACTGAAAAAGAGCTATGCAGTTGATTGGAGTTATAAATACTGGCCTCCATCCTGCAAACTCTTGGCATCCACGGAGAACCCGTGTGAATGAAGCTACAACTGGCTGCCTCAGTGGTCTGATAATTGTCTATCCATTTTAAACAGGGACCACCTTCCTAATTCATGGTAGGGCAGGGAAAAGGATTAAACGTTCAGCCATGCTCCACTGTTCCTAGGCTCATGAAATAAAGCAGCAAAAGAAGGTAACTTGATTATAACAGTGACTTAAATCATTAGGATATCCAGTAGCTTCCTTTCACCACTACTGCCTTGATGCTTAATCATCACTAAGAAACTTCGGGCTGGTTTCTCACTTACTCTATTGCTCCTGCCAAAAGCAAGCATTAAAATATATTCATATAACCACTGATTACTCATTAATCATTGATTAATCCCTCCACTCTCATTTACAAGATAGTTCCTAAACATGAGCTCTTTCAGCCTATTAGGAGTCAGAAACTTATTTTCTTTCTTGAAGGAATAAAAGCACAGTTTTGCAAGTAACATCTGAAGACCGCAACACCAGCTAAAACTGTGAAACCTCTGATGAAAACCGAACATTTAGTAAGTAAACATCTTTAAAACTAAAGTTTTTTTACATTTCCTAAAGTTCTGCATCTTAAAATTCAAAACTAAACATTTTAATTTTTTTTATCTTTGCTAAATTGAAGTACATATACCAGAGAGAGTACTCCAAACTCTATACGGGGCTTAGAATTTAAATCCTGCTGCCTTTTGATAAAATCTATGCTCCTGAATCTCTTGGATATATTTTCAACAAAGCTTTGCCTTTTTCGTAAATGGCCACTGCCAATTTTTAACATTTGTTTTTCAGGCTATCCTTCCTGTATGTGTCATCTAATTGTATTTTCATTGAATTGTTCCTCTAGCTCAGTTTAACTGTAAAAATGAGGGTAAACTGCTCATTCTTGAAATCAAAGAGTCCTGTGTCTGCCATCCTAAGTCTAGAAGTGTGTAGGCCAGTTTCTTGGCTGTCTGTAATCATCACACGTCAATAAGTGCTGAGTTACAACAATACTACATGCTGGGGGGAGAAAATGACCCCTTGGATCTCTAATTAAATCACTCTCTTGCCTCTGTCTAGCTCTACCCTTTCATTTGATGACCACTTCCAGAGCCAGTGGGAGGGGGAGAGCAGCTACTGAGGGGGGTGAGCAGAGAATGGAGGAGGCTTCGTGGGTTGTTTTCCAGCCCACACATCATAAAAGGTGGTTTTTTCATTCTGATTTTGTACAACACCTCGACACCACAGAACCCCGGATAAAGACAGGGTTTTCAGCACTCCTGTAATTCAATTGATGGACTTGGAGGCCACTGAAGTTGTTCTTTGGCATCACCGAGTGAAGAGTTGAGGGGCTGTAGCTCTACAGTCACACATCCAGAGTAATGCAATTACTTCCAGTCCAGGCTGAAATATTGGCATTGATATAGTGACCAGCTGTAAGGAAGTGCTTTAACCACCCAGATGAATGAGAAGCTCACATTCAAAATAATTGCTGCAGCTGCATGGATTGTCTAAACTGTACTTTCACATGACATTTTGCTTTCAGTTCAGTAAGCCCAAGTTCAGATCACTAACATGTGAAAGTCAGACACTGCAGAGAGACTAAACCTGTGAATTTGCACTTGTACATTTTTTAACTCTCTGGGGTTAGTTCTGGATTACCTCTGATAGGCAAAAAAAAATTTAAAAAAGAATAATGATGTCAAGGTGAAAATTCGCACATGTGGGTAGCAGTGAAACAATGCTGTTTTGTCCATTTATAATCAAGAATGGATTTCATTTCAAAATGGGGGGGAATATACAGCATCTGCATTAATTACGAGCAATTTGAAAAACGGCAAGAAGTACAGGCGAGGCAACCCAAGGTAGATGAAAGCTACTTTGGTCTGACTTTTGCTTTCTCTTCTGAACTGCTGCTTCCCTAAGTGGCAAGCAGTGGAGGTCAGAGGGCAAACGAGAAGGATAAGCGTCAATGGGAGGCCCTGTGGTGTGACACAAGTGCATAGTGGTATATTGTCCACAGCCCTTGAAGAACTTGTCAACAGCTCAGTGAGAATCCCTCAAAGGAGCGGCTACGGTTTCATTGCATCCTGCTCCCTGGAGGCAGTGGCACATACCCAGGGAAGCAGCAACTATATAAGCAGGATGGCTCTCTAGGAGCTCTGCTGTCTTCTAGCATTTGTTTTTATATATTGGCAGGAAATATTATCAGGAGAAAAGGCTTCCACGTAACTGGAAAATTCTACACGAGAGCGGCTAGATTAAAATTTAAATATGCTTTAGAAAGCTAGCTGTCAAAAATACAAACAAATATTTACTAAATTGGTTCATGTTTAAGCCCCTGTAAAATCTTCTTGTGATGCCCCAATGCCCAAGCTTTCAATCTCCTGTGAATCATGAACTTAAGTGAGCAGGACACCAGGCTTTGATGAACCCAGATTTACTACAAGGAAAATAACTAAGACATAGTGTCCTTTTCATGAAAAATTAAATATCAAGCTATCCTCTAAAATACAACCTCTTGCAACAAGCAAGCTTTAATTTCTTCTCCCCACTGCAGTTATCAAGGATAGCATGAAGAGCATCTACCATTAAATTATAATGGTCAGGTTTTTCAATCCTGGTATACAGCTAATGGAGTTGAGCAGAAGAGAATCTGCCTCATAGTTAAGGAGGAATTCTGCCTTGCCAGAAGAATAAGTTTAAAAAATATAAAACCACATTTGTTCTGGTTTTATATAGCTGCTGCAACAGCCAAGAGAGAGCCCAGGTAAGGGCTTTTAGGCCTAACATCATACAAGTAATAAATCATCATCCTGATTCTATTTTGAAAAGAAACCAGAAAACAAGCTTGAACTGAATTATGTCTGTAATGATAAATAAAGAAGTTCACCAGGAAAATAAACAGCATCTGTTTGGTGGATGAAGCCCAAAAGTGTTGAGGATGGATATGTAGTCAGGCTTGTTCATAAAGAAACAACAGGACTAATCAGAGAGTGCAAGTATAGGGGGGGTAAACAGTGAAAGAAAGCAACATTCTGTCCTCTTGGCAGTGGATTTTAAACAAATTGCAGCTTGTGTTTCTGCAGAGTGGGTAAGAAATGGGTTTGGGGCTGCAAAGCACATTTTGATGACTCTCTTCTGTCTCTTAATGATTCAAGCATCCTGTATTTTCTACCTTACTCTCCAACTCTCCCTTAATCATCTTTTTAAACACAATAAAATATGCAAGAAGTGAAGACTGATCCCAGTATCCCAGTCACGTAACTTTAATGCAGTGAAGGAATTTTTGCCATCTGACAGGCTGAGTCAGATTTCTGTATTACTTTTAACCATTTGTAGTGGCCTACAGGCATTCTGGTCAACTTTTCTGACTTTCAGCTGCATTACTGCAGATCAGCAGTGTTGAAATAAATGGAGTTATGGCAGCATAACCTGAAGCACAGAGATGAAGCAGACCCTGGCACTGTAAACATGATGCCATTTGTGAGATGAAATGTCACATGTTTACATCCACTGCTTCCAAAGCCAGAAGAGCTCAGACTGTCTCACTGAGCAAAGTAAGATTGAGAGCAACGAGTTTTTTGGAAAATTGACTGGCAAGGAACCAAACCATAACTCATAAATATTAGAAGATGAGTTGAGCTTCTCTGAATGAAATACTGCCCAAGTAATAATAAAATAAATACCTTATGATGGTTAATAGCAACAGTAATGTACAGTTGTTTAGACTTCTGAGGGGTCTTGAAAATGCTGGCAAGTATCAGCCAGCCAAGCCTGACAGCATCCTACACCTTCAAGGGGCATTGAGAGACAGTAGAAGCAGCTTTTTCAACTGCAAGTTGGAACCAAGAGTATCCAACTTGGATTAAGCCTTGCTATTCACAATACTGGCACCTGCATCTCCTGTTTAACCTAGCAGAAATAAAAAATCTAGGAAAATTTTGGTTTGTGACCCAGGCCATAAGCTGCCCTTGGAGCACAGCCCCTCTTGCTCCAAGCAAGATATTTGCATGCTCATGCCAGAGCTCAGCAGACAATGTCCAACAGGAATCTCAGTCCCTGACTGATGGGTCAGAACTTTTGTCTTTGGAGCCTGCTACAACTTAATTTACAACTTAGCATTACAAGCACCCTAAAAAACACCTTGGCACTTCATTCCACATGGCTATAATGCAATCCCACTCTTAATGCTAAGCTTCCCTAACAGCAGCCTAACCAGAGAGCAGCTGAGAGCTGCTTGCTCAGGGAAGAGGAGCAACGTGGTGAGCCCGGGAAGCACCAGCCTGCACTCAGCCACGCTGCTGCTGCACAGGGGAGCAGCTGCATTTGGGCACAAGAGAAGTGTATTGTGCTCTCTGCACAAAGCCAAGCTTGGATCACCTGCCTTTAGGAACCTGGAGGAAGCCCCTTTTAAATACAGTATTTGAACCTTTGGCAAATGGAAGCTTTTTAGTCGTTTTGTCTGAAAGTTTCCCAATAGGATATAAATGCTTAGGAAATTACTCACCCTCAGAGGCCACATTTACTGGTTTTGTCTCATGAGTTCATTCCTCAATGATATCAACAGGACATGGATGTGGAAGCTGAAGACCTTAAAGAATCACTCTAATTACCTGTTAAGGCTAAAAGCCAGAAAACAGAAGGGCATCCAAATTAACCAGACACAGCTTTCAAAATTGACTGGTCCTGTTCCCTCCACCCCCTTTGAAGTCAAAACTGGTTTCAGTTTGTGCAAGGAGAATCAGACTGTTTGTCCATCCCCACAAGGATAGGGTCAGCCCTAAATATGAGTAGACTCCCCTGGCTGCCACAACACACTAGCAGGTTTTGGTTCTGCAGAGAACCACAGAACTCACTCCCTGGGATATTCCGTGTGGATAGAAGGAAGGAGAAGGAAATCAGAAACTTTCTTCTGCAACTCCCACAAAGTATTCCATAGGATTATCAGAAATTATAGAAAAAGTCACTCACAAACCTCATCAACTGTTAAGAGATCACAACACAGAAACAATAAACTCTTCAGAGCCCTTTGTGGAAAATGCATGAGAATAGTTTTTGAACAAAAGCATAATAATCTGATCTCTGAACATAGGAGGTTGGCTGACTTGGGAGAAAGCCATCAACTTAAAGATGCTGCTAAACTTCTGCTCCTCTGTCCAGCCAAGACCATCCTGCAAAAAGCCAATCCTGCATTATGACAGGCAACTTCACTTCATTGGATAACGGGCATTGTAAGGAAATGCAGAACAGAGAGAAACTAAGCAGAAAGAAAACAAAATTTACTTCAGTTCTATTCACAAAACCATCAATCCCTGGAAAATAATAGTGTAGAATATGCACTGACCTCTAAAAATGAAAACTATGTTGAAAGGACTAAATGTCACTGCAGAGTTAAAAGATAAACAGAATCCTTCCCTTCAACGGCACCAGTACTATGTGACTTTTAATAAATTATGTGAAAACAGATTTACAGGCTCATGCCCTAAACTTATGCCTCCTTTGATAAGAAAACATGCAAACATAATGATCTAGAGAAGCAAATTAAATTCCCAGGACTGGATCATATTCAGAATAAAAACAAAGGTGTTCTTCAAAAGCTAATCTCTCACAGGTCTCAGCACAACATGATACTCTCTCAAGGTGCAGATTTCTCTACTTTGCTGCTTAAGTATACTTTACTATGCAGTGCATAACAATAAAGAGCTTTTTAAAATTCAGCTAAAAGGTAACATATCACCTTAAATGACAAAAGAAGAGAAAAAAGACCCTAAACCCTGAAATTAGAAGTTGTAAGAATCAGATTCTCACACTGAGATGTCACTCTGTTTATTGGCTATTAGATTCATCTATTTTACTAAAATCTAGCATAGTGTTTTCTTTAACAGCTATGTCAGGCATTTCTGAATAAATACATTCCGATATCAGAAGCAACACCTGCAATGAAAGGAAGTGAACTTTATCACTACACTGACCTGTAAACAAAGCCAGCTGCCAAGGGTGCTCCAGGGAGCATCACCCTAATGAAACTGGAGCTGGCAGTTGCCTTTCTACTAATTTCTCAAAATCCAAAATATGAACCCACAGGATTTACAGACTCACCCCGCTCCCCAAACCCTTCCCACTCACACCCTTTCCCATGGAATTGGCCTGCAGAAAGGACCAGCACCACAAAATGGGAAGCACCCCCCCATTGCAAGAGGCCACCTGCAGAGTCTGAGGTCTGGTCCAGTTAAAGTTGCCATCATGGAAACGCTGTGCAGGAACCCCAGTGGTAACAAATTTGCTGACTGGTGTTCAGTCAGATTGGGACTTTATGGCTGGCAGTGAAGACAGAGCCGTAGATGTCTTATGTTCAAATAAACCAAAGGAGCTCCAGTTTCATATTCCCCTGTGGAGGGTTAACTTCCACGGCACAGCAAGTGAGCGTGAGAGCTGCTATGGAGCAGAGGAGTTCTCTAGGATTACATGGTGCTGAGCTCCCTTCCTGAGTGCTGTCAGAAATCCAGACGCAACACTTCAGGGCAGCAAGGAATCCCCGTTTCTTCTGTAACTTTGGTTCATAATTTGTACTCCTGTACTGGCCGGATCAAGGGCAGAGCCAAGAGCCCCGACTCCAAATCCCCAGCTTTGCCAAGATCCCTTTTCCTTCTACATCTATCTTCCTGATAATCAATCTGACAGTGCAACACCACCCCGACCACTGCTCCCTAACCACCCCTGGGGAGAAGATGCAGCACAGCATCTTTCAAATCCCTTCCATGGGATGTAGCTTGACAAAAGATGAAGGCACAGACAGTGTCACCTGTGCGTGGACCAGTCCCACCTGCTGTCCCGTGCTGAGGGGAGGTCCTGCACAGACAGGGCTGATGTCAGAGCAGGCAGGCAGCTCCCTCAGCCCGGACACACAAGGCAAACACAGCAGTGAGGTGCAGACTTGTTCAATTGACAGCTCCTTCCCTCCTGTGGAGACCACCTCTTCAAAATCCCTGCAGAACTACAGCTCCAGACAGCTCTTCGGAGAGGGATGGGAGGAATAACATCTTGCATATTTACTATATCGCTTCTGGGATCTTTGGTGTGGAAAGTTTTACCTCTACCTTTTGCCTCTCAGCTACCACCTGTCACAGTTAAGTGCCAGCCCTATGAAGTGCTGAGATTATTAAATGCCTTTCAGCTTGGTTCATCAAGTATTCATTGAGTAAAGGGACTGTCCTGGCAGCCTCTCGAATCAAGATCTAAACACACAGTTTATTGCCTTTCCCTCAGTGTTTCTTTGAATCATCCGATACTGTCTCCAAAAGGCCACAACAGAAGATTTAAAAAATACAATATTAAATACCTGGTTCCCAGACCAGTTTCTTCCTACAAGCTTCTCAGCAGAGCAATCCCAACTTTTGAATCTGCAAGGAAGACTTACATAGGCATATCTTGCATTCTGGAGTGGTTTCAGTTTGTGCAAGGAGAATTAGAGTGTTTGTCCATCTCCACAAGGATAGGGTCAGCCTAGGGAGGCATCAGGTCAGGCGCATGACTTGTCTTACTCCAGCTGGTCACTTCAGACCAGTTACAAAAGCACCAGCAAAATTTAATTTAACAAGTAAGAATTTCTACAGATTAGAAACCCACATCCTTAACACACTCATTCTGTGTTCCTCACTCCATTGAACCTGAGGAAAACTTAAGGATATGTAAAATACCTGCAAGTTGATATCCCAATAGCCCACACAGCTCCTGGTTTTTTCCATGTTCAGATTGGTCTTCAGGCTGTAATCATTAATAATTGAGTATTAATGTGCCCAAAACCTCGGTAATTGGTTAAAAGCATGAATCTAAAAATAGTTAAATTCTTTACTGTGTTCAGTTATTTGTACAGATATAGGGCTACAGAGTGGGGCATTTGGGTTTATTTTATTTTTTTAAATGAAAGATAATTTTCTCACGTCAAGATCCTTATATGTACATGTCCCAAAATGTTCCCAGCCTGGGAGAACCCTGAAGACTGTTCTTCAAGTCACCTGTAAAAGTTAAAATTGGGTTTTGGCATTTTTGTATTTAACTAGGGCATTCATTGGTAATAGTCTTCCATTGTTCTGAGGAATATATCAAATAATCAAACATGACTGAAAAAAAGACTAATATCGCTTTTATTGCTTTAAAATTAAACGTGCATATGCATGATGCAAAAACTATATTAAGTAATCCAGTGTAATCTGGATAATTATTTTAAATGCATACTCTAAACCCCCTAATGTGTCAGCCTACAAGTCCACTTCCTATGTTTTTCTATCTGCAAGATCTGCAAGTAATTTAGTCTTGTTTTCACAGAGCGTAGAGACATTCCATTTGTTTACACTAGAGACAAATTTTACTCAATTGACGCAATTCCATTGATTAAATAATGGCTTTCTTCCTCATTTTAGACAATTTTAGCCTTATATCATGACATAAAAGAGGCAAGTGATTGTCATCTGTGCTCATATTATGTGACGGGCAGATGATCAGGTATGAGGCTCACTGCCCAGTGACAGGATTCTTCCAAGGACTGATTTCAGTCTGAATGCTCATACCCTGTTCTGAAAACTAGGCAGATGATTAAATAAGTCAACAGAGGGTCAACTGCAGGTGATTTGACTGGAGGGACCTCCAGTAGGTCAAGTGAAATAAAGCAGATTTGTCCAACTTCTGCATTAAAAATACTGTTGAAGACCAGCTTCTGTGTACCTGCCATCTTTATGATAACCCTTCTTTAACAAGATTATTGGACATTCGGGTCCTCTTTACAGACAAAAGTCTGCATATTCTGTTTCAGCATGGAGTTCTGCTTCAGAATCAAATGCAGAATTAGCTGTTGCCTTTTGAAAGATAAGGAAAATAAAATGCTTAGCAGTCCTAGTGAATAGAGCAGTGTTGAAATACTTTCGCAAAGAGAGAGGCATTTGTCCAAATGTACATGCACAGTGCTCATCCCAAAAACATTGCTGTGCCCATCCACAGGCTCTTTAAAACCTCAACATACAACACAGTCCAATTTCCAAGCCTTAAGCTTGTGGGAGGAATTAGCCAGCACACCACAAGCCCAGGATGGCTGCGTTCCTTGGGCCAACACAGGATGCCCGTGGAGAGAGAGGCATCACAAACCCTTGCACAGGGATGATGTCCTTGTACTTCATCTCTTTTTAGCTACCTACCGGAAAAGGCAGCTTAAATCTTATTTCAGTGAAGTACCAGTGACATCTAGTGGGCAGCTCTTCTGCAGGCACACATCTAATGGGGCAAATCCAGTTAATTTTCCAGTTTCTTTGAGGGAGGCTACAGGGCAAGGATCAGACAGAGAAGGGTAGATTTTAAAGGAAACTTTAAAGTTTTCGTATTCCATTTCCCTGCTCTAATGCAGAACCAACTCCACCAGGAGTTGGGATAAATCAAGGAGCTTTACACTGAAAGAGTGTAGATTTAGATTAGGTATTGGGAAGAAGCTCATCACTACGAGGGTAACAAGACTCTGGAACAGGTTGCCCATCCCTGGACATGTTCAAGGCCAGGTTGGATGGGGCTCTGAGCAGCCTGGTCTAGTGGAAGACGTCCCTGCCCATGCCAGGGGGTTGGAGCTAGGTGGTCTTTATGGTCCCTTTCAACCCAGGCCATTCTGTGATTCTCTAGTACTAGCTTTGATCTTAACAAAAACTCACACAAACAGATCTTAAAACCATTCTGATGTAGCCACAGCCACACTGACCACACTTGCTCCTGAGCACTCCAGCAACAATCTGGACAGTGAATCACTTGCTGCACTATGACACTCTTTCTTTCCCTTCTTGCCATACTCGTGACAGACATGAAGAACAGGGAGTGCTTATAACTTACCTATTTACCTGGATGAGCAATTGCAATAGTAAGATATATAAATGGTCCAGGCAGGTTAGCTACGTGCCTAGCCAGAAAACTCTGCAACACACCCATCCTCACTTTCTCACAAATGCATCCTAGTCTGGGTGAAATTTCACACATACAACAAACAGAAAAAGAAACAAACAAACAAGGGCATACCTAATGACCCAATCAGCTTGCAATACTTCATTCCAAAAGGAAAAGCACAACTCCTCATTTCTCATTTTCAGCCTCCTCAAGGTGCTCTGCTCATGCTGGAGATTTTAGGTCCACGAGCTAGAGTTTAATACACGTGCAACAGGGATTTTAGAAAGGACAAAACCAGGCAGCTGTAGCTCTAAGTGGGACTTACCTGCATTTGCCTGTACATAATGCATCAGCAGCTAATCCTTTCCTAAATAACACTGCCCGAATGATATTTCATTTCTTAAAACATGGTACGGACTTGTGAGGTTTCAGCAGTAATTCCAAACACTAAAACCAGCTAAAAGCTATAAAAACAACGGTAATTTATTTTCTGAATAAGATTCTACATAAGCACTTTATAGACACTCCTGAAATTTGCTTGAACAACACAAGGATTTTTTCTTCCTAAGCCTGTATCCAGACCTTGGTGGTTTCAGCTGCTGTGTGTGCTTCACACCACACAGCAACATCTGCTAGCAGTTAATTTGGAAAATGGGAGACTGTCACCACAAAATGTAGACCTTTTAAAATAAACACAAGAAAAATATTACCAAGCAAAAATAAAACTGCATAATAAATATAAGTGGGTGGTAGCTGCACACTGGTAGAGAGGATTTTATAATAGATCAAACAAATCACCAGACTGAAACTGCCCTCCAAAGTGCTGGTTTCAAGAGACTGATGTTGTCAGGCTAAGATCTGGAACTCTCTCTCATCTTTCCTTGCCGTTTCTTCCCCCATGGAAAAAAAAAAATAAAATAAATAAAATTAAAAATAATTTTTAAAAAGGAGTCCTAATCATCTATTTACTTTCAAGTTATGGTAATATTAAAAATATAAACCTCCAAACCTAAATTTCCAAAGTACTCTGTCAGCAAGAAAAGCTTGGTTTTTTTTCTTTATGAGCTGTAACTTACATAGGAGCAGAGGAGTACACTTCCTCTCAACATCAGATGAAATATGGCTTAAAACCAAGTCAGAACTCAGTTCCTAGACCTTGGTGAAAGTATTTTTCTCAAATGGACAAAACTGTATTAAATATTGGGTGTTGGGAAAAAAAAGCAAAGTTCTTCCTTAAGTCTTTATATTCTTCAGGATGAATAAAATTAAAATCACTCTGCAATCTTCAAAAAGAAAAAAAATTCTGTGAATATTTAATTTTAAAATGTAGGTTCAGGTCGTGAGCCTTTCTGAGTGAGGTTTAGTAGACTCTACTGTCAGGATCATATTGAAAGAAACATCCTTCTCTGCTATGCCACTAACCCTCAGTCAGGAGTCAAAAGCCCTCCTCTGTTTCCATTTAACTGTGAAGCCCAGTGGCAAAAGGAAATTTTCAGCTACAGCTATTGATGGAATCTCCTGTACTGGCTTTTCTGGCACTTTGGTGCTCTTAGGGAGTCTCCTCCAAGTTTCCATAAAGACTGTAGCACTTTCTAGCTCATGGTCTCACACGAGTCAGGCTTGTGCTTGGCTCCAGCAGCTCATACCTGTTGACTGACCACAGGGGGGTCTTACACTCAAATGCTTGGGGAGAAGGGCTTTGTGCAAAGCTTCCCAGGAATCACACTAAGAAGTATAATCATTAAAAATAAAGTCAGAGCATTAAGGCTCTCAACTGCACCACTCGGAGTGTTTTGGTGCACAAAATTATTTGGATTTGGCCAGTAGGTTCATAAAGCTGCAGCTGAAGATAGTGGGGGGAAAAATACTTGTACTATCATCAGTGGGGCAGAATAGAATCTCTGTTGAACATCAACACTGCTAGGGGGGGATTTAGACAAACAAGCAAACAAAACCCACAGAGATCAACTACCTATTCACCATTCACAGATATTTACACCTCTGGTGCTTTTTTCCTCATTCTGCCTTTTTTTCTGGGAAGACCATTAGGTAATGAGTCACATTCATGTCTCCCACAGATAAACGCTGTATAGGACCCAAAAGAGCTGGCAAAAATATACAGAATAATGAAGTGAGATTCTGAAAAGTTGTTCATTCATGGACTGTCCATCCTGTCCCCTGTGCAAGGCTGAGCAGTCCCTAAGGTGCAAGCTATGTACAGGTAGAGAGGGCCTTTTTGGCAGTGAAAAAAGGCATTTTGGACAGTCTCAAGGGGAGAGTACCGCACAGTGATTTTTCTGGCCCCTCAGGTCTGCCAGGAGCTACAGGAAATGGTATTCCCTACAGCAAAAAGCTGGCTTTTGCAGGCAACTAAATGTGCTGCAACTGATAGTAGTCAGGTCAGATGTCAGAGGAGTGGTGGTGCCAGAAGGGTGATATATGGCTGGCATGAAGGGGATGGGGCGTCACCATCACCTTCCATCTGAAGATATCAAAGACACAGTTGGACATGAACAGATAACATCCACTCACACTTGGGGAAACAGGAATTCCAGTGCTTCCAAATATTTCTATCCCCAAGGTAGTCCCAATGAGTTAACCCCTGTAAAACTTTTAAATGTGCAAGGATGTATGGTTATCAGGATACAAAGACAAACCAGAATAAAAGATTTCAACAAGCAATTTCAGGTGTGCCAAGTGGCTGATTTTGCTGTTTGATCTGAAGAGGTGTACTAGCTTAGGGTTCCTCCTCCTTCAGGATGGATCCATCCAGCAGACAAAGCTATATTTGCTATGGGGAGTGAAAGCTGTTATTGCCACCCTGAGGCAGTGCCTATACCCCAGACAGCCCCCGGCTAGCCAAGCCTGATTAACCACGTTAGGTCTCTGCTGTTTCTCCCCCTCTTCTGTTGCCATGAGTGCAGCTACACATTTGTCTCCATCCATTTGCTCTCAGTGGGGTGAGGTGAGCACACAGCACCCTTCAGACCCGACATCACTGGAAATGATTCCATGTAGGATTCAATCTCTGCTGTCGAACCAAACTGGACTAGAGCCTGCCTGTCAGACAGTTTTGTGCCTGTTTCACAGTGGTCATTGTGAAGCTAGATCTGTTCACATGGGAAATATGCTCTGTGTTGGCTGCAACTTCACCCATAATCCACAGGAATCGCAGATTGGGAATAGCACATCATCTGACACTTTTACTGGAGGTTCTCACTACCCTTTTATTACTGCAATATAAAGATACAGTCTGGCATTTAACTTTAATGACCTAATTATAATTGTCTGAGGGGCTCAGCTCTTTCTCACTGAGCGTGGATGTCTCACATCCGTACTGAGGAATCTTCCCAGTACAATACAAGCGAATCCCTGGTGGCTTGTCTGCCTCACAGCCTTTTACAGCCCAGATCTCCACATGCTTGTGTTGCAATCATTGTTTCTCCAGAAAATGCACTACACATTTCAGAGCTGTAAGTTGTGTTCCCCATTTCAATTCTTCAGAGCAGCCAGTTGTCCCAAGAAGCATTTACAGTTCTCCACTGACACAGCCTGGCAGGCGACGATGAAGACACACACAAGTGAGAGCAGCCTTTGCTCACACGCTGGATTTGCTGCTCGGATTCCAGAGCTGGTTTTTACGTCTGTCACAGGGTGTCTGTCATCACTTCTCTTCAGAAGCCCAGCAGGGCATCCCAAACAATACCAGCTTTGCAATAGGGAAGAAGGTTCGTTTCTTCCCGAGGTTTTAGTGGTAAAATCTCAAACAGCAGAGTGAAACAGAGCCCAAACTGGAACAATTTAAAAAAAAAAAAAAAAAAACAAGCAAAAAAAAAAAGCTTTTCCGCCCACCCATCTTTCCTGTGAGCCCAAACTCTCCCTGACTTATGGCAAGCACCCTGGAAAATATAAGATTTTTCCAAATTAGAAGACCATATGTCCCAACCACAGTTCCTTTCCAGGGAAAATCCTCCTGCAATCATAGTCTTCTCCAGTGGCAACCAGAAAGTCTTGCTTACCCTTTCTTTCTCCTGGGATCCTCTGGGAAGAATGAGCAGGGAGTGGTTTCAAGGAGGACGTTGTGGTACTAAGATCCAGACATCACCAGCACCACTAATTTACAAACAGATGCCTTGGAATGGGTTACACTCTGCTACCTTCTCTCTGCAAAAAGAAAAGAAAACACAAGTTTTTCTTGGTTTCAGACTACACTGTCAGCTCAGGACATGACCCACCACACCTTTGGTGACCTGTCCACCTGATGCTCTTGTCCCAGCTGCTGACCCCTGTTACAGCCACCCATATCCTCAACACACAGCTGTGGACACAGGACCAGTTGAACATCAGCTGAGCCTGCACATCAACCACTTCTTTCAGCCCCCTTTCATTCATCAGATCCTACTGGTGGGACCTGTCCCAACACAAAAAGGAAAACAATAGGCAGTTATCAAGAGGCCACCACTGCAGAGGTCACCACATGGGCCAGAGGACACAGGAGCCACAAGCAGGTGGCTCCCCAGGCCACGGTGCACACTCTAGCCAAGGAGCCACAGCACACCTTCACAACCTCTGCTGCAACCCTGGGAGCAAGATACAGGTAACTCCTAAAAGCTGCTCTCCTTCTCCCGGAAACCTGACCCAGATGCAAGACCCTTCCCAAAGCTTTTCAATCAGCTGCCCATGTATGGTCCATTTAAAGTCCCCTCTTACCATTCCTTAATCACACCAAATACATGCTGCATTGAGCCTGGGAATTGAATTCTGAATTCTAATGATTTCTTTGCAGTGATTCGAGGCTGTTCTTAATTTTTTTCCAGGGAGATTGAGGAACATCATATTCATCTGTGGGCTCCTAATCCCTTCAGAGTAAAGACTACTTTAAAGGGTTCTTTTCAAATTACTTTCAACTTCTTTGGTTAGATCTTACAGGAAGGAATCCACAGAAGATCTTATCTGAACCCTGACATGCAATGACCTCTCTGCTCCATTTCATCGCTGGTTTTACAGTCGTGTTATTAGGGATAATACTGGGAATTATAGGATTATCTCAGGCTTTCAGATACATTTTACATGGACTAATTTATTCTGTCTGTCCTTTCATGAATGTCTGATGTAATATCTGAGACAGAGGGTTCATAAGAGTAAAGGTATTAGTCTTTCACCTTATCACTACTGTTTGTGGTCATATGGAACCTCAGCCTGATCTGCAGCTGGGTGCAGCCAGTGTCTGACCCCAGACATGTGATGGTACATTAAAAGTGCAATTAAAGTATCTGGTTAGCATATCCATGGATGGAAAGTTAATGAGCTGGTGCTCTGTGTATGCTGTCGTGTGGGTAAGTTGTATCTGGCTGCCATGTGTGCCCAGAAGCTGCTCTTTCTCAGGATATGCTGAAAAGCTCTGTCACCACAAGTTAGGCACACCCTTGATACTTCTCATAAGGCTCCAGAGGAAATTAACATTGGTTCTTCCAGGTTATAGCTTTTATATGATAGAAAACCCTACACCAACTGTATCATATGGAAAACAGAAAGAGATCACAGCACAGACAGGTAACATAATCCACATGCAACCGATAATTCAAGTACTGGTCTGATATTCAGCATCTGACAGAACAATAGATAAGGCCAGAGTTGTTTCCCTCCTCACAACATTCAATATCGGTGGGAGAAATGAAAGCAACACCAAAACGTGCAGCCTGATTGTGACGGAAGGTAAGCTGCAAAAAGGGAATAATCGTGTTTGAAGGTGACCTTTCAGTCTGTAGCAAGTCCCCAGTAATTTCAGCGTGCTTTGTGCTAGGACATTTGTGACCAATCCGCAGGTGTCAGGAGATTTTCTGTGTTCCACTAAGCCCTGGATGATTGGGTCCTGAAGATGGAGTGGATATACAGTAGCAACACACACTCTGCCCTTGTTAGTGCTGCCAGTCTTGTGCACAGGACTGAAAGGCACTCGGTTTATAAGGGGACTGGATGCTTAATAAATGCCTTGATGAGACACAGAGATAAAAAGCTCAGAGGTCATTCCCATGGCGATGCATCAATATAAAACTGCTGGAATAATGCAGCAGCGAGTCAAACCAAGGACACACCTATCAACCAATTTGAGGGCTCATTTCCTGACATGCTGCACGTGAGATATGGGAGAGCTTCAAAGCAAACCCTCCAGACAGCATCTTGGGTGAACTGTCCCTTCTCCCGTTTAGTTACTCATTTGCAGACCCTTTTTGTGGAATAAGGCAAGACTATTTATATATACAGAGACAGGCTGTTTCATGGGAATAGAAGAGGTGTGCTCATAGCGAAATACATCTTGTGCCCAAAACTCAGCATCAAATTTTTCAGTAATTATCTGTACTAGTAGGTTGTGAATGCACCCTTTAAATCTGAACTCAAATGTTAAAAATATTTGAGTCCAGCTGCACAGAATGTGTAATTGTCCACACAAAAATTCCTCTTCGGAATCCATAATTACTCCTGTATCCTAATTTGCTGTTTTCACTATCTCTGGATTTGCCTCATCAGAAGAATTCTTCTTTTAAGCTGGTTTCATATCAAAGCAAGGTCTATCTTCGTTAACACACAGTTTATCACAGAGAGAATGAAGATTTACATCTTTTCTGCTTGAAACATGAAATAACCTACCAACACAGCTCAGCATATCTGCAGATGAAAAGTCACTGGAGCTCACTGTCTCCTGGCAGGAAAAAGATCTTGGTTACAGAGAGGGTCCCACACTTTGCCAAAATTATAAGCCTTAGAAGTGTAATTTTTGCATGGCTGAGCTGCTTCACCCATACAAAACTAAGGCCTTGAACCAGGGCTCCTCTATTGCAAACAATAAATTAATTGTAGTTCTTAGATACCACGGCAACAAGCATCGTAGACACACCTGCCTTGGTATGTAGAAGGCAGGTAACAAAATTTAAATTTAATTAAATTTAATTTTAAATTTTAAAGCCCCATTCTTTTGAATTTGGGCTGTTTACTGTCACCCAGTGCATTCCAGTTTGAACCTTCTTCCACAGGCATGACACAAATAACCCAGCTTGGGTCAAAGCAGACCCAGACAAACAGCATTTGCCTTTCACCAGGCTGCTGCACAGGCTGGTCCTCAGTGCCAAAACAGAAACCCGTTCCTTTTTCTTTCCCACTCCTATTCCTTTCTCTGCTGAGCAAAGTAAAGGGTAGAACTAAAAAAAAAACAAAAAACATATCAGATTTATGGCTGGCCTGATGCATACTCTCCTAGCTTGCAATTTCATCACATGTGGCATCTAGGAATAAAGTGTTTGGCCTCAAAAAGGAAGGGGAAATATATAGAAACGAAACCTCGTGTGGGAATAGTCAGTGCTGTTCTGCCCTGCTTAGCAGCTGAAAATGCCCTGCTTCAGCTGGGGCTATGTTTTCTCAACTTTTGCTGCACTATGACCTCAGATGACCCAGCCTGCTGTGAATTTGGCCACTGTACATTTGATCCAGAACACTGAACAACCGGTGTCATTTTCAGTCAGTGCTAAATCCAATCTGACCTAGATTGAAAAGCCCTTACATCCCACCTCTAATCCCTTCAGGTCCATCCAAGCAGTGAGACCTATGAGCAAACACAGCACATGAACTTTAAGTAAAGCAGGCAAACAAATTAAGTGTCACAGAAATCTAAAAACTCGGACTTCAGGAAATCAACCTCAGTAAAACTCTCTATATTCTCCAGAATAATATTTCTCTGTATTGCTCACTTTCAGACCATTCTGTGACAGTAAACAGATTTTAATCTATCTTTCTTCAGTCTCTCTCTCCATAAAGACCAGACTGAAGCAACAAAATATTCATTACCTCTTTCTGGCCTTCTAGAAAGGTACATCTTGCATGAATCTTGCAGGAAGCTAAAAAAAATAGTTACAATTTTAAAACATTTTACTTCAACATGCTAAACATTCCATTCCACATTTTTTCCCGTAAAATCACAATTCTCAGCCACAGCCACTTCATCAGTATAGAAATAGCTGATTTTCCCACAGTCTCTCCAACGAGTCAGACAGCAAACCTGCACTGAGATGGTTCAATTTCATTGGAGTCAGCACCTACTGAGCAATGTGGTTTTGGTTTCTTTTAAGCATTCAGGAACTTTTCTCATAACAATGCCAGATGGCCTTGCAATCAAAACCTTTGCTTTCAGCCTGTCACCTCCAAACTCACTGCTGATAGTCTATGGACTTGAATTTGAATACAAATACACAGAAGCTGTTTCAGATAAATATTTTTTTTTAAAAATTACCTCTGGAATGACAAATCTTCCAACTGTATTATCTGTTCTCTGGCTTTCATATACCTTTCCAAACATTATGATAAAGAGGGAAGTGAGAGAAAAATTTCTTGACTACCACCACAAGAAATTGTTCCTTAATTACAAACAGGACACCCTTAAGCTGAGAAGTGAAGAGAAGGGCAATCTATGTGACCTTTCCCCATCTTTTCACTTTGAAATATGGGGTAGGCAGAACCAATTGATGTGAGCAGATTTAGCAAGGTAAACACAAGTGGCAACTTTTTATATTTAACAACATCAGGCCTTCTCCAGGACAAAGAGTAAGAATGAGAATACTCGTTATGTACTCTTGCAAAATGTACTGTGTATTTAAAAAGAAAATATTTGCTTATCAGTTGTTGCTGTATAATGTCAAACATACGGTAGCTACATGATAATTTAACCTTACCCCCAAGCTACAAGGAAATTGAGTCGATAGTTGGTTTTCTAGTGCCTTTAAAGTAACTAAACATGAGAGGTCAGACTTAGGGAGAACAGTAGATAAGCTGCCCAACAAGGCCAGCAGAGCTGAGGAAACATGCTCATGTGCATGGATATCCCAATGTTTGCTTAGAAACATGTCATAACTGTAACATTTCGTGATGGTTTAAAGCACCCCACTTGAATAAGTGGTGGAATTTACACAGGAAAAGAAAGGACATCAAAGACCTGATTCAGAGAGTAGGAAGATGGTTGTGTTAACACTCTTAGACCAATTTTAATTAACCTTGTGATATACTAGCATAGTTACTGGTCTTGTGATCATGCACCATAGTTAATCTTATTTCCCACAGATGGCCTGTGCTGAGACACTCAGCCTCAGAACAGAGTCTTGTACACGATTTTTGCCACAGTGTATTAGCCCTTTGTGATGGCAAAATGATAAAATATGAAAAACGCGCCTGGACCTGCCTGGGAATGCCCCTGTCCCCAGCCATGCTCCAAGAGTCTCCTGAGACTTTTCCATGTGCCATCTCAGTCAGACAGCATTCACAGGGACACAGGAATGGGATTCACAGGACAGAAACATCATGTGCCTGCTTTGGCCATCGTCCTGAGCTGAAGCTTGGGCTACGCTTCAAACAAACTGGTGAATGGATGTTGGAAAATCGCTGCCTTAAAGGAGGTGCAAGTGCCAATTTGAACGAACTCTGTTTCATCTGATATTCCCCCACTGCAGACTTGAGATATACTTTGTCCTAATTTTTATGAAACTTTATTTAACTGAAGTTTTGAGTGTTCCCCCTGACTTCCATAAGTTTGGGGTTTATTGTACACCAGTCAGTTGTCTCACACGCAGTGTACAGTGCCCGAAAATTTCAGGTTAATTAACTCACATCTGGTTTTCCACAAACAGAAACACTATGTTCTGCTGCCAACTACTATTGCTAGCTAAAGTGCTTTGTGCTCTCTCTTGTTTGGGGATGAAACCAGTCCATCTTTGATTTTTAAATCTATATTCTGCACGTCTGATACCTTGTTAGAAAGCCAAGGGTTATTAATTTCAAAAACAGAAGGTAAAGTTTAATGAGTAATGAATAGCAGCTGTTGGAAGCAAACCTTTGTAGCCCTGGGACCGTCTTTCCCTATGTTACAATTACACTTTGATTGACCTCAACAATAACTAACAAGCATGCCCAGCTGGATCATAAACCAAGTATATACTATGTCCAGATATGGTGTAAAATTTCACATCAATGAAACTCACTGTCAGTCTAGCTTTGTCCCATCATATGTCAATCAGACTTACAAATAAACTTACTAGAGGTGGGACATGGTATTTTCCTGGGGAAAAAAAAAAAAGAATCCAGCTCTTTACTGGCAATGAATGAACACTTCAGAAAAATCACAATTACATTGGGACGGCTCAAGCTCTGAAGAAAAGCCTTTTGCCATCACAGACATGTGAGGTTTGTTCACTGTGCAAATATTTAGGGGTTTTAAGAAGGAGAGGCAGGTTTCCAGGTTGCCTGAAAGAGCTCTATCCCCATAGCTGAGAGGCTGAGCACAGAAAAAGGTGAAGTTTGGGCTGATCAAGCAGCTGAAATATTTTCTCTATGAAGGAATGAGCTGCACTGGGACCTGGTGCTTTCAAGGGTCTGTGGGTGGGAGGCCCACAGGGTTCACTGGGGATACAGTACCTCTCACCTGTGGATAACCACATAGTGTTACACCTAAATTTGGAATCTGTCTAAACAAATGGGAATATAAATCCAGGGACAAACTGTTTACACACAAAACCAGAAAAAATCTGGCCAGTGCTGTTTAGTGGATGGATTACTCAGAGTTTTACATCCTGTCTTGTCAGATAGGAACTTTGGTCTATAGCCAAACAATATTAGGGATGAGCCACTAGTGAATAAAACACTCCAGCCTCTGGATTTATATATACTCTTAACTTTCTAACACTTTATCCTCCCTCTCCTGACAGTTCCTGGTGAAACGGAGAAGCAATAGATCTTTCTCTCATTAAGTCACTGGATTCTCCACTTAAAACAGTTATATATTATCAGTATATGTTATTATTTGTATTATTATTTATACTGCTAAACAAAACAAATTGTCATAATTTCTTCCTGTCCATGAGCTACATTATTACAGACACAAAAGTCTTGTTTCAGCCACTTTTTCAAAGGGCACAGCACAGTCATACAAAATTATTCAGATACCCAAATATCCCAGGTTTGGTTTCCCATTTTAACTTCCTTAATGTGCTCTCTGAGACCCTATCATGGCACCTCATACAATCTGCACTGAGGAAGAGTCAGCTGAGTTTCCATGTTGTGTTCTCTGCACTGCCAAGCTGAAATTGCACATCCTGCCTCTCTCCATCAGAAATCAAGGTCAAGCACATCCCACCCCCTTGCAGCTTCCCCTCTTCTGCACCTGATTTAACAAGCTGAGAGTGAAGCAGATGACACAATAAACACCAACACGGATTTTGCCTCTGCTTACACTGTTGCTTGTCTTTGCTTTACATTCTCCAGCTGACATTGCTGCTCCATAACTGTTCTCAGTCTAAAGAGAAGCCCTGTTATCAGGGTTTCCCCATCTCATCCATCTTGACAAAGAATTTCTTTATAGATTCAGATCTGACCTCAAATGTTCTGCTCAGGAGAATAAATCCTACCATACCAGCTAGAGGTTGCAAACAGCCACTGATTTCAATGGCACCAGAAATTCAATTGATTGAAAGGCAGTTGGCAGTGCCTTGGTTCCAGCCATATGGTTGCAGGTATGAACTGTAGCTATGGCTCTATTTCAAAAAGCAATATACTGTTTTTTCTAGCACAAAGAGAAAAGAAACAAAAAACCAAAACCAAGTACTCACGAGTAGGTAAAATGACACACCACCACCAGGAGAAAGCAAATTCCCAGTACCTCACACCATCCCCTACCAGGTCATCAGGCAGGACAGGCTGAGCTTGCAGCACACACTGAGTTTGGACAGAGCCCAGCCCAGGAGGGTGGATGTGGGAAGTGAATGCCAAAGTCAAGGTCGGATGTCTCTGGCTGATTCCAGACACGAGTGCTGCACTGCAGGAAGGGAAACAGTCTCCTGGGTAACCATTTGGGGCTTTATATGTTCCAACTAACACCTTGAATTCTTCCCAGGAACTTATTAACAGCAAGCAAGGCTGATCTCAAGTGTTCCTGGCATGGAGCTCCACACTGTGCACCAGCTCCAGTTTCCAGGGATCTCAGCACATGGCTCCACATGGAGCACACAGTGATAACATAATCCAGTGTCAAGGTGTCAAAGGCATGGAGAGCTCTGACAAGGTTTCTCCACTGGACATAAAAGACCCATTTTTCTTAATAGCAGCATAAGGCGGGGGAAAGACATGGATATTTTGTCAAAGACTTTTCTCAGAGTGTTTTTATGCCCTGGACACCACTAATCTTGGAGCCCTTATAAAAGATTGATTATCAACCTGGTCTGCGCTTTTAGAATTTCTTGGCTTCATCCTGGCAAAATTAATGAAGTTACCTATGTGTGAAAGCAGCATGGGGGGTCACAGCAGCCCCAAAACTCTTCAGGTGTGAAGATTAACTGGTATATACTTGAGGAATTTTTGTGGATAAAATGTCCCTGTTCTTCAAGAGCTTATTCCTGCCATGCCCCACTGAAGGTTTAGTCAGATCATTTCTTCACATTCTCAATTCAGGATTGAGCTGTACTCAATTCAGCATTGAGGGTGTTTTTCTAAATCTATTTAAAGTCATGTATAGCTGACCTGATTTTCTCCACATTCCTTATTTTGTTATTTGCTTTCTGACTGTAATTACACAAACGATTCAAAGTACTTTAGGACTGGAGAAAAATCTAAATATTTCCCTTGGTTCTAGCAGACTTGCTGGACCAAAAGCAGAAATAAACAAATGCTGCTGAGTAGATTCCTACACATATAATGGAGATTTGAATCTCAGATAGTCCAGCTACAAATGTCCAGCACAAGACTGGAGATAAAAGCACTGTCACACACAGATTTTCTCTGTCACCAATTTAATAGCAGTAACACACAGTAAGGGGGCTAATTTCTCCAGAGCAAACTGACCAATGAAATAAAATTACTAGATATGCAAAGTAAAGAATTATTTTGGTTTCCTGCCCATTATGGAGTTCTATAACAATTTCCTCTATGACTGAATGGATACAGCACCTTATAGGTACAGACTCTGTGCTGAATTACCAAGAATGCATCAGAGTATTTGGAGTTAAATATCTTCCTCACAAGTGATGAGTCAACAACACAAGGCTCCTGGGCCAAGTAACAAAGCTGACTAAAACCTAAACATCAAAAGACCACTTCAGTTAAAAAGCTTTCTAAGAGAAAGGGGTCACAGAAGCTATCTAGGGAGACACACTGACAGAAAGAGTGAGTGAAAGATTAAGGAGTGGAAAAGATTCCTTCTCCATAGTATTTTGAACAGCAACTATTAAGGAAAATTCAAGAATTCTGATGGCTCTAAAAAAAAGAACAAAACAACGTGTTTCTGAAGCAAAAGAATTTTAAAGTAATCATGTCTTCAAAAACATATCTTTAAAAGACATTTACTCTATACTACTTGGCTGGAAGGGAACTTCAGGTCACTCCCTTCCTCTTGGAAAGAAGAAAAATAAATTAAAGTTCTGAACTTTTCCCACAGAAATGGTTGAACTTAGAGCTAGATACACAACAAGGAGATGATCTGAATGTCAGAAAAATGTGTGATTGGGGGTCTCCCATGATTTTTCCCTTGCATGGAAAACAATATGAATTGGACCCCATTTTCAAGCTCTTGTTTTCTCTGAATTTTCAATTCAAAGAAAAATTCTAGGCAAGGAGAACTGTAAAATGAGAGTGTACAAGGCAAATCCTTAAGGGTACCAGTTATTACTATGCAGTAGCTAAGAAAAAGCCAATATGTTCATTCAGAACTGGCATTTCCAAATAGTATCAATCATATTCACAAGTTCCCAGAGTCTCAACTCAGAGGCTTCGGAGGACTGAGAATGGGAACAGAGAAACTGCCACAAAATAGCATCACTCAAAGATATTTTAGCAAAGGTATTATGCTTCATGTGGTATAAACATTATTCCAGGCAGAAAATCTGCAGACAGATCATCCTTAAAAAGATGAATGCTCAGATTCTACTTAAGCAAGTTCCATCTATATGAAAATAATAGTAAAAGAACTGAAGAACTTTTAAAAGCTCACCACCATCCACTCTCAAAATCTCTCTCATAATGGTTATAGAGGTAACCATTTCTTTAGAGCTTCACTCTGAGACAAGTAATTTTAATACATCATCTCAAAACCCTACAAATATAGAAGAGCAAATCTTTTCTCATGTTGCTGTCCATCACCAAGGCAGAATGGACACAGATATTAGGAAACCAAGTCTTACAAAACACACACAGAATTTACAGTAAATACATCTATGAATCTGAATGTCCTTATTTTAAGATTTATTCCACTTCTATTGTGACAGGAAAGAACGTGTTCTGGAGTTTATTTTTACTTTGGGTTTTTTTAAATAATAAGACCCTCCTCATCTATGTTAACAAATGTTGAGACAACCTAAATATAAATCTTCTATCCTATAAATTCTAATGTGTCTTGTAGGCTGTACCAATTCTACCAGAACATATTCTACCTCCATTATAGGAAGAAAACATACAACTATTTGGATTGGATTTGGCAGGACTGAAAATAAACCATAAAAACACTACAGAGATTAACCAGTCACACAGCATAGCACTGGAATCCAAAAACCCTGACCCAACCAGAAAAGTTTCCATTTGACAAGAAAGAATTCCTTGTATCAAACCCTGTTGAGATACAAGATACCTTGCATATACAGTCTTACATGTACATTTACATGTATATACTGTATATACAGATACATTCACAGTAAAAATGCACATGGATGTTCATTTTGTAATTACAGCTCCAATTCAGAAGTACCCTGATTTTAGCTGGGTCTGACAGAAGCCCAGAACAGAGAGGTGTAAGAAATACTTGCTATGAAGTTGAAATCTTTCCTCCACTGCCAAGAGCAAACATTTTTACCTTAGGTCACCACTTCAGACTGCTTGAGTACCAAATCAAAACAGGTTCTTCTTTTGCAGAGGTCTTAGATAGCCTGTCTTTAAAGTATCAAAAGACAATATACAGAATTTGAGAAGTATTCACAGACTTACCAAAAATACTGGTATTTACTTCAGTCACTAGAAAAAAAATCTAAAAAACTGCAGGAAATACAACATCATACTACTAAAATATCTTGAAAGTATTCTTTAAATAAAAAATTTCAGAACTCCTACCAACTATCTCCATGTTAAAAGAAATCAGAGGTCAGATGTGAATCTAAAAAATAGCAAGTTAATAAAGTGTCCTCCTCTGAGCTTCCAGAAGAAAAACAGAAGGGGGTGTTAAATCTTCGAATAAATCTCCAGTAAAGACAGCCAGAAATTATGCTGCCTTTAGCCACATGAAAGAGAATAGAAGGATTTCTCTTTTTAAATTACTCTTTATTGTCTGCTTCGTAAATCGTGATCACATGTGGTATTTATTACAGTGAAATTTTCTTGTTGCTGTAGCCCTCTTGCTTGCATTTGGTGCTTTCTGTTTATTTTAAAATGAAAAATGTCCAGAAATCCTTCAGTTCTGTGACTGAAATGTTCTGGTGGCACACAAGCCAGAAGGTCAAGGTGATAACCAAGGAGGCTGTGCAAAATACAACACACACGTTTTTAAGTTGAGATTCAAAGCAGTAGAAAAGAGTCTAGGTCTCATTATCCCATCTCTCCATTTCATCCTCACACAGACAGCTTTTTATGGGTAGGATGGGAATTGAAGTCTAACGAGATTTTTCTGTGCCTGTGTAATTTCAGGGCTTGCTCTCCTTATTCTAAAGCCCACCAGAACCATCCCATTAGGAACAATTATTTAAGACCTTCTACAACTGACTTTACAAACTTGCCAAGCAGGCAAAGCCAATTCACGGATTGACACAAATTCACCTCCCCACTGAGGCCATGAATCACCACATATATTAAACTAAAGAGAGACACTGATATGACCACGGATAAACACATTCCTGGCATTTTTTTTCCCCCAGTTGGAAATTGACCCACGTTTGGTTTGAATTAAAGATTCATCGCACTGCAACAAATAACTAAATGGAAAGATATGAGTCCCTTTGAAGAGCGTGCAAATCAAATTTAGGTGATAATTAGCAGCAGACAATTGAAACCTACTGTTTATTTGCACAGAGCCTGATGTTACTGAAACACGGCTTGAATTCAGGCACACTGTGAACGGAGCAACTGAGTTTTCAGGAATTAATTTAACAGTTTAATATCTGAGGTAGAAACAACCATGCTTTGAACAAAATGAGACAAATTTACATGTGCTCAGACCCTTCACTCCAGCTACTATCCCTTCCTGTACCGTTACTGTGCTTCCAAGGCTTTTTATGCTGTAATTTGTTTTTCCCCAGAATACTCCTCTCCTGGGAAAGCGATGCGTAGGGATGCCATAATTGGGAAGAAGAATAAGCAGCTCGTAGTGGAGTTATAATGAAGTATTACCTCCTAAAACGTCTGCCCAACTTAGTCCCTGTTTGTTTAACTTCGTTTGCCAGGGAGCATAAATACTCGTGTCATCAGCTGCATGTTTGGCAAACCAAGCAGTTTTTTCTCAGGATGTGCTTGGCCTCAGCATAAGAGGAAGCACAGTTTTGCAGCACAAGTGAAGATGAGAAAAATGTCTCTCCAGCACAGAGCAGAGGCTAGAGTAGCAACTCCCATAAGATAGATTTGGCCAGAGCATTGAAGTGAAATTTTGGTGTATTTTTCACTTCACCACATGTTTTATAGGTTTGGGTTGTTTTTTTCCAGTCAGCCTAAGCTTCCGCCAAATAGAAGTAGGGTGATAAAGCCTTTTAAAATATTAGAAATTATAGAATTTTGCAATAAAGGGAAATAGCAATCAGATTAATGAATTCTACAGGAAAAAAAAATCACAATCCTCAAGACACAGATCTCCCTGCATCAGGAGACTGGTCTCAGTTTGAGCTACTAAAAAGCCTTCATTCCAAAAGGAAGACACAGTGTGCATTCCACACTCACTTGTGTCTGCTGGAGTTAAGGCTAGTGACAGTAAAATTGGATTACTATAGATTGTTCTTGCCTCATTTTATAGCAACTTTCCATGACAGCAGGAGCAGAGAGATGGTGTGAGTGAGCAGGGAAGGGAAGCCCTCTCCCATGCAGGTCCAGCAAGGGAGCAAGAGCAGCATCCCAGGCTGTGCATGCTGAAGGCTGCTGGGTAGTTGGAACCCTGGAAACAGGGAGTTTTGAACTTTCTGTGCTGTCAGGCACTGACCCCCAAAAGAACACTGCTTTTGACCTGAGGCCTTGGAGAAGCTTCCAAAATTGAGTGATAGAACTAGAATCACTGGTGTGTAGTTTGAATAGAAGTGTGGAAAATCACATGGTGGAGAATTTGGGGTTTTAGAATATACTAATAGGTATAAAGCAAGATGGAGGTTTTAGGGCAGAGGTTTTCTTTCTTCTTCACTTTCTTCTTCTTGGCTCTAGGTGGTACTTTTCAATTGGATAGAAAATCCCACACTGCAGGTCACGGGTGTTTGGTCATTGGGTCAAAAGTAAAAATAATTTAGGTGTTAGTTTTAATTGGACAATTAAGCCTTAAAAGACCTTGTAGTGAGAGAGATACATCACCATTTCGCCATTTTTAGCTGGTTAGCTAGAAGTGCTGCAGCACTCACTGTACTATAAAAAAGAATTAATAAATATCTGAGTCTGAACACAAAATTCCATCTCTTGTGCATTCAACCCCGACTCTGGCAGAAGAGAAAAAATAAGATTAAAAGCGATACTGGGTCATTTCAAGAAGCGCCAAGGGCACCTGCTGAGAGGCTCTACTATTGTTCCCAGCCCTGAGCCTGCATCAGCAAGGGGCCATCCCTTGCCAGAGAGAGCCCCTAGGTCTGGTCCTTGCTCAGCCTGACCCTGTAAGGAAGCCACAGAGCTTTCTCTGCAGCTCCTCACTGGGTTTTGCTCTGATCTGCTGTTGCTAGAGAATTTAAGGCAGTTCCTCTTCTCATCACTCAGAGAGAAAGCTCTTCACCTTAGGAGTGAAAGGTTTATGGAAACTGCTGTCCCACCCTGCTTCCCATATAGGTATTGCCCAACTTGAGTCCTGTATGAAAAATTAAACAGCAAAACCAACGTGCTTTCAGGAGTCAGGAGGTAAGTTTTGTCTCTTTGAGGGCAGATAACTCACAATTTAGCACAGCTCCAGACATCAGCTGTCTCTGGCCAAGTTTATGTACTTCAGAATAAATGTGGTTTTTCTTCAAGTAACTTAGAGGGTTCTCCCGTACACTCACCCCTCCACCCAGAGAAAACATATTACCATTAAATTTCCATATTGCAAAAGCAGAATTATTTCTATGAAAGCTATTATTCTATTAATCATAAGTATGGTCACCTGAACTTTAAGCCTCTCAAGAGGAATTGAGGCCTGGTCATCTGACTGCTTTTACCACACTAACAGATTGCCACTAAAATGAGTCTTCAGTAAAAAAGCACATTCTTTTAGCTGTCACAGAAGCTGGCAAAGCTTGATCCTGTAAACCTTCAGAAGTTTATGTTAAGACTATTCAGCTTGTCACAACGTAGTGTATAAAGGAAGAGAGACCAAACCCCTCCTGAAGATCATATACCCAAAGTTTTTAGAAATTTCAAAGTCCTGCCTGTAAGCTAGATAAGTTACTATGATAGGTGCATCAGACAGAATCAAGAAGAAATTATGGCTCTAACTGGCCAGGCTATGCTGGAAGAAGCCCTCATGTATTTGGCCAAAAAAAAAAAAAAAAAAAAAAAAAAAAGGAATCTTTACTTCCTTTAAGGAACTGGAACAAATAATACCAGTCAAAGGAAGGGGGGGGGGGGGGAGAAAAAAAAAAGCATCAACTAAACCAACCAACAATTTGCCCTTCAACCTGGAAAATAAAGGCTTTGGGACACAATAGAATACACTCCTTCCTACATTTAATAACATCTTCATGGATATTTTCCCTGACACACCACTATTTGTAAAGTCTTCATCTTCCTCGCATCCCAGTTCTTTCTGACCTCACACTGTAGCTCTCAGATGCTTCATTTATGGCTACACAATGCTTGTGGGAACATAGAGGCAAGCAGCTCGTAGAAAATGTTTGGGCTAAAAGGAAGCAAAATGACTTTTTGAGCAAGCTCACAAGAGCAAACTTCAACAGCCTTCTGCCAAGAGCAGGACAGGCACAGGGGATCAGGTATGGAGGATGAAAAGGCTCAACACCTCTTTGCAGCCTTCTTTCCAAGCAATTCACTATCTCCGTCTGCAGTTCTGCTCTTGTGTTCACTAACTGCAAATTACCCTGATAACACCCCATTCGAGTGACTTTTTATTTGGATACAATTGAGTTAGACCTGAAATGCTGAAACAACTTCAGCACGGCTGCAAACACACTTTAATGGCTTGAAAAGTAAGTCAAGTGATCTGCCATAAGATGATCAGGTAAAACAGAAGCAGTGTTCTATCATTCACATAAGAGTATTAACAGAGATTTTTATTTTTTTCCCCCCCAACAGAAATCCACTGAATCGAATTTTAAAACTAGTATTTTCTATTTTGGGCTTGACATACTTCATCACAGGCAAAACAAAAATCAGTTGGGTGAGGGCTTCAGACAAGGAAAGGAAATCACAAATTGAATGTAGTTTTTAGGAGCTGCAAAGATTGAAAACACAGGACTCTGCAATAGCCAAGTTTAGAGATAACTGTGCAAGGTGAGTCCTTCCAAATCCCACCACAGCCAGCAGCAAACTTGAAAACACTATTCACAAGTCAGAGCCCTTAGCAGAAATCTAGCATAAGGTACAACATTTTAAATTACAGACATCAGCTGTTATTTTCCATATTTGTCCCTGACCCATAAAGAACAGCAGTTTTACAGTGAAACAGCCCTGTAGGACTGAATACACTGCAGCACACCAAAGCTCAGAGAACCAGGTTTATCCACCAGCCCCTGGCTGTAGGAGCAGGGACAGGCAGCACACAGCTGTGGCACCAAACTTCTCCCATGACAATCACTCAGCATCCTTCATGAAAGGATGCCAACTCTGCAGGACCACGAGGTGGATTCCAAAGATCCACGTGGATCCCTTCCAGCTCAGCATATCCGTGATTCCGTGCACACCTTCAAGACCTGCTGATGAATCACAATATCGAAATCCCCATTATCGTTCCTAAAAGGAGCAAACCAGCAAGAAGCGCTCCAGAGCCCTTCCTTGCATGCTGCCTCCATGGAGTGGGAGGGTGTGGGGGCTGCCAGAGGGAAGGGAGGGCAGTGGCAGCCCTGCTCAGCTGCCCGCAGCCCCTTCCCAAACCGCAGCACAAAGCACAAGCTGCTTCCTCCACCTCGTGGAGAATCGTGAGAATGATCTGCAAACCACAGACGCCAAAAATTGATAAAATATACAATATTTAAACAAAACAACAACAACAACAAAATCCTTTTCCTAGCACAGTGTTGCAGAACTTTTGGAAATAATTTCCTGTTCAACCTGATTTATCATAACGGCTTAAAAACTCCCATTTTTCTTATTAGTGAAGAACATAATTATATAAACAAGAGATTCAGAGAACCAACTTAGAGATCATTACTGAGAAGGAATGGTCAGATCTTAATCTACTTGGGAAGGTATAACATTTATTAATGGCTTCTTCACTGGAAAGTGGGGAGAATATCCTCACTCAGGGTAGGTTTATTCATCTCACCGCGCTCAAAAGTTGGTACAAGCAAATATTATTGTTACTACACAAGACAGTAACTCTGTTACTACTATTCTGGAACTGTTATATTCTTAGTAAAAGTGGTTTTACTTCATTGGTGCTTATCTTTGTTTCATCAGCTATCTTGTTCTCCTTTATTTCAAGTTTATGTGACAGTATCAGTTTCACCTTCTCCTGATCAGCCCATTTGTCAGGTTCTACTTTACCTGGCATCTTTAAGGAATGCTTTTGTGGGTTTAAAATTTCCTGTATTGCAACTCTACTTCACTGGGTTTTTTGTTTGCTTGTTTGGGGGGTGAGGGGGGGTTAAGGGAGGGTTGATGGGGCTTTGGGGTGGGGGGGTGCTGTTTAAATAAGAGTAATTAACACTTCATTCAAATAAATATTGACAGGATTACAACATTACCAGTTTTCCTGGCATATTTTGCTTTCATTGCCTCAAATGTTGGTCTTTGACTGCTCAAACATCATTTACCTTACAAAGACATTTTGATTGAAGTGTCCATAATAACACCCACCCCAAAGCAAAGTATGGTATTGCACCGCTGAACTAACCAAATGTATTCACTGTGTGCTAATTGCATTGCAAGCAGCAGTGAAATTAGGGTTTAAAATCAGCACTCCATTAAGACAGCCAGAAGAAATTCACACTTTGCAGTGCTATTGTGTCTGTATGCCTACAGAATTTATACATACTATTCTTTCTGAAAGGTAGTCAAAATGTAAGATAAAAATGCTCTGCAGAGCAGATTTCAACTTTTATCCAGATTCTAGTGTTTACCAGCCCTCCATTCCTTCTTCCTTTTCCCGCGAAAATAAAAGTTGAAAAATCCTCAACAAAACAACCTCCACATTCCTAAAAGCTCTTTATCCAGAGGTAGCAGTGATCTCAGCCTAAACCCACCCACCTGGCTGAGGGCAACTGAGGGCAAAGGAGGCCAGAGCCCTGTGTTAGGCTCAGTGCAGTCAGGCACTCCAGAGCCAGCCAGTGCTGCATGTGCCTGCTTTGTGAGGGCTCTGCCCTGGAGGATCCATACATTCCTACATGCAGAAGAGGAAACAGGAGTGCACAATCCTGAATACCATTTTTAGGAAGAACATGTACCCAAACTCCCTGTCCCTGTAAATGGCTGTTACCAGCTACCAGGGCTAGCAACACTTTCACTGCCACCTTTACAGGCAGCAGTTCCCAGTTGGATTTACCCTTTTGCCTGCTGTGGCTGTTCCCTGCCTAGCCAGCTGCATGGCAGATTGCCCCCTGGCTGCGTCCATTACAGCACAAAGGCACTAAATAAGTAATAATGTTTTTATCACAAAGACTGGTTTCAAGGGACAGAAAAATCAGAGGCTCAAGTGTCTGAACAAGGACTGTAAGTTTGCCATCTGTGCTCAGAGAGCAGCTGCCAGCACTGCTTTCACTGTGAGCTGAAGGAAGAGATGGAGACTGGAGGGGGGAGCTGGCAGCTACTGCAACAGTGGGTAACACACCAGGTAAAAGAGATTGTGGATGAGAATGGACATAGAATATTTCTAATGGTGAAAAGAGACAAGACATGTTAAAATGAAGAGCATTCACTACATCCAGTGAACATTTTATGAATGACTGCCTGGAGTTAGAGCTACAGCAGGTAGGAGATTCCCCAGCAGAGCATCAGTAGCTGCTGGCATTTGGTAAATAGTCATTCACAAGACAACTCTGCTAAAGATGATGCCTACTTGACTGACAGTTGTTATTTTCTGTAAAATACTAACCATTTGACTGAGAACAATCTTTTAACATCTTTCTCAAAGTATGTTCTTTCCAGGTCATAAAAAGCATAAATTAATGTATTTTTCAATACACGCCATTACCTGTGTGACCCCATAAAATTCAATTCAAAACTGCAGCCAGTACTGCACATTTAGATAACCTTTCTACATAATGTTAACTGAATATTATTAGCATAGAGTTGTTAAGGATAGATGGGACCACTGGAGGTCACCTTGTCTAAGGCCACTTCTCAAGCAGGGTCACCTAGAGCATGTTTCCCAGGACAATGTCCACATGACACAGTACTGCAAGATTTCCAGGGCACTGCTTGATGTCTTAGTCAATCACTCCATCAGACGTACCTTAAATTACCTCATTTCTTCCCTAGTCCTATAGTTTTTAGTAGGTGATTTTGGTGGAAGGAAAGGCATGAGACCACTGTTTCAATGCCCTCAAAGACTGTTGGCTGCACCACTACAGACAGAGGAATAACTATAGTCTATAAAGGATTATAAATAAATAAATACTGCCTATAAAGATTAAAAGGACGATTACTGCAGTACCAAAAAAGTCTGTGTGAAAGACCAACTGGCCCAAAGTTGTGTAAGGGAAATAATATCTGGGGGGCGAAAGTCTTCACAAAGAGATTTGGTTACATCTGTATAATGTTAAAACTTCCTCTCATTACTCAGAGCCTACCAGAACCACTGGCATAACCACCATTTGGCATAATTATTTAAGACCTTCTACAACTGACCAAGCCCTTTACAAACTTGCCAAACAGGCAAAGCCAATTCCCAGACGGACAAAAATTCACCTCCCCACTGAGGCCATGAATCACCACATACATTAAACTAAAATTAAACTGATATGACTGTGGATAAATACATTCCTTGCATTTTTTTTTCCGGTAGCAAATTGACCCAAGTTTGGTTTGAATTAAACTCATTCATTGCACTGAAACAACTAAATGGAAAGATATGAGTCCCTTTGAAGAGCGTGCAAATCAAATTTGGGTGATAATTAGCAGCAGATAATTGAAACCTACAGTTTATTTGCACAGAACCTGATGTTACCGAGCTACCTCTGGAAAGGAAAAATAGAGCTGAATATTCTGCTTTCCATCCTTTTCGTTTTTAAACCATTTACACAACATTGTCAACTCACCAACGTCAAAGCTCCTGCAACCTTGTTAAGTAAATGAGGGGAAGGAAGAAGCAAGTGAAAATCCTTTTTTCTGTTCTAAAAACAGTGGACCTGTAGCAATTCACATTTGCTCCTTCTCCTCTTCCTCTCCACACACACACAACAAAACTGGATTTGAAGATAAATCTTGCTTTTGGATTGCAGTACAAACAAGTAGGTCTGTATTTGAGTATAAGGTTTTAAGGCTCCTGGTCACACCATTTGTGGCATGATTTATTCCAATCTTCAGTCTCAAATTCTCTCAATGCCTGGACTTTGGCAGCAGAGCCATAAAACTACTACTAACACCTTCAAGACTGAAGGAGCATGGCAGTTGGGGAAAAAAAAAAAAGGGAATAAATCTAGTTTTCCCTGCCATCAATAATCTCACCCTGGTATTTATTTCTATCAAACCAGTCAGGTAAGGAAGAAAATACCTTCATTCTGATTTGGGGTAGATGCTGCATGCAAATAGCACAGGGGGGCTCTTAGCTAGAGATTTTACAATTTGAAGACATGAACATTAATTCCTCCAAAAGTTATGGAAAATTTATGGAAAATGGGAGCACAGGTAAAATATGACAATTATTTGTAGGATCCTGCTTCATTAAAATGGTTCCAAGACAAACCATGCAGCCTTTGACAGAACACTGCTGAAGAAACAGGTCAAAGTGACTTAAGACTAGAAGTATCCAAGACTGCTTCATTACTTATTTAGGAGATTAAAATTTGATTGCCAAAGGCTAAAACAAAAGAAAATCAGAGTGGGGTGGTATCTCCCTTTTAGCTTCAACAAAATCATATGTGTTAATATTTCACTTTAAAAAAAGCAGTCCTCAACTTCCTGGGAAGTGAGATCTAACTCTCAGACTATTTGTCACAGGAGTAAAACTGCCCTTCTGAATAGATGAGAGCAACATAATGCATTTTCAAAAAGGAAATTCTAATTACTACAGATACAATACATCTTGTATATTGTTTTCACTAAAAACTCAAAATTAATCAAATCACTGGGGAAAATTTAACCTCAGGAAATAAAAAAGTATAGAAACAAATAGATTCCACACCTTCCTTACCTCTTAGTAAAGACCTACGTTGTCAATGGCACTCCTTCAGGAGCATGAAAATATCTCCCCCATTCCACGATACTTTGGAACTGACTCATAGTTTTTAGCAATGTCCTTGCTCAAGTTAACATCAAACCTTGCATATTAGATATGTTCTTTCACAAACAGCTTTCAAACGGTGTGTGAGCCCATTCTTGCAACTGTTAAGATACACAAATCCTCAACTGAGTGAATATTTATCCATTCTCCATCCACGTGCAAAGTAAAAAAGAGCAGTGTTTAATATGATGGTAATTATGTTATTATCCAGTACATAAAGAGATATAATACTGTACAACTTCCTGTGTCTAAAAATCAAGTTTAAGTCATTTAAATATCAGATCCCCAAAAAATCCATCCCACACACACCTACTCACCTTTCTGCTCATCTCTTTCAAACCCTGGAGCCTCTCCTCCTTCAGCCTCATGTGCATTTCCTTCTCTGGGCACAAAGGCTTCCAAGTCCCTGTTCCTGAGCACTCAGTATCCAGCCTTGATTTGCCCTTGGTAACAGAGGCCTCCAAAATCCCCGATTCATTTTGCCATGAAAGCAACGTGGAATTGTTCAACCTCGATAATATGAACTCCACGCATTTTTATGCTGTTGGACATTTGTCAGCTCCAGATACACCCAGCAATGCCACACTTTGAGATGAGCTATATCAGGTTTCCAGCAATGGTGACTCTACTCCCAGTCCATTCCAGTGATGGACAACCCTTTCAGTGAAGAAATTCCCATTATATCCAGCCTCAATCTCCCCTGGCACAGCTTGAGTCTTTATTCTGTCACTAGCTGCCTGGGAGAAGAGGTAGACCCCCACCTGGCAAATATATATGTGTGTATATATATAAAAATACATAAAATACAGAAGCCTTAAATTCTGATGCAGCTAGTTCCTCCATTTATACAATACTTTTTCCCCACAAGGCAAGATATGAACTCTAGAAAAAAATAAAATAGGGTTTATCCTCAGCACACAGCAGGGCAACTGTAAAGGTTTTCATTTTTACACCAAAAATATTGGTTCAGCTAGACAGTCTGTGTCCTTGGTGGTTTTCTTCCCTAGTAGAAGTCCCCTCAAGCTTACTTGGTGTTTACCTATTGTAGCTCATTATTTTACACACTTTTTTCCATGTCCAATACAATGACCAGTTGCAAGATTAGCAGCACTCATAAATGCCAATTCATAAATCACAAATAACTCAGTACACCCACCACTACTTACCTGAAATCTGTACATGCATTGCACCTGTGCACCAGAGCTGCTATGAGCAGATTTTCACCAGACCTTGCTTCTTTTCTGCAGTGACTTTCTTTAACTAAAGTGAGAGCTGACCCCCAGTCAAAGACAATTTCTCCCACTTCTTGAAGCTGACAAATGCATTATTGTGAAAACTCCATGGAAAAGTGTGTATGATTTGAAAGGAAAAATTCAAAGGCTTACAAAAAAACCAACTTACTGAAGAAGAGAGGAATTCCTCCAAGTTTTAAAATTGTTTACTTACCTTTCCTTGTGCCAATCTGTTTTATTTCCTTCATTCAGATCCTCAAAATGAATGTTGTTTTGACTTTCTTCAATCAGCTGTGCATTAACATACATGCCCAAATCTTCCAAAATTCAACCCCATAAGTTGGAATAAACATAACAAACCCCAGTATAAAAATGCTATTGAAAAGCAATAAAAAAATACACCATGTTCCTATAACAAAGATATTCTCAGGTGAAGATACCTGCACAGTAGACTTCATATAAAACGTTTAGCAATGCAGGAGGTTTGCCTGGTGATTCTACAGGTATATGAAACAAAAAAAACAAGATACTTAGCCATCCTAACCCAAAAAGGGATTAAAATATTATGTAACTGATTTTATTCATTTTGTTACTGTCTGAATCCACGTTGGAAGCATTCAAAAGGCACGTTTATTTTGTCTCATTGACAAAATAACAAATACTAACCATGAAGATTTCTACCTTTCAACAGTGCAAGCCCTACTCCAGGATGAGAGGCAGTGCCCTTCACCAATGCTCCACTTCCACATCCTCCAAAAATAAAGTAAGGAAGTTCCAGGCAAAAGTGCTTTACTAGATCAGAGTCTCAGCATACTCTCTGAAAAATTCAATCATAGTAAGGAAAGGTTCATCATCCCTCTAATAAAAGTAGGAAGATATGTTGTAGTATCTGCAATTGCAGCCTCTTCTCACAAAATACCCAAACACAGGTGTCTAGAACTAAATGCAGCTGATGTGAGTCAAACCAGCAGCGTGGGTGCAGCAGCCACTTCACTGACAAAAGCCCTCTCATCTTCCCTCTCCCTGGGGCACCAGGAAGATGATTCCTCTACCTTGTGAAAATACACCAGAGAGAAGGAGAGCATGTCTCAAGAACCTCGCTGTGGCAAGACTACAAATACCAACAAGGCAGAACCACTGGCTCTCTTGTAATTTGGAGATTAACACTGCTGAACATAGTTATAATGCCACATGAACCAAATCCTATGGTGTATGTTCAGAAAGATGCATAAAGAGTACGGGAAGTTGACCTACTAAGTATATTACAACAGAGCTGCATCATGAAAAGCAGAGTAAGAATATTTTGTAGTCATATTACTTAAAACTGAGACCAATCATCTTTTGGAAATGTAAATACTCAACTTGGTTAAATCAAGACAATCACAGATAGACATTTTTTCCCAAATCTTTGGCTGTATTGCAATGGTTGTTTCAATTTGTAATCTCCAACTAAACATTTCCTATCCATGGATTAACAATATATTTACTGACTTGTGTCTTTTAACAGTATTTATCCAACATAACAAAATAAACTGCAATTTGTTATACTTTTTTTTTTACAAAACATTTTATAAATATTTTTACAAAATGTATACAAAGCAATTTCAAGTGAGACATACTTTACAAATGAAGGTATTTAAGCAAATAAAGTCCATACCACGCTGACAATAAGTGACACATCCTCTTTAAGTGAAGTCAGTCTGTAAGGCCTCCCTACTCTAACAGATAAATTATACCAAAATCTTCAAAATGAACATAGTTTTCTTAATTGCCAGTTTAAAATTTGCTTTAATATTAGGCAGTATTAAATAACATTGAAATCACAATGCTGATCCAGCAAAATAATGAAAACATGTTTAAAGTCATGCACATTCACAATACTTTGCTGGACTTGAGCCCATATGATTAATGAACTTTTTTTAAGCACCACAAAAATACAATTCTTTCATTTACTGCTTCACCACGTACCAGAATTCCTTTAGAATTGAATTCAAAGGAGTGAATGACACGACATTAACAATCTAAGATCAATCTTACTAGGATTGTTCAAGGGGTTCCTCTCATCAGAGTTCAGAGAAATGTGTCTGACCAAATAAACCACGATTACTTTTTGCATTTGTCATTTTTATATGCCATTGTCCCCCCCTTCCCAATGAGACCCAATAGAAGACACATACCCTGCTACTTCAGTTATGTATTTGCTGTAGAGAGGCTGGAAACCCCATACCCATTAGAGGTGGTACAATAAGCAAGGGGACTGATGAATGTGCAACTTCACTTTTTTTTTCCTCAATAAAAGAAAAATTTAACTAGTTAATATACAGCTGTGTAACTTACTGCTCTCCTTCTTAAATAGTTCAGAATGGTTACATTTCCAAAGAGATAAAATAAAATATGCATCAGGATACACAGCCATGAGAAGATTATTAAATCTAAAAAGGCAATAGGTGAAGACTATCTTGTCAGTTTTGCCAATAAGAAAACAACTAACTGCCTGAGTCTCTATTCTGTGGACACCCAACTAGAAATTTAAAACTGGCAATACTTAATATTCCCTAGAACACTTGGGAATGTTGGGTTTTTACAAACATGTACTTTAAAATTGGCACAATTTTTTTAAATGGCAATAAGTAACATACAAAACCAGTACTTCCATTCACATTGAAGGGGAAATGAATTTTAAGGAAGTTCATCTTTCTCTCATTGCTTTCTAGATTTGGTTTCCTTTAGTGGTCAGACAGTGGACTGTAGCTCAATACTGAGTTGCACTGTAATGTTCTACTATCCCAAGGATCTAATTCTGCTTCTTTCCATGCCATTCAGATGGACTGAATTACACACCAGCAAAACCTTGTGGTTTCTCTCCTGGCAATCTGACTGACAACCAGAGCTTGTCACAATGAGCCTCTTACATCATGAAAATCATAAATCAGCAAGTCTGGGAAATGGCTGCTAATGTTTCTGAGAAATGGTGGAGAAGTTCTGGGGGGAGAACATGAGCATACCTTAGAAACCACAAAAGCTGTATCCTCCTGAGCAGACATATGTACTACACACACGTGACGAACGTCAGCGCGCTTATGTGCACAAAAGCACTCATGACCAAAGTAAACTAGAACAAAGCAGCATGGGCAGCAAAAAAAAAAAAAAAAAAAAGAGTCATAGATTAAAATAAATAAATAAAATAATAAGATTCTATCTTAACAACATGACAGCAAGCCAAATACAAACCACGCAATGGTTTCACTTGGCTTTACAATATGAATTAATAATTACACATTTTTTGATATGTTTAAACAATGGGATTGCTGATCAACTTTGGTCTGTACATATCTTGAAATTATGACTGCTATGGTGGATGATTTAACATTCTCTGAGAGCAAAAAGCAAAAAAATCAAAAATAAACACTGGCCTTTAAATTTAATCAGAGTAAGGCTAACATCCTCTTAAAATATAGGCTACAAATACAGTTTTCAAATCAAAGTGCTTTTGACACTTGGTCAAAAAAAAAAAAACAACAAATAAAAACAGAAAAAAAAAAAAAAACAAACACAAAAAACCAACCAAACAAAAAAAAAAAAACAACAAAAAAACCAACCAAAAAAAAACATTTATACCACTTCAGAAAGACTCAAGGCTGACTACATCCAATTATAAAATGCAAAATCTTTTCCTCAAGAGATAACATATATATGTATTATATATATAAATTCATGGCTCTATCATGGCCTCATCCTGTACACTTTGCTATTTACTGGCTTCCATTCTACCTTCCTTAGTCAAGCATTTATTACTTCATATCATGCCACTGTGACTAAGATCATATAATATCATCCCACAGACTAAAGTTACCCACTACAAATATATCAAGTACTAGTTTCTGCTCAGAAAGCAATAGAAAAGCACTTAAGAGTTTAAATTATGAAGCCTTGTAAACACACTGATGATTTCCTTCCAACTTAAGAATTCTAACAAAGCAAATAATCACTTCTGAATAGAGGTACAGTGGGTTTTCCAGAGAAACTAAAATTTTGACGATTTGTGGAAGAGAAGGGTAGGGGAGAATTGTTGCTTCCATCACTCTTTAAAAACATTTTCTCAATAAATATATCCTTTCAAATGACTGTGATTGTCAGTATATTATACCGTATTACATAGGGCCTAACAACCTGCAACTCTGTTACGTTGCAGTACTGCTCAATTATCAAAAGCACTATCATAATAATACTTGAAACAGTAAGGCCCTAACAGACTGCATTCTAACAAGGATTAACTTTACTTGGATATCTCACTGTAACCACAATGAGTATTGCTCTCAAACACAGAACAGAATCTAGTTTAGAAAGGTTAATCTTAAATGCATGTCAGGCTGTACTTGTGGTGTCATTCACATTTGCTTCTGCTAAGAGAAACATAACTTGTCCATGGTACTGTAACTATTAACACTCTAAGATACTATTTACAGCTGCTTCTAAAATAGAGTCAGTTTCTACAACACTTTCACTGTGGTCTGGAATAAATTTTTCCAGGCAGTTCTCTTGTGAAGCGATAGGTGAAAAATTAGGGAACTCTAATTCAACCGAGCCACTACTTGCCGCCTCATTTTGTGGCTGCCTCCCAGCTTTTTTAAGTTCCAAGATGTTTTTAAATGTAGTTTCTAAACTCTTACTGAGCAGTAAGTCTTGCTGGGGTTCACCAGAGACTTTCCTGTTATCAGGATGCAAAACCTCATTCTTTGGAGAGCTCCTCAGAGTTTTGTCTTGAAGTGAATTATTACACGTTACCTTTGAGAAAGACTGAACTGTGTTCCTTGATATTTTATTGTGTGTTCCTTGACTGCCTCTTGACACAATTTTTGACAAGTCTTCAGAACTCGAAGAATTCTCAGTGGACTTGGCAAGATCTTTCCCACTCATCCTTTCTTCAGAAAGGGTCAAGTATTGGCTCTCAGAAGAACAATTAGCTTTTTCAAACTTTAAAGCTTTAGTGAGGCTCTCAGATTTCTTAGAGGAAGCTTTTCCTTCTTGCGGTGTCAGAATGTTGTTAGGCACTAGAGGAAGTTTACTGTGATTTGTGGACTCTGCTGAGCTGGATTTTGGTCGGTCTCTGGCTTGGGTTTTGGTAGTCTGACTTCGAGAAGGTAATGTTTTGCTAGACTGATGGTCACTTTTGCTGGACTGTGCTTCTTCAGCTGTTTTCTCAAATTGTTTGGCAGAACAACAAAAATCGGCCTGATAACCATCTGAAAATTAAGTAGCAACATTTTACTAAAATTGCCTACACATCCAAATAACTGACACTCCAACAGTTCTTGAATACTTAAATTCAAATAATATTCACAGCTTACAGATCTGGGTCTTTAAGAGATGTTCATATGCTTAAGTGTTCTGCTGCATACAGTGCAGGAGATGAGCACTAAATTAATCAGCACACTGTTCACGTGTGTGCACTGGAAAACCAGATTAAGTGCACCTCCCAGCATTCTAAATACGCAAATATGGTCTCTGAAGATTAATAATTTCTACAACACCACTTCTGAATATCTTTTAAAATACGCAGATCATGCAGAACCTTTAAAAAAATAGCAGTAATCTTATACAAATAATGTGTTTCCAGGTGCTGTGTTTAACAATATCCCAGTTAAAAATGCTGCCATTTAAATGGCCATGACACTTTAAGAGTAACACTTCATTACAATGAACAAGAGTACTCATGCTTCAAACAATGCTGTTCTTTCTGGCTGCAAGCATACTCAGGGATTCTTCCCTGCTAGAATGGAGGCACTGCAGGAGTCATGACTGCTGACAAAAGAAACTCAAATATTTCTCTGCCAAACAGGTAAAATACTGTTTTCTCCACAAATAACTGCTTCAACCCTACAGTGTTTCTGGATTGTTGGATTCTGGAGTTATAAAAAGTTATCTTGCAAATGCTTATTCAGGATTTCAATAACTGGAATCTGTAGAAATCACTGCCTCACTGTGGCCACAACTATTTTTAAACACTGCAAGCTGAATTTAGAAGTTAAGCATTACTTACCAGGATCCACAAGTGCAAGACGCTTATCCCGGGTCAGAGATGCTCTTTCCTCCTGGTTAAACATCCTATCAATCATAACCATTTCTGCAGAGGGATTTATCCGCTGGAGGAAAAGAAAAAAAACAACCAATCTCTGTAGTGGCTCATATTGGTACCAAATCAAAACACTGATAGCTTAGTTAATTTTCAGAGAAAAAGAAATTTCTTTTATTATGTATTTGCAAAGAACACTCACAAGTCAACAGTCCTGACTCTGACCCAACCACTACTGAAACTCAATCATGAAATATTACTCACATTGTACTGCAAATTTTATTTGGGAAAGACTTTAAACCAGAAAATTGCTATTCCAGTTGTATCAATTGTACTTTTTCAGGACTGAGTATGCTTACTACTGTAAACCACAATTTTTTTACTTCATACAGTATCCTTCTCTTTTAGGGGATCAACTAGCAAAAACCTTGAACTGGGACCACACTATCATCTTCCCTGCACTTCTCTCCCATCCTTGTAACTAGGTGGTGCAGAGCTGCATTTTGCTTACAATGTCTTCGAGTCAGTTGGATCCATCCATCACAGAAAATGTTCACTGCACTAGGCCATAACACAGGCAACTGGTTTCAAATTTGAATGCTATGTGAAAAAAACTTTTCAAAATTACTAAATGGGATTTGCCATACAATGTACTAGATGCTAAAAGAACAAATCTCAACCTCCATCCTCTCTTTGCACCTGCAAACACTTGCAAATATTTAATGGCTAGGACCTTTTACAACACAACTGCTAGCTTTAAAACCATACTAATTCTAACAGTTATATTATGTATTCCTGTCTCTAAATATCTAAATGTCTATTATACTCAAATTCAAAACTTTTCCTTGAAAACTTGCATGTCTGAAGTCACGATGGCATTTCCTGATCCTTTTAAAATACATTCTTAAAGTAACTTTCTCAGTTTTATTTTACCTCATACCTGGGATTGTGAAAGCACTTATACCAGAAGAACTTCTGATGAAGTTCCACCTAGCTTTTAAGGACAATGGTTTCCTAAACTGTAATATGATTTGGCTCCAATTATAATACAGCTGGAGGCCTCTGAATGGACAACATCAACACTATTTCAGGTTCCATGAGCCACAGAAATACACAGAAATCACCCTCCCGACTATCACAACCTGTTCAGTGTAAGAGCAAAGCAGAGAACAGAAGTTCATGTGCCTGTTCTGTAGATATTTTTTAACAAACTGAATCCCATCCCATAAACAAAGTGTACCTGGGTTCTACACCTTACCATTGCATCTTCTATAAGCAAACATCTGTATTTGTTCAGCATAGCCTGCGTCCTCTTCAGAAGCTGTGTAGCTACCGATTCAAATTCACTGTCCACTAGAAAGACAAAGGACACTTTCAAACACTGCTCTTCAATAACCTGCATAAATTTTAAAATGTTCTTTTTCTTATTGCTCTAATTTACATTAAGAATTATCTCAATATGCTGATTACAAACTTACTGTCAAATTTTAAAAAGAAAATTACCTTTTCTTAAATCATCCTCTGTTGGCAGCGACCCCTGGCACACATGGTATGAAAGGAGTCTCTGAACTGCATCATTTAATGATCTGAACCGACTTTTATCTGGTGTCACAGCATGTACCTGATCCTTCTGTAATTGCTGCAGAATACTACAAAAAAATCAATAATATACATTTAATGTACTGTACAGTTTTTACATCTACAAAAGTAAAAATTAAGGTTTCTGCAACAAAATTACAATGAAACGACGACTTACAAAGCTCCTTTAGTTAACTGTTTAGCAGCAGGCCTTTTCTGTCCAACTAAATGACAATCCACCTAAGTTCAAAATAAAAGACAAATTACAATATATCCCCTCATTTGCAAAGCCTAAGTTTCAGGATTTGTTTCTGTCAATTAGGTACATCACCAACACTAACTGTAACCACTACATAAGTATAAACACTTTCAACTATCCCCTATTTTCACAAGGCAAGGCATCCACAAAATACAGAAGTGACATAAACCAAAGGTTTGAAATGCTGCTTGTAGACAAATTCCACTGTTGTGCATTATACATATTTCACTAAGAGATGATCAAATTTAACAGGTGCAAAGAAGGAAAGGTATAACTAAAAACTTTTACAAATCTGCTCATAACAATTGTCTGCATTTCTCAGAAGATGGCATCTTGCCTGATATTGATGGATGAGAATATCTGTGAGGAAAGCAGGCTAAGGGTGTGCACTTAAATTGTCAAAAGCCACAGCAGCTAAGGGGTGGTAAAAGTCATTCTAGGAATTCCATTTCAGTGTCAATGCTACAGATACGCCCATCAGGCAGAGACTGAACTCATTTTCTCCTTTGCTTAGACATTTAATGAAATCAAGATTTTTCCTGTGAACACTCTAAGACCTGAGGTTCTCTGAGGGGGTAAAGACTCATGGCAGGCACACTGGAATAGTATTTGCCTCAAAAACCTCAAACTTCAGAGCATAAAAAGTAGTCACCACCAAGCAGAATGAACATCTGACCAACTATTACATAAGCAGGCTGACCTCCTAACTGAGCTCTACTGTACCTTCTGCTCTACTTATATATCAGTAAGACAGAAAAACATTCCTGTCCTACTGCACTGACAAATACATTTACAAACAAAAATTCTAAGTCACATCCTCTCCAAAAAACCTCATCCTGGAGAGTGTTTTTGTACATACTAGCATTATGTGGGAGAACTTTTGATGGTAAAGAAAGAGGACTGCAGTAAAGAATAAAACATACAAAGACCAGGTGGAACTTTTCTGCTACTTCTCACAAAGCACTCTCTCCCAATCAGCTAGAGAACAGCTGAGTTTTTAAAAAAAAAAAAATGAGAAGAGTAGGTTGAACTTTTGGCCAACTCAATGAAGAATTGCTATGTCATACAAAATTATCTTCAGAGAACAGTACAGTCAGACTCCACTTACTGAATCTCAAAGCGGCATTCAATGTATCAACTTGCAAAATAATCAACATTTATTACGTCAAAGTAGAATTTGTCAAGTTTGAGGGAGGTTCATACACTCTACAAAAAACCTACAATGATTCTTTACTTGTTAGTTCACTACCTCCCAGTGGAGGAGGAAAATTAGGAAAAAAAGCAAACCTTGTAGGTTGAAAACCAGAAAAAAAATAAAACATAGTAATGATAGTTATTATAAAGTTGTAATGAAGAAGAGAAAAAGGGGGAATTAAACCCAGAAGAAACAAGTGATACACAATGCAATTGCACAGCACCCTCTGACCAATGCCCACCCCATTCCCGAGCAGTGATCAGCAATTCCCAGGCAATTCCTACATTTATACACAGAACATGATGTTCCATAGTATGGGATATTCCTCTGGCCACTTTGGGCCAGCTGTCCTGGCTCTGCACCACCTCACTGGCACAGCATGGGGATTTGCAGAGTAAGCACAGCTCAATGATTAAAACAGGTGCATTACCAACATTACTCACATCCCAAATCCAAAACACAGCACTGTACCACCTACTAAGAAGAAAATTAACTCTATCCCAGACAAAACCAGGATATACAGAGAAACATATAAACAGAAGTATTCTCTACCTGTATACTCTGCTGAACTGATGATGATCCTATCACTTTTTCTTGGGACTGTGCTGTTCCTAGAGATTGTTGTATGATTTTTCCTCCAGAGTCCTGTCCTATAAAAAAAAGTTTAAAAGATTCTTTTCATCTTAAGCAAGAGGAGAATAATTTTGTGTACCTGTCCTGATAATTTTATGTGAGTTTTTAGGAAAGATACATCTTATGCTTAAAAGCATTAGTGCAACTATCCTGTGGAGAAAACAGCTCATAAAAATTAAACAGGACTGATATTTTATTCTGAAAGCCACAAAAATCCTCAGGTATAAATTACATCCTACCATGGTACTGCAACTTAAGAAGAAACTCAAGTATTTTAAGTTTAGTGTCCCAACAATTTACCTAAAAAGTAAATTTTATCAAGCTTTTCAATACTAACCCTTCCTCAAATGTATTATACAAATTTTTCTAGAGCTCCTGGAAGTACTTACACAGCAAGCATATTTTTTCCCCTAGATTTTTTTAGATAGGCAGACTTCTTCCAATTGCCTGGCTTCATAATCCAAACAGCATCTTATCAGTCATGCAATGCTACAACCAAAACAAGTGAGAATTGGTTTTTTTCCCCAAAGACACCCAGCACACTGTGCAGATTGTATAGGATTGCCTGGACAGCTTATACATAGCAGTACACAAGGAAAGAAAAAACAAGGCAGAGTATAGGACCGTATTCAAAAGGTTACTTAGGTACAAAGAGAACAGGAAGGTTACTGCATTCTTCTGCTTGCCTTGGATGTACTGATTTTGTTCTTTCAGTAGCAGGGTGCTGCTTGAAAAGCTGCTATTTTGCCATGAACAATGCGTGAACTGTTCTAACTGAAAGTGATACATTCAAGAACAAAGAGTGATGACAGCCTGCACCTAACCTTGCAATACCTAATTCTCTTCCCTCTGTAACTGAAGTAGCCACTGTATTCTAGAAGTTTCATGGAATTTTAGCAGATGTCTGTATTTTGAAAATCACTTATTTCTATCTTGCTAAGCTGAAGAAAAAAAAATTAAAGAAGGTACAATTTGGGATTTTGTAGAGGGGAGAAATAACTGCTAATTGTGAAGATTCAGCTTTTCACTCTAGAAAATGAAGTGCCATGGTTGGCAAAGTATCAAAGCCTACATTCAATTCTGAAAAAATATAGCTTGAATTCTTCTAAAAACAAAACTCCAACAACCTTTAGAACCCTATAAGCATGAAGCATCAATGCAAGTCTGACACCCTGAAGAAGAATGAATCTCTGTTGCTGGAGAAAATTAAGAAAATTATGTTAAAAAGACCTTAGTTGACCTGATAGTGTGTTGCTCAGAAGACTTGTTAGTTGAGGCTGTCTCAAACTGTCCTGTGTCTTCGATGCAGAAACTGGTGATGTCTGGTTCACAGCCTTTTTCTGTGCCACATACAAAAAAAATAAAAAAAATCACAGTGAAATATTTACTGAAAGCTTTAAGGAAAAGACACCTAAAATTCATCTCTGTGTATACTTTCTTAACTTCAAAATCATCAGTCGTGAAATTTCACATATGTCAATCCCTTCAAGAAATTTATAAAGTAAATCCGAGAGGAACAGAAATCACACTAACAGCACAAATATATACCAGGTGCATTCTACAAGATCCCTGATTTCCCACTACAAGTGGCCCTCAGAAAACTCAGCTTCTCAGAGTTCCCAAACTGCAAGATGACAACATTGCTCTCCCAACAAAAAATACCCACAGTGGAACAAACCCTCCACTACTTACCAACTAAATGATACATGTTTTAAATGCAAGTACAAACAGACTAAAAAGATTATGGCAAATAGTGGCATTTGTTCTATGTAAACTCCCATTTAGAGCTCTGAAATGTCAGCAAAAAACAAAATGATCTTTTACAACAATAAGAAATACTCCGCTTTTCTAACTGCTGAAACTCACTGACCAGCACATAACCTGCAAACAGGAAGATGCAGTCACATGAAAAGAAAGTCACACTGGCCTCAAATGATTCATCTGCAAACAAAATGTTACAACCTGCACCAGAAGTCTTGGCAAAGCCTACAAATGTGTTTCTACATCATGTTCTTACTAATTTTTTAAATATGCCTTATTTTCTAAGACATTATTTCACTGCAGATTTTGGGTTTGTTAAAAAAAAAAAAATCCATCAGGCCTTTGGAAAAAGAGAAAGATCTAAGAGAAAGAAGTAAAAGAAAAAAAAATATCTAATTGGTGCAAATGCATTCTGAGAGAGTGACCAGTATTTGAAATTAAATTTAAAAAAAATAATTTAAAAATTTCAAAAGGACTGAAAATGAATAGCTTATTGCAAACTGAGTGAAAAGTCACTGAGTCACTGAGTTAAAATTGGCAGTTCACTCTGGAACTTTATGAATTTTTTTTCTTTTAAAGTTTTGACTGTTTTTAAGTTCACTTATGAAAACAGAAAAATTTGAGTTGAATATATATTGCAAGGCTATCTACTAGACAAAATGGATCACATCAAACCTTAAAAGTGAATTCGGATTTTTTTTAACTACTATCTTGACTTCTTAGAGGGTTTTCTTTTATGTTATGCTTTTACAAACGGCTTTAAAAGGTATTTCTTTTTAAGGATACTAAGAAACATTTTCATTATTGTCTTTGCATCAAATTTGCAAGCTTCTAACTGCTCCAGACACACATAACAAAAGTGTCAATGTGATAAAGGAAAAAAGAAGCCCAAGAAACCTTTTCATCTCTAATTTCAGTAAGTCAAACCTTGAAAATGCACAGGTTTTAGTGAGATCAAAAGACTTAAGCACTAAGAATGAACCTGAGCCTTTACATCTAGCCTACAGAAAGGTTTACAGGAGAGCTCCCAATTGTATAAACTTACAATGCCCATTCCTTTAAACGGGAGCAGAACTAGATCAATGCTAAGCACTTTTGAAAACACTACTGTAAATCACCAACAAAATCTTGGGAATTAACCAAAGTGACAGCGTTGTTCACTCAGACGGATTTAGAAAATACCAAGTGAAATGATGACTCTGGGTTACAGTAATTTTCAGCAGTTCCACAGTATTTGCAACAAAACAAACTAGCAAAATTAACATTCTGAGTATTAACCAGATTTTAGCACAGCTTAGAAGCCTTTCTTTGGCTACATTCTCAAGCAGCTTTCATACCTGACCAAAGGCAAACTGTTGTTGTGTTACTCCCACAGACGTGTGACTGAAGGTGCTGACAGACTTGGAGGAGGATGCTGGAAGACGATGCGACGCACTGACGGCAACTTGAGCTCGGTTCTGGACCAGCTGATCCCCTGTGAAGTTCCCTCCCGATGCGACAGACTGCACTGATGCTCCCAGGCTGGGGTGCACTGAACCAGAAGAACTCGCAGCAGCAAATCGATTAGAAGCTGACATATTTGAGACTGTGGACTGCCCAGGTGACATGGTGGTAAAACTCGATCTGCCTTGAGAAACGTTAGCTTGGCTGGGTGACAAATGCAACACCGTTGGTGACGCCTGCTGCAGTGGCACCTGTCCACCGACAATTTGGGAAGTTCCATGATTTACTATAACTTGGTTTCCAGGAGCTGTGAATGTCTGGCCTGAAACAAGCTGAACAGCTGTGTTCTGATTATTCAGCATCTGTCCTGAATACGACTGGTTGGCTCTTAGCATGTTTGTAGAGTTCCTGTTGAGCATTACATGCTCAGCAGACACTTGGCCAGGAACCAGCTGGGAAGGCTGAGTCTGAAGAAGTTGTCCATTTATGGCCTGGACATGATGAACTGAATTAGAATTAACAGACAAACTCGTAGGTATGAGAAACTGGTTTTGAGGTACATGAGGCTGTCCCATAGGAGAATGGATAACAATACTACCTCCAGCATTGCTAACTGTCTGAGGAGTAACTGATTTTCTTGTATTTTGTTGTTGATTAACAATATTAACAGACATATGAGGACCAACTACTGAACTTTGAGGTGAATTTGCAGAAGCAAATGGAATCCCTTGCTGTACATGATGTTGCTGTATTCCCAAATTATTCACATTGTAAGCAGTCTGCTGACCCATCTGAATAGGCTTTGGTTGGATATTAATAGGAACTTTGTTAGAGTTTGGTGCCAAACCCCTTTGAATGATGATATTATGGACAGGCAACGAAGTCTGAAAGTTTGTGCTGTTAAATGGAACAGTTACGGGTTGTGCTACTGGACTTGAACTTGAGTTACTAAACAGCGAGTTCCCATTTGGAGTTTGTCTATGAACCAAGAGGCCACTGCTCATGTTTGCAGGTGTTTGCTGACCATTGCCTTTCAGTATGATCTGAGATCCATCGAGGTTATTGATGGTCATCATGGAAGGTTGATTACTAAATGAACCAATCAGCTGTATCTGCCCAGAACCACTAATCTGGCTGCTATTAGACAAATGCTGGCCGGGAACACTAATTCCAACGTGTTGCATAAAGCCATGTTGCACACCAACTGTATTGCTTGCAAAAGATGCTCCAACAGGTTGCTGTACCACTTGAGTAACTCCTATAGGTTGCAACGTCTGACCTGAGTAATTAGAAACATTAGAAGCCTGAGTAAAGGATGCTGATGAAGAAGGATGAAGCTGAGCTTGTGCAAACTGTTGGCTAGAACCTACACTGGCATCCAAATATGCCTCTTCTGCCAAAGTCTGTTCAGTAATATTGGCCTCCTGCAAGGACTTCTGAAGAATATCAAAAGGCTGATCCTCAGTAAGATCAGGTAAAGGAGAAGACACGAGTTCATCTTCAAGAAACTGAAGGCTACTGGACAGCTGCAGTCCATCACTAGGCCCCTCTCCAAGCTGACCACTTACACCTTTTACAGACGACTTAGGATCAGTGCTCTGAAATGCAAAACAAGAAATAAATCACTTTCAGAAATTCCAGTACCTGCTTTGTTTCCTCTTTAGTTATCTTTTCATGTAAACAAACTTTCTACACAGAACAATACTCTTCCCATAGTATGTGCAGGGTGATGTTGACCCCATACAGTGAGCCAGCACAAACAGGTCATGGATATCCTGCTCAACCCTCAGACTGCTGGAGACACTTCTCTCCTTTCCCTTCTCAAATCTCTCAATACTCAGCACTTAGCTCTGCAGCTGCACTGTTTGAAGATAACATGAAATACTCTTTAAGTGCCATTTTCACTTCCTCAAGCTGAGCACTCTACTGAAAAAAGGATAAAATAAACAAGGAGGTAAAACACCCCCACTCTAATTTAGTTTAGGGCAAGGCTTTGGTGGCAACAGTAGAAGCAGAGAAAAGGTAGAAGAAAGCTTTCCTTTCACTGACTTCTATCAAATGAGATTTACCTCCAAGCATTTCTATAATCACTTAGTGTAAACTAGTGACCATTTCACAATGTTAAGGCATTATGCTACTTTCTTATTTAAAAAAGATTAGAAACAAGGGAGTAAGAAGAAAAGGTGTCAGACTGTGGTTTATGCCCCTAAAAAGATTACTGAGAACTACAAACATTGGAACTACCACAAATATTAAGTGGAACCTTTAATGGAAAAATCCTTCAATTCCACATCCATTAACACCATGATAAGGAAAATCAAAACCTATTTACTCTGGCTACTGTCAAGATTTTCCTAAAAAAGTTCTGTCCAGAAACTCTAGACAACACAAGCATCAGGCTTCTGCAGATAGAATTTTTTATTTAAATGCATAATAATACTCGCTATAGTTTTAAGTTAGGCAAAGTACGCCTTTCTAAATTGCATGATCACATCTCAGCTATTCAGAAGCAACAACCAGTTTCTTTTTAGGTCAGGATAAATGGAAACTGTGGGTGTGCAATTATCAGTCACATTCTTACTCTAAGCCTTCACTCCTTGAAGGTCATAGACGCTTGTTTTCACCTCATGTAAACAGTCTGAAGATGCTGCAAGCCATAATTATCACATGCAATGATGTCCCCACCCTAACTTCAGCTCCCCAAGCACATTTATGCAGAATTTTACCCCAATCTGTTTCTGAAAAACCTGTGTATTTTCTGAAACTTCAGTCATGTTTTAGGATATTAAAAGATTTTTCTTAAGATTAGATAAAATATTTTCAAGTTACAACTATTAAACTACAGCAATCTTTTAACATTTATTTTAATAGAGGAATTAAACCACTGCTTAAATGTCTCAGTGTTTGAGGAGACCTCAGGAACACCTAAAGCTACAAATCATGTTCTCAACCATACCTAGCTACCACTGGGCAGAATAAAAAAGAATCACTAATTAGGCCATAATTAGGACTCTTAACTGTCAGGTTCTGAGGAGAATTCGCTATTGCATCTGCAATTTGTCTCTAAGGAAATGACCAAACTTAAACAGTTTGACTAATGCTATCCCAGTCAGTACAAACAATACAACTATTACTACTACCAATAATAACACTAATAAATAATACTACACACAATCAATAATAATAGCTTAAAACTCTCCCACTGGAACAGAGAATCCGAAGTTTCATTCCCTGCTCCCAGGACTATTTAACATTAGAAAACAATTTCATATGCAAAAGTGGAACCTTCCAAATTTACATCTGAATCAATAGCGTCCAGATTCAGAAGAGCCATGCAGAATACCACGCTAATTTCAAGAAGAAATCAAAGCCTCTGCATCTTCGTGAATCTGCTGACCAACAAGAAGAGTCTTATTCTCATTGGCTCCATGAATATTCTGCTCTCTTATGCTGTCCTATTATACTGTAACAGGAAAATGAAAGCAGCCACCCAGTATAAGGCAGGTAACAGGGCAACGGCTAGGGAAGCCTCTCATGATAATCCAATTTGGAATCAGCAGAGGTGGTACAGACTCAGTCAACTCAGAGAAGGTTGGGATGGGGCATGGGGGGCCAGTATAAGCAAGTGGGAAGAGTGGATAGTGCTTTCTTTTCCTTCAGTCAGCAGGAACTTCATCTTGCTTGTGTTAGGTGTTGGCTGAGCGTGCTTACCAGCTGAGGCACTGAACCCTCAACACTGAATTTGTAAACTCTGCCACTGAAAGGCATGAGACGGGCAGCAAGACATTCAATCCTACTTCATGGTAGCAATTCTGAATATATACAAAGACAGAACTTTCAGTATCTGCAAAAACTTTAAAGACAAAAGCTTCGGAAGCACGTAACTTTTCAGGTATCCCATTTTATAAGCAGGGACTGGGAAAACATCTTTTTATGTTAACACTTGTTCCTTCCCAATGAACTGTAAGAACCTGCATTTATAATCAAAGTCATTCTTCACTTATGTCAGCACAGGGCTCTCACAGGAGGGAGGAGGGAAGAGAAGATGTCACAGATGTTCCTTATGAAGATATAAATGGATGAGGACAGAGCATGCTGAGAATTAAACTGTAATATGTCATCCTAGGAACACAGACTAGGAATCCCTGCTCCTCTGATCACCTGCCTTCTAGATTACCCACCCCCAGTCTCATACTCTCATACCAGAAAACTCTTAGCTTTCACCAAATATTTTTATTTCTTTCAACTGCTACTCCCTAGGCAACAAACCCACCTTGTCCACAATCTCCCACTGCCCCTCAAAATTTCTCAAAGAAACCGACTTTTTGAAAATACACCAGAAACACCTGACTCCTGCCCACCTAATCATGCTCATCAGAAGGATGTCTATAAAGAACAACTAGGAAGTCTAGGCCACGACAACTGCATGTCATAAGTCACCCTTTTCTTCCCAAACCTGGTTTTTCTTAGGATAAGTCCTCAAACCCCACCTCTGCCAGTCCTGTGTACAGGAAGCTGCTGTCTGCTAATGGCCAGCCTGGTACAAAGTTGAAACCACTGTTCCCCATCGGCTGAAAACTGGGCATGCCCTGTTACTCTTGGGTACCCTACTCCCTCATTACCATTATCTCAACCAGCTTGTCTGTTTTTTCTACAATATTTAATAACAATTCTTAAACGGGAAGGACAGGACAGACACTTCCCATTACACTACTGTGCCTACAGCAAAGTCAGTAGTTCCCCACACACACTAAGTTTTCAGAATTTCTTCATGCCAATTGTTCAGGGTCCCTACACACCTAAAAGTGTATCCATGTATCTATTATGAATATGGAACAAACAGACATGAGTCAAGGTAACAGTACAATAGCAAGAGGAATGACCAAGAAAATCCTGTTCTGTGTATTCAAGTAACTGAATTGTGAGATTAGTAATTCAGTTGTTTTTAAAAACACACCAATGAAACCAAAGAAATGTGGGTCTGAAAGGATCGAGTCATCCAGTCCAATGTTCTACTCAAGACATGACTACCACTCACACTAGAGCAGATCAGCCTTGAACTTATCACCGAAGATTGAGATTCTACAACCTTATTGTGTGAAACATGGTCCAGGGCTGCAATAAACTCCTGGCAAGAAGGAACATTGAAGACTTCTTGCAACACCTAATGAATTTAAAGCAACTTCCCTAACATTGAAGTTACACGAAGGACACATCCCAAATTACCTCATGAGCCTAAAGAAAAAAATACAAAAAGGGAGAAAACCCCACTCATTAATTTTAAAAAACTGCCAGCTCTGAATCTACATAAAGTGAGAAACAAAAAGGCATCCTAACACACACAGGAAGCGTGTGAATGACTAACTTTCAAGGCCTATCTTTGAGCACTACTACTCCTACAATCGCTAAAGCCATGAGTGCAGTTTACAGGAGAATTACATCAGAGAGCATTTTCACTGCTCAGCAAGCTGCTTTACATATTTACAAAACACCTCCCAACAGTGCAGTATTTTTCAATTAATTCCCCACTGAAATACCTAAAATTACTAACAGCACAAGATAGGTTCTATGTTAGTATTCAGAGTTTTCACATGAAAAAGCTGAAACCCACGTCTACTTCATTCAGTTTTATAAAAGCCAAGTAAAGCCATTAAGAAGCATTCAATCTCTATAGTAATGTAATTTATCTCGTGCCCACTTACATTGGAGTTGGCGAAAATTGAATTTGAGTTGGCTACAGAATATTCTGCATTAGTCAAGTCTTCATTGCTCTGGTAAAAGACAAAAATCATGTTTAGAACTAACACACTCAATGAAGCTTATCTATGTCTAATACATAGCAATGCTACTTACAGATTTACTACTAGGTCCATGTAGAAAATAATTCAGCGCTTGTGGGTCCCTGAAGGGGAAAAAAAAGAAGTTAACACTTTTTAGAAGTCCCTTTTATTAATTTAACTAAGACTCATTTAACTAAGCCACATACTGCACTCATATAAATCAGGTTTCTAGTAAAAACACATCTTTCACTGAATCCAATAAAAAGCTGAAAGTTTATATCATCTGGGAATCTGTGTTTCTCTACCAGCACAACTTCCAGATGCTGATCATATCTGCTGCCATATTGAAGGCATTTCAAGCAAGTAAATTATGTTGATCACAAAATTTTAGTTGCACTCTACTCTATTTCCCTTTACGAGGATGATATTCATTCTCTTGAAAAACATGGTATTATATGACAGCACACAGTATAAAAACCTAAGGAATATACTATCACCAAAAAATGTGAGAACTACAACAGGGACCACCTCTTCTATAGCTGAACTGTAATGCCTTGTTTAGCTAGCATCTAATGATAGGATATTTACAAACCTGATTCTTTGACAGGCTTTCTGGCACCTTTAACACAAGTTAATAAAAATTTATGACTGCCAGAGTAACAGTCTCCTCATGAAGAAAAAGTGGCATCTTTTCCAAGTGAAACCAACCATAGAAATAATTGACTAAATATTATGAACTTCAATGTACTTAACTTAGTACTAGCACTAAATAGAACTCATATTAAATATGTAATCTGACAGAATGAGTGTCAGAAATTCAAACAAATATAATTACGTTAATTTAGCTGTACCTACAGACCAAGTAAAAAGAATAAAAAGCTGTGTTACATGGGATTATTCTAATACAACAATTATACAGCATTTCCCTTAGCATAAAGAATAAATTGACATGGATTTCTTTAATTTTTAAAACATGTTTATTGATTAACAAGTAATAATAAAACATTTTTTAGAAATGGGAGATTATAATGTAAAAAAGCAGTAATTAAAAAAGTCTCCTTCTTGCTTGATAGTCCTAGAAAATAAAGAGGCATAAAGTCAAAGATCTTTCAGGTTCACAACTACTCTCCTAAAAGGACAAACACACCTCTTCTCTTTTTTTTTTCCTTCTAAAAAACAAACTGTGTTCATGAGTTTACAGAAGACATGCTAGACAATACTTGGCAGAGACTTTATGGTACTATTATGCTTACAATATTGAAATGGTTACATGTATTTTATAATAAAAATGTCATTTTCATAGTAGATTTCACTGAATTTCAAAATTAAGGAACACAGAATTCATGATCTCGTATAGGGTTCTATTATCATCATTAATTTGATCAGTAAAATAACCAGGCCATTTAATACTAATTACCCTCACTGTCTTTCAACAGTAAAAAATACAATTAAAAATTAAGAACACTTTATCACCTTAAATATTGTCTCTAGTAAGGGAGGAATTTTAAATGGCACTTACCAAATCACAGATCAGATGAAAAAAAATTGTTTTCCATTCTTCTAGATACTTAAGACAATAATTGCTGCCAGCAGCAGCAAGAACACACTAATTTTTCACAACACTCATCTGTATAGAGAGCACTTCATTTTCTGGACCACCTGTGATCTTGTAGCAGGATCCTCATGATTCATGCTCACGAGAGAGTACTTAATTGTCCCATGATCATCTTTATGTTCCAGGCAGGAAGTGTTTTCACATGGCCACAATCAGTAACCTCACACAACAGTTACTTCACAGAATGGAACTGAGCCTTTACTGGCACTGCCTTTGCTACAGCATCCAGAGCAGCCCTCAAACTACAGCAGCCACTGTGGGGGAGTTTGGTCTTTCTGAAGTTAAACCTCTCACTGGTTCCACTGGAAGTTTTCAGGTGTGTGAAAAAGGTAAATAGCCTATTTACTTCCTACACTTAAGATTCTAAAAAAATCTTGTATGAACTGGGAATGATCTTTTAGCAGCTGCTATGAGACTGATGTCAGTCTAATTTCTAGCAGAGTTTGAACCAAGTACTGAGCATGAAAAGCTCAAGTCTCTTCTTGTGTTTTATATGTATTTCTGGCATATTATCTGTTCTCAAATACTGATACAAATGGTAGCCAAAGGAAGGCAACTTCTCATATAGACAATCCACACAGAACTTGCTCGTGCTTCAGCTATCCTAATTATTTTTGGAGATTGCCATAGACAATTATAAAACTTCATTAATCTGCTATGGAAATAAGGAGGAGGAGGGGCAAAAAACCACCCCAACAACCCACACGACCATTCAAAGTCTATTTTATTAAAATTGTCCCTTGATCTTTGACCAAAATGATGGTAAATTCTTGTTTCTTGTGAATATACAACAGTACAGAGAGCTATTCTTTTTTCTAACATTTAGATTCAAATGTGTATTATAAGTAGAAATTAAATCTTCAAGTATTTATAATTAAGAAAAAAATTTACTTTTCCCTTAAAATACAAGCATTGTATTAATGAATTATCTATTTCCACATGGAAGATGTGAAACATGTCTGCTCACTTCATTGCAAGTCACCTCATGTTTAGACAATATTGAGACACAATCACCGTCTAGAAGATGACTTGGCAAAATTATTCCCAACTTTCCTGCAATAATTCTTCTGGAAAACTTACCCAATAAGATCAAGGAGACAGGATTCATCATCGTCATCATCCATGACAACTAGAATAAAGAAGGAGAGGACGTATATTTGATATGTATCTCAAAATCAAATTCAGTCATAGGCAAAGATTTACAAAATCCCATGCAATGTTTTACCATCCAGGGGGTTTTTAGAATTTTAAATCAGAGAAAGACAAATGATTAACCAAACTGATTAAAAAGAACTGTTATGACTTAAAGTAGTAAAAATATCAACACTTAATGCAATTTAAGACTCCAACTAAAATGTTTCTATAGGAATTTATTTCCAGCTAATCTCAGTGAGGGCATAAGCAAACACTTCAGAGCCTAAAAAGACTGTTACAAATTAGTGGCTGTAACACTGAGCAGCCAAAAAGGTAAATAAACTCAGGTCAGCGTCATGAGGATGCTGCTACAGTCTAGAAACAAAACTATAGTCAGGACATGACTAAGCATGAAAAGAAACACTGTTTTCTAACAGAACTCCCTTAGCAACAGCTAAGTGACAATGTAACCACTTGCAGTTTCTCCTCAGCAATATTCAGGAGTATACTTGTGTTTAACAGTACAGAGTTCTGACAGTCCTTCTAACAATGGGTAGGGAGGGAATTCATGCGCCCTGCCTAATGTGAGGGTAAGTATCCAATGCAGAGCATTTTAAACCTCACAGTGTCACAATCATCAACTCCTCACACGCTGCCTACTCCATCAGGGACTGCTGCACCAAGAACTCTGACACTCACCCTCCCCTCCAGCTGCTGCTCCTTCAAAGCTTCTGCTTGTACATTCTGGGCTCTCCTATTCATCTCAGAATATCATCCCCCTTGTCCTGGTCAGTACCTATCAGGACCATCCAGTCTAATCCACCAGTTCAATTATCAATTGATGTCAGAGTTTCCAAAACCTCTTGGTACCCTGGCTTCCTTTAAGTTATCCAATCTCATCTTTACCATATTTTCTACTCACATCAAGTTGATCATTGCATTCCATGCTTTTTTTTTCTCAACTTCCCTTAAAAATTGTACTGTGATACTTACCACTCATGTTTTAACATAGCTTTGGCTTTAACTCATTCATTTAACTTGTACTTCTTGCCAAATAGAAACTTGTTCTCCCTGACTAGAGATCATGTGAATCATTCCTCATTCTGATCTCCACAATTAAAACAGTGAAGGGACTGAAGCACCTGCTATACAAGAGGCTGAGAGCACCAGGACAGCTCTGCCTGAGGAACAGAAAGCTATGGAAAAATCTTTATCTTGTATGTAAATACTTGGCAGGAGAGTGTTATGCATATGAACAAGAGGCAAGGGGCACAAGTCAAAACAAAATAAACCAAAAAGTCTACATAGACAAAAGAAAAAACTTTTTTAAAACTCTGAGGGTAGCCCAATACTGGCACAAGTTTTTCAGCAAGCTTATGGAGTCTTCATCCTTGGAGTTACCCAGGGCACAGCAGGACCACAGCCTTGACCTGTCTGCTCTGACCCCGAGTAGTCTGCTCTGGTTGGGCCTGCTCCGAGCTGGACAGGGGATAACGTGATCTCCAGATATTCATTGCCACCTTGGCTGCCATGTGATTCTGTAACCTCTTTCCTGGAATTTTTCTATACTCCACTGGTTCTGAAAATAGCTTATACTGTAGACTAGCAGAGGGTACCGTGTCCTGTATACTGCAGAGCTTTATTTGGTTTTTTTTCTCTCTGTGGTTTAGCTTATAGTGAGAGTGAAGCAGAAATGGAGCCCATGTAAGAGTGAAGATTATTCAGTATCACCTCTCAGGGAAGACAGAAAAACAAAGCACAGCTACAGAGAACAACCTCAATGTTGATAAAAATCAGCATTCATGAGGTCATTATGCACCTTAAGAAAAGGAATTTCTACAACAAATCAGTGTTCCAGCTGCTTACTCTTGCATAGAGCCACCAGCTTGAACACTGATACTGCAATTTAATGCTAAGCAAATAGTATGGCATAGTATGATGCCACAAAATTTAAATGTAAATGTATATTACTAAGATAGTACTATCTAGTAAGTAGTACTTACTATCTACTAACTAGTTGTAACTAGTTAGTTACAACTAACTAGTTATTTCCTCTAATTGCTGAACGCATATCCATGTTTTAAGAACAAGGTTCCAAAGTCTCCAAGCTAACCAAAAGCAAAAATCTACAGAAAGTAAAAATTATCCTTGTTTTCACACAGCAAACCTACTTTTGAATCTCCCAGCCCATGTGTCTATGGCAATACTCACAGCATTATTTAAACACCATAAAATGTCTTTGCTTTACATAACCAACTATTCTCTGTGATTGTATTATAATAAAGGCTCACCATTAATTGAAGTGACACAACAACTTTCTTCAATTAATACTCCTGGAAGTATTAAAACAACTGATACAAATTAAGATAAATTTGTTAAGGTCACTGAATTCTTCAAAACTCACACAGAATGATCAGAATGAAAATAAAATGCATGAAAATATCGGTGTGAGAAAATCCTAATGGTAATACATAATCTTCACTATCACACCCATTACTGAACATTACTCGGCTTTACTAGCTAAATGTGATACAAGAAACATCTCCCCGACATACTGTAAACTCCTACGAGTTTACCACCAATAATAAAGTTTTATTGTTCCACATGATGCCATTGTATGACACTGCCCTTTGGTCAGCTGGGGTGCTGGTTATTTCCCCTCCCAGCTTCGTTCACACCTCCAGTCTCCTCACTGGTGGTGCTGTGAGAAGCTGAAAAGTCCTCGACTTGGTGCAAATATTGCTCAGCAACAACTAAAACATCAGTGTATTATCAATGTTATTCTCATCCTAAATCCAAAACACAGCTACTAGAAAGAAAATTAACTCTACCCCAGTCAACACCAGGATGATATCCACCCCTTGCTCTATACCAACCTCATCATGCCCAGGTCCCACACTTTCCAACACATCCCACATAACCACAACCCCCTTTCCTGTCTTTTGACATATGTGCAGACATACAGGCCCATAATCTATGGGCCATCCCTCTAAGATGTCCATTGGGTTCATTTAGTCCAGGACTTTGGGCTCTGTCATATCAGTCCTTCAAAGTGAAAGATGGTAAATTGGGTAAACTGTTGGGATTATGACATGCTGAACTCTGGTTCCATTCCTGCTGTGCTTGTCTGGTTCTGTCATCGCTGCACTTTGCTCGGTTTCATCAGCACTCATTCATTAATCTGAGCAACTCTAACAGCAATACCATTGATATGGCATAAAATAACCAGTGTAGTGATGAAATACAGTACTACACAGCAATTAACATCCTCATTGCTTGTTTTACCCAAAATCAAATCCCCTTGAGCACATCACACTTAATCATCCTTCTGCATTACCCACTAAGTGCACCCAGGTCCTTGAGCAAATGTAATCCCATGGATGGGTCTGCCTTTGCCCAAGACAGAACAACCCAGATTGCCTTCTAGAACATAATTTTCTCTGTGCACTATAGAAACTTTATCCCCCCTTCTGCAGTATGTGAAAGTTTTGACTGGGCAAGGTCAGTCCATTTAGCAGATCCCCTAGTGTTAACTAACCAGATGGCTTTTGCTAAACAGATATCCCAATGCCTGAATGTCTCAGTATCCCTTGCTCTCAGAGTGACCTTTAACAGTCCATTGTATTGTCTGATTTTCCCAGAGGCTGATGCATGATAGGGAAGATGATATATCCAACTTTTTGGCCTAGGTGTCTATGAGGTTGCTGTGGAAACAGAGTCCTGTATGTCCTGTGGCTTTCATGTGCCAAATCCACAGCCCAGTAAACCTGGTAGTCCCCTTCCTTCACCCAGCTGGAGGCAGGGCCCCTCTAATCCTGGTCACAGTATTTTTACTACTTGCAGATAGAAATCAGCCCCCATACTGGTGGGGCAGTATGAGAAACTGAAAAGGCCTTGGCTTGGTGCAAGCACTGCTTTGCAACAACTAAAAAAAAAAAAAAAAAAAAAAAAAAAAAAAAAAAAAAAAAAAATCAGTGTTATTCTCATCCTAAAGCCAAAACTGTTGCAGCCACTAGGAAGAAAATCAACTCTATCCCAGCCCAGGACACCACAGGTTTAAATCTTTTTAACTGATGCCTATTTTCAACAAGGACTACCAAACGATTAGTGCCCTGCTAATTTCAGCAGGGCAACAGAGGCAGCAGCAAACAGTCAGAGTACTTGCACAGCCAAAAGCAAATTCACCCAAAAGTAGTTATTCAGTCTACTTCAAAAAGAGGAACTTAAGCAACATATGACCTTGACATAGATGATCATTTGAAAGTGTGTTAACAAAAGCAAGCCTACACTGAGGAATTTTCCTAAAGCCTTTTCTACGGCAAAAATGATAGAAAAGTTTGTCACTTTTCTCACCAACTGTCTTTTCTAGTTTTCTGTCCTCCTCACTGTTTGTTAACATACAATAAGTGGGCCAAAACAATGAAATGGGTATAAACCATATTAAGCCATGAGGGTTTGAAAATAAAACCTGCCACAATGAGTGGAGTTAAAGAGTTGTGAAGCCTAGACCAGTGGTCTTCAAAGTGGGGTGTGTGCAAGAAAATCCCGTGGGGAGCAAGAAGAAAATACTAAAACTTCACTAGTATATGAAGTTTTAATATACACACACATACTTGTGTACGCAAGTTAATACACATAGATTAGGGGTGCATGCTCAAAAATCTTACCAATAGGGGTGTGCGGTCAAAAATATTGGAGACCGCTGGCCTAGACCCTTTCTGTATTTGGATCAGTCTTTGGAGACTTCAGCCAGTGGAGGCTCTAGCTGAGGCTTGGCTGGGCCACTGGGACCCATCAATGCATCAAGGGTCCTGCCAAGAGCCCACACTAGAGACAGCTAGGGAAAAGTCACACAGCCTGTTGGAGCACTGTTACAATGTAGCCTAGCAAATATCTAATTATCAACACTGGTCTACAGTGTTTAAAAAAAAAAAAAAAAGCCACAAAAAAATCTGCTTGTAAGAAGTAGGTCAATTCAGCCCTGCTGGTGCATCCAACTAATTTACAGAGAGCAATCCTCACTAATTAGTCACAACTCGGCACAGATATTCCCTGTAGCTTATTAGCAAAGCCCACACCATTCTATTTCATATCTCTGCTACAACACTGGTGAATATAGCATATATTTCACTTTGATCACGTGTACTTGTGCAAGAAGCCCTGCCTATCCCTTCTGGGAAATAACCAGTGTGCCCTTTAGCACATGCTCCCAAACAGAATATAAAAGAAGTTGAAAGTAATAAAACTGACAAGGAAATCCCAGCTATGCAAGTCAATCCTCTGGGACACTCTTATTACTTGGCCTTAAGGCCTCTGCCTTCATTTCAACACTCTGACCTACTACAGAGCAAAGAGCAATAGAAGATGAATAGAGCAGTCCTGCCCTCCTCTCATCCACTTTCCCTGGGTCAGCTCAATGCTTTGAAGAGTCATCTGAAAAAAAAAAAAAAAAACCAAACCTGATCTGATAAAATATATTTGATCTGCTTCAACTTGGGCTCTGGCTTGCCACAGGGCTACAGCAATGCTAGAGCCAGCACAAGAGAGGGAATCAGATAGATGGGTAGTTAAACAAAGGGGAAGGCAGCAGTGCTTCAGTCAGCTTAAAGCACGTCTGGGGCTGTAGCACACATGTGAATACAACCACCACCCTCACATTAGAACAGTGCAGGCAGCAGTCCAGTGGAGTGATTATTCCCTTCCTATTAGCACTTGTGAGCTCCCAGCTGAAATCTGCTTGGCTTTTACACACAGACACAGCTCTAAAAAGAAACATAAAACAACATGAAGGAGTCCAACAGAGTGCAAGTAAAATCTTGTGGTCACGTGAAGAAACTGCCTTTCCTCAGCCTGGACAACAGAAGGCAAACCCAGGTGCTACCTGAAGCCTGCTAAAAGGGGCACTAAGATGAGCCAAGCAGCTTTCTTCTCATCAACACACAGCAAGACACAAAGCAAGAGCCAAAACATGTAACACAGAAAATCCTAACCTGATGCAAGGGTTGCTCATAAGAAGAATGTTCAAGCAAGAGGGTGGAATCATCATCTTTGGAAATTTTCAAAACTCAAATGGCCCTGACCAATCCATTCTAACTGAGAAGCTTGTTCTATTTACAGCAAGGGACAGGGCCAGGTAACCCCCAGTGGTCCTTACCAGCCTAAATTTTTAACCAACATGCTACACAATCCACAGTATAATGTAATACATGCAGGGTCTGCAACCTGCAGTGTCATTAAAACCAGATTTGCCCAGAAGCAGTCCAACTATTCACACATGCTTCGTATACTATCCATATTCTAAGAGCTGTAAACATTGGATTTCAAATTTACTCAAATTATATTCAAGCTTGCCACAAAAGAATTATTTTCCTTTCTCAAAGTCACCTATAATTTCATACAGCCTTAATAGATCATTTCAGATACAAAGCTATAAGCCACTATTTTTACTTTCTGTAAAAAGCACAAGATAATGGATAGCTTAGAAGAGCAACACTTGTAACAGTAATTTCCAAAAAGTGTGTTATAATCAACATCAAAACTTGGTAAGTCACACATAAATAATTTTATCTGCAAAATTGTTGGGGAAATCGAGCCTTAAAAGTTTTGTGCAAATACATGGGATCAATCCCTGACTGGCAGCATGACTCCTGAGAGTGAACACTGACCTTTGGAAATCGATGCTTTAGAGCAAGGTAATGACTGCTATAGCTAAACCTTTATAATGGGAGATAATCAAACTTGCACACAGTAACATATACAGCACCTGAAGCAATTACTGTTGGAGTTCTGACATACACCCACTAACCCTCACAACTTCAGTATGCCTTTGTACACACCCTGTCAGCAGGAATTCTGACGAGATCTCTCTCATGCTTTATAAGGAACCTGTCTCCCATCAAATCTTCTGAATTGTTCCGCTGCTCTATCATTCTCCATTCAGAATTTTAATCTACAATCCCAACAGTAACTTCACTACGGAATATCTGAAGAAATGCATTGCCACTGGAACAACGACTACAACAACAAAACCAGAACAAATCAGTTACTGCAACAGTCACTGCAGAGAATAATACTGCTGTGAACCAAGTGTGCTACATCAAATTCATGCAATTTTCATCCCTCACAACCTTTCTGAGCACAGATGGAAGATAAGTCTATTTAACCCAACCCATCTCTTGCTAAATTACATAAAAGGATTGCAGCAGCATTAAGTGACTCCACACTGACTGCAGAAGTGGAACGCCCAGAATTGAAGTCCTTCCCACACAAATTTTCACCACAACTCTCATTAAGTTCCACAGTGCTAATATTTTGCTCTGTGTGCTTCTGAACTAGAGGGGAAAAGCCTGAGCTGTTTTCTCATCCACTGGGTAGCATATCATTTTAGTGTGCACTACAGGCTGCTAAGGTGCTGTAACCACTGCCTGCCTTACCCTGTCAGCTCTGTCTCAGGTTCCTATCCAACAGGCAGCCTCGGATTCAGTGAAGGAAGCTCCTACACAGGAACAACCAGACCTCATCTGCGTTCTCTGCAACACACAAGTGTAAGAAAGGAGTATCAACTCAAACTCTTATTACCATATAGTTTATTCTTAAATTTCAAGTCAATACTTCTTTTGAGCAATCTAGTATCTTGCAAAGTGAATTTCAGATTCTTGTAAGTAACCAAGACTATATCTTATAATTAACTTAAAAGCTGCTCTCCATGTCAAGCCCTCTGTTTTCAAGGAATTCATTTTTACATGGATGGAATACAAAAATTGCTATTAAGAGGTATTTCTACTTCCCCCTCTCATTACTGCAAAAAAATTATATGCTGCAGAATAATGACACAGTACTCAAGGGAAAAGAGGTAAATATTGAAAAATTCATTCCAAACTAAAACTTTGCTCCAAAGTCATAATTATCCAAAAAATGTCATTTCAGGACAACAGGAATAAAGAAAAAATATTCATTTTAAAATGCACTTTGTAAAACACAAGGACTTAACGACTCACTTATAAACTAACTATGCTGTATTTATATCCTACAATGTGAAATCACTCCTTATGAATAATTTTCTCTTCCAGAGTAATCAAAAAAAGCAACTACTACACTATTGCAAAATCTACCAGGAACTGTGCTCTAAAAAAGAGTCAACAAAGTAGTAACACAGTGCATTATGCAAGCACTAACTTTCTAATTATACAAAAATAAGTTTTCATTCCAAGTATCTAAATCTGAACAGTACTCCTAAGATTAATTTACAATGCCTGAAATTAGCTGTAGAATTTAATCATCAATATTTCAAAGACATCTGTATGTAACAGAGTATGAGAAAAAGTGGTAATTTTAAATATTCAAAAGAATTATGTAGGACCTAAGAAAAACTGCTCTAAAAAAATAGAAACTATTCAGGAATCAGAAAAACAGCAACAAGAAAAGGAACACAAAAAGTGCTTCCTCTCAGGAACTGCCAGGCATAACATTATTCATTTTCATGACTTTTAAGATCTGGCAGATGAGCACCTAAGAGCACAGGCAGGATCCTCACACAATTGTGAAATACCAGCTCCACACACAGAAGGGCAAATAAACACCACACACTAAAACACGGACAACCTACAATAGGCTGTTTATCCAACTCCTACATTTCCCTTTAGTACGCCATTAAAAAAAATACTGATTTGAGTCTGCCAAATGTAGTAACTTATCAAACTTCCAAAAACTACAGCGATATTTTAGTATGTTACAGGAAAAAAAGGAAATGTGCAGTTCAACTAACAGTATGTATGGTAAAGGCTAATGCAGCTACAGTCAAGTACACGTGTAAACCCCCAGTGTGGTTTTCTACAGTCTGATTTCCCTCAGACACACATGTTCAGCACAGAATTTCTAATTTATTCAATACAAGCTTTTTCCTACTGCATCCAGAGCCACTCTTGGCAATACTAAAATCTTGACAAGATTTTTATCAGGAAACAGATTTTTTTAAACCACACAGAGAAAATCCAGAGTAACCTCATCCTGAAAGTCAGGATGCTTCCTTATCCCATGGGATTTCCCAGGCTAAAGGCTGGGCTCAGTCAGACATTTTCCCCAGCAGTGACTATCCTCATCACTAGGCTATGGCCTGTTTTGGGCTCTGTCCTCCAAGTTGCTCCACCACATACACAATTCCTCGGGAATTTCAGTATTCATAAAACATTTTGAAAGGTCCCAGTTTCACCCCAAAAGGTGCACAGGAGGTGTGATCTCAGCAGCTCCTTAGGAAGGAAACATTCACATGCCCAGAAGATATTAGATGCTCTTAAGCATTTCTACAAATTATTGTATGCTATAGTAGAGACTTAGCACATTTGTGCAAAACAATTCTCCAAGGAATGTTGAGTCAGTCCCTCAGATGGTTTTTACCTTTTTTCTACTCGAGAATACTCCACTTTCATAGTCGTCATTGTGAGCATGTAGTTTTCAGAGATTTTGAAAAAATACTCTGCAGTCCCATAACTTCTTTATGAACTGATAATTTCACAGTTGATTTATAAACCAATGCCCAATTAATACCTTTTCATTGCCATTCTAGTCCACGCTAGTTTAAAAACCAATCTTTGCCACAAGCACAGTTCAGATGAGCTACTATCTGCTACCAACAGCAAATAATTAGCTGAAAAGCCATTTATACTCCTTCCAGTTATTATGTTTGGGAAATCTACTGAAAATTGAATAGGATGAATTGACAGATGTGTAACTACTTCAGGAGTGCAGTCCATATCAACAAGCTGAAAATCCTCCACGCTGTCCTTGAAGCCAATGCCTTGCTGAATTGGAGATTTCACCACCTATTTCAGTGGAGCCAAGATAACTTCTGTAGTTGACTTATCTCAAATTCAAGCTCCAACACCAGATCTCGAAATTCCACGCTTGGATCAAGTTCACAGTAAAACTACTCCAAGTTCCACCTGAGACAAGGCATAAAGACCTCACAAAAATAATCAGTCTCTTGTAATGAAGTTAAATCTTTCTCTCCAGGCCTTCTCCCTCTTCACCACCCTTTCCCTGTACCTTCAAAGAGAGAAAGGTTACTGTGTGACATTTTTACAGTCATTTTGCCTGCTTTCTGTTTCTTTTGGTAAGGATTCTCTTAACTCTAGAAGATCTTTAAGCTAGTGCAAGAAAAGAAAGAAATAAAAAAACCTTGATAGTCTCTCTGTGCTAGTTAATGATGGTAATCTTTATTTTGTCTAAAACATCAACAATTGTCAAACAAAGCCAAATAATACTGACAGAGTAGCTGGGTTTTTTCCCAACAATGAAAGCTGGAACAAATAAACACTTAGAAATAAAGATACACACATTCATTTAACTATGTGATTACCTGGAAAAAAACCTCAGTTCAGGTTGGTGCTTATGCATTTATGGTGGTGCAACAAGGGCCTTCCCAAAACTGCTCACTCTGTCTTTCAAACTAAAATAGTGGCAGGTCACAATGAATGTTAGAACAGTTTATTATTTTCACTGCTTTTGCTCTACCATTAAAAAGGAAAACAAACTTTTTTTTGTAGATAACCCCCATGTCTATGCTGGACCAGGTATATGACAATAAAAAACCTTTCAAGTACAGATGCAGCTTATTCCAGCAGAACCACTGTAAGGAATTCTGCCAGCTCTCTGCACAGTGACTACATTATCAAAGAGGCTCTTATGCCTGCTCTGTAGCTCCTACTTAGACAGGAATGACACTTTCATACTCACTGCTACATCTACTTTAAAAATCACCAGCCATTAGATTTACCACAAGCCTAATGCAGCATGAAGAGGCACGATCATTGACCATTAGAGCCTCACTGTGAAACTCAACTGCAGTTATGTAGATACAACTTCTCTGGAACCCATGTGGAAGTACACCAGCAGAACTCTGAAAAGACAGCAGGCAGCACACCCAGGCATCCTTGACTGCAAAGCTCTTCAGCTCTAGACTACAGACTTAATTCTACTGGAAAATGTCATGAATACAGAAAGGGACCTTGGAGGAAACTGGAAATGCAGCTTATACTACAGGAACTTTGAGGGTTCCCTCTCAGTACAATTAAACTGAATACATAAACTGTACTGGAAACGGACAGGTGAAGGAGTTGGGGCAGGGGAGCTGCACATCCATTAAGTGATGTACTTAGCCACAGCACAACCAGTATTTTCAATTCAAGGATACAGGTATCACACACAAAGCAAGCACTCAAAGTATGAACGAAACAAGCACACACCTAAACACCCGAGTATCACACCAGTGAGTAAGCCAAGGTGTATGAATGGAAGCACAACCAGGCTACTGTATCAACACGGGGAGCTTTGCATTCCTCCCGCAACGTCAACAAGCCATACCCAATGCAAAGTGCTACTCACAACAACAAGGACAAACTATTAAGCTCAGACAGGCTTAATAAAACACATCTAAAAATAACAGGTCTGGAATTTCTAAATAGTAACCAACAAAGTTCTCAATGCAGGATGAGAATATACTGTGCTTTAACACAAGCAGGCCAGTGTACAGATTATATATAGTCATTTGGCAAGTACTAGGCCCTGAGAGAATATAAACCAGTCATTTTTATCCCATTTCTGCCATTTCTTCACTATTTTCACAAATTAATGAAGAAAACCACACAGAGTCTTCCAGACATTAGGGCATACAAGAGAAATTTTATTATTCAAAAGTATGCTACCATTTAAAAAAAAGGAATTCACTGCCTTGATCCCAAGATGCCTGTTAACAAAAACAATCACTTCAAGAAGCAATGACTTTAATGAGGTAAGATTTCTGAAATATGTGAACAAATCCTGTACTCCACATTCAAAATATTTGTAAACAATTAAAGTTTCATAGCTGGTGTTTTTTTCAAAGCTAAAATGTTACCAGGTCCCCAGTCTTTTTAAAAAAAGACTTCATATCCAGACAATTTTTTAATATATTCCAAGCAGTGTCTCTCACAGAAATGTCATCTAAAACCCTTCACTATCAACAGGCAGAAAAATTTAAAGAGCCTTAAGATTATTCCTAAATTTTAAAAAAATCTCCCACTTCCATCTGGAATGAGCAATGAAAATGAGGAAGCCCTCCTCTGATGTGTCAAAAAACATAAACCCAAGAACTACACAAGGATTCCACACTCCTTAGCGGGCACAGCATTAAGTTGGTCTGGCAGCACACTTTGCTCTTCCCAGGTACAGGTGATGTTTGCATTAAAATCAAGCCTCATGAGCTTAGAGCAGATCATAAAGAAATGTTTTTTTTAAAAAAAAAAACACGTGGTTTTGGGAAAAAAGTATTTGCAGTGCTCTTCCTAAAAACACCACCAAAAAAAACCTAAAAATACGTAAAGGTGGAGCTGCCAAATTAAGTGATTTGGAAGAGACAGCTTCATCTAAGACAAAGTAGCAATAAAAATTTGAAAATATGCTTGTTCCTCTCCCACCAAAAAATTACAAAGTAACAGCAACGAAGTGAGCAACCTACCCACCAAAAAATTACCTAAGCTTTTCTTTTTGCAAGCACTTGTACAGGTATTGAAGGCTCTTCAAAGAATACCTTGCCCTATGCACTACACCGGATCATTTTGTAAAGGTAGATTTCTTTTTTAATATCATGTTTTATTTTTTGGTCATCCTTCAGAAGATCCAAATAATTTTTTAATTCAGCTATACGCTGAATGACAAGGAACGCGTATTTCCGAGGTAAGAAAACAAGCTCAGAAGGGATGTTGGCGGGATTGAAGCTGCGTGCCCGGGCCCGTGTGAGCCAAGCCCGTGTAACCGCTCCGCAAGACGGTGACCAAGGACTAGGATAGGAGTGTGGGGGACGGGAGGGAAGCAAGGCTTTCAGGATTTCGGGGAGAGGCACCCAAAGCCCAAGGCAGCAACGCTTCCCAGACAAGATGCAGAAATATGGCCCGAGCCGGAGCGACGGCACCGCCCCACACGGCGCGGCGACAGCAGAAAGGACCTTAAAATGGCGCCCGTGGGGGAGGAGAGCGGGTGAAACTGCGCAACAAACGCTGGCAGGGAGCCAGGCAGCGCCATCTTCCCGCTCCCCCGCGCAGCCGGGGCTGCCTGCCCGCCGAGCCCGGGCACGGCCGGGGCCGCCGCCGGAGCCGCTCTCCCTCTGCCCTGCAGCCCCTCGGGCACCCCGCGCTGCCGAGCCGGGCAAGGAGGGAGAGCACCGGCGAGCAGGCAATGGCGAAAGGCAGAGGCCTCCACATCTCATTGCTCCCCACAGTGACTAGGAACAGCTCTAAGTAAATACAAACTTGCCCTTATACGTCGTTCGATTTTGGCCGGCTTTTAACGTCTCTATACCTGTTTTCTGCCATTATCTATAACTGAATTTTGCAATTAATACCAAAAAGCAAATATAATTTACATACGGAATACCGCCCATGACTCAATAAATGTGAACAGTGACCATTTCAGAAAATCCCCTTCACAACCGACTACTGTTTTAAGCCACAAGTAAAAAAAAAAAAAAAAATAAAATAAAAAAAAAAATCTATTTACAAAATATTGCTTTTTTTACGCAAAATAATCCCAGAAACACAAAGGATCCGATTCACATCCACTCTACGGCGAAACCAAAGGGGTCACTCCAGAAAGAGACGCTTTATTGTGTTTTTAAAAGGTGTTACAATTAAATATTTTCTCTCTCCAAAAGAAAAATTTAAAAATCATATAAATAAAATAAAAGGCACATCGAAAAACTTGATCCCGAAAAGACAAAAAAAAAAAAGCGCATTAGCCCAAACCTACCGCCCGAGCATTTCGCGCACCCACAAAAAGCGGCACGGTTTCCATTCCTCGGTTAAAAGCAGGAGGCACGGAGCGATTCGGAGAAAATTGCAAATAAAAAACCAAACAAATCAAATCAAATCTAGTGGCGACACCGAAAACGAGAAAATGAGTGAAAAATAAATCCCCAGAAGGTACAAATCTGAGACACAAGCTCAAAGAAAAGACAAGATTAGGGTGGTGGCGAGTGGAAGGGGGAAAGGGAAAAATCAAGCCATGAGCGAAAAAGGAAAAAAGAAAAGAAAAATCCTTCCCAGCTGCACAGCCAGGAGAGAGACGAAGTGTCTCCATTTTCCCGACGAGGAGGAAGAAAAGACTGTTTCACAGACCACAGAGCTTTAGAGAAAAGCAAAGAAACGAGGGGGGAAAAAAAGAGGGAGGAGATTTGAAAAGATTATTTTTCTTTCTCCCTCACACACTCTCTCTATCCCCCTCTCTCCCTCTCACTCTCTCACACTCACACATACACACACACACTCTCTCTCCCTCCTCTCTTCTTTTCCATCCCTCTCTTGATGGCCATCAAGGGGGCGGAAAATTAAAAAAAAAAAAAAAAAAAAAAAAGACAACAACAACAACTAATTTTAAACCGGCTCAATCAATGAGTCATTAAAAGAGATTTTTCTTCCCTCCTCTCCTGAATTTGCATGGCATCAGCAAGAGAAAAAAAAAAAAAAAACCCACCCCAAACCTCTCCCCTCTCTGCAGCTATCAGCCCGGACCTGAAACCTTATCTCTCCCTTCAACCCCCCCCCCGCGCCTTTATTTTAAGAAACAACTTTTTTTTTAAGTGCCCTCAGCAGCCACCACCACCAGCCTCGCGGAAAAAAAAAAAATAATATATATAGTTCATTTCCATGTGAATCCACATCTGCCCAAACAACAGCCACCCACAAAATATCCCTCTTCTTCCTCCTCGTCTCCCCTCTCGCTCGCTCTCTCTCTAGATATATATTTATATACATAGCCCCAGAGCCAATAGCTCTCTGGGCTGAAACCTAATATCCTGGTTTTGGCAACTCCTGGCTGTTAATTTGCTCCTCTTTCTTTTCTGTCTGTCTGGAGATAGATTTCCCCCCTCTCTTTTCCCTCCCCGAAGGAAGGGAGGAAGGAGGTTGTGTGTTTTTTTTTTCCTTGAAATTTTTATCACAAAATTATAATACACTCAAAGGGAAACTCACCGTCATGAAAAAGCAGTGCCTTGTCAACGGGGTTTCTTCGCCATCACATCAGGGGCTGGCAGTGTAGGAGAGAGAGAGGGAGAGCGAGAGAGCGAGGGAGGGAGGGGGGAGAGCGAGCGGGAGAGGGAGCGAGCGAGAGAGGGGGAAAGAGAAAGCGAGCGGGAGGAGAGCGCGGCTCCGCTCGGCTCCGCTCCGCGCCCGCACCGCCACCGCCACCGGCACCGGCACCGCACGGGCAGGCCCGGCACGGCTCGGCTCGGCACGGCCGCGCAGCTCCGCCGGGACACAACGCCGCAGACCGGCGCCCGGGCACACGCACCGCCGCCCTGGCATGATGAGTCCCCAGCCCCAGCGCGATCCTCGCTCCGCGTTTAAAGACAGGCCCTTTAATCAACTTTGGCTCTTTTGGGGGTTTTTTGGGTTGTGTTTCTCAAAGACGGAGGTCTGGAGACCTAGCCTGAGCTGCTGGCTTTAGGTTAAAAGTTGGGGTTTGTTTGGGGTTACAGGAAAGTAAAATAAAGTTTTTATCCTATTAAAATTAACGTTAATGTTAACAATTCGGTTGGTCTCCTTCATATTAAAGCTGTAAACCACTATAAGCTTTGTAGGCAGGAGGGGGTCCCCAGAAAAATAAATGCAAGGGCAGGGGGCTCCCCAGAAAAATAAATGCAAGGTCACCTTGAAAAAGATAAGATTTGATCCCCTGACAAGCTACAATATTTTAAATATTTTTAGATATGTTCTTATCAGCCTTGCTGGAAGCAAATCACATTAACTGCAACTGCTTTAAAAAGTTTTGGGTAAACTAAAAATGTTAATTTGAAGTCAAAGGTTATAGCACTGAGAGTTCATTGATGCTATTCTACAGTTTACTTCAACTAAAAGCATCAACAACTTTATTCAAGGCTTTTTCGTTGTAGAAAACCAATCTAACTTACACCATTCACTTAATTCATTAATTGAAAACAATTTAATTCTAAAAAATATTCTTGCAGATAATTCAGAGAAGCCTGGTTTATTTTAAAAAATTTTGATCGAAAACAGATTTTTAGCATGCAGAGCTACGTATAGTAATGCTTTTAAAACAACAACAAAAAATCTCTTTAAGACCCTTTTTCTGCTCGTAATGGTAATTCCCAAGGACTTTACTATTTTATTCCTAAGTAACTTTGTTAAAACTCCTTAGAGACATGGATTTGAAGACTTTATTTAACAGCACATCCTTCTTTATTAGCTTCACACAGCTCAAAAAAACTCTTAAAATGTTTTCCTTTTTCTTAGCAACTGTATCAAAATGGTTATGGGCAGTGTACTAAGTGGATCTTCTCAAAGAAGTTGCCCAGATTGCTTGTCTTAAAAAATCTCAGCACCTCAGCATTGTTTTTCAATTAGAATCTGGTTATATTCTTTTTTTTTTTAATTAATCAAACAATTCCAAACTTTTCCCAAAGCCAAGACTCACCTACAAACCTTGTTTATATGCATACCCACAGCAGAAAACTGAGGCGAAGTTTCAAGTCACTCCCTTAGTGGAAGGGCTGGGCCCAAGCAAACAAACCTTAGCACGAGTCCAGCTCGTGATCCAGATCCTTTGTGCAGCCCAGACGGAACCTGCCCAGGCCGTGCCTCAGCCATCAGCCAGAATATTAACTGCACTTCTCATGAATGCAGCAAGGACCCCAACAGCCACAGTATGCACAGAAACACCACGTGCCAAAGAGCTCTGGAAGAGTTATAAGCCTACACTCCCGACACCAGCGTTAGAAAACCCAGAAGGCCAACACTTCAAGGTTCCTAACTTCAGCAAATGCTTCGAGGCCAAACCCTGCCTGAATTCAAACCTACTCAGCTCCATCGGCTTTGGAGAGCATGCCCAAGCAAGAACTTGTATGGAGGGACACCACGAGCATTCTGATTTAGTTAACAGGAAGGAACTTTGCTTCAGAGCTTAAGGCCCAACATCTGATCAGTATGTTGTTGTTATTACTCTCCCAGTCCTACAGAAACCACAGACGGGAAGCAGGCAACACGATACAAAGAAGGAACTGGAAAAAGGAAGACAAATGATTTTGAATGGATTCTGTTATCATAAGAAACACAAGGAATCCTACGTAAATTTTCCGTGATGTAAGTACGTACCATTACTTGCTTTCCCTGAAGAATGTTTCTAGGCTGCATTGACAAGAGCATTACTAAGCAGGTACAGTACAAAAAGGGAAGGAGAGCTAACATCATTTCTACAATGAAGCACCCTGCAGTAATTAGATTTCTCCTTATCTACACACATTTGCTATATTTGTTCACAGATATAAATGGCTACCAAAAAAAAAAAAAAAAAAATCAAGGGTTGGATGTAACTTTATAGGTCATATTGAAGTACACACTTAATGTTACCTGCAATACTAAGAGGTCTGAATGCAGTCATCAGCTGTAATGTTATCACTTTCACGTGAACTACAGAATTTCCCAGACTATGTTTGTAAAGAACTATTGCTTTTTCCTGGCAGGTACTCATGCTGTTTTAAGAGCATCACGTGCTATTTCAGAACTGGGTGTCAATGCCCCAAGAGGTTGCCCCTCTTCTCACTGTCTTACTGCATTAATACAAAAGACCCTTGAATGTCAACATTTCTCTACCTCAAGGTTACCTGCTCAGAGCTGTCATCTTCAACCAGAGTCCTAGGTACAATGCACAATCAGTTGCTGCCTTTCTTTAGCTTTCACAATCCCATTAATACATTTTCCTGTAGCAGCTTTATAAGGAGCAAGGGGAAATAAGCATGAGAAGAAAGGAAAGGCCAGTGTCAAAAGGAATAAGAGAAATCTTTAGATAGACAGAGAGACATTGGTGTAAAAACAGCTATTGGGAACATCACATGCACCCATCACACAACAAACTACTTGGCTGTATTTTGACACCAGCTGTCAAACTGTGACCATGCTGTTTAACAAGTACCACTCTCATAGGTGTGCAAAGACACCAAGCGACATTTGGAGTGATCTGATACATTGTCCTGAAATGACAGACTGTGAAGAACCAAAAACTATGCTTAGATATTGAGAGGGAGAAAATAAGGGGGTACAAAACACCCTCAATCATTCTGTCTCCAGGTTTCTCCTACCTCAAGTCACTTTGTTGTATTCAGCCCATTTTTTCAGGTCTGCATCATATGCATTCCAATTCTTGTGCAATCATAAATTAGTAGCCCAAAAGAAGGTAAAGCAGCAGTAGATTCATAACGAAGAATTTAAGGACTACGCTAGTGCATTAAAGGAATTAATTCCACAGCCATTCCAAGATTCTTGCATGAACAGATATTTTGTAAGCCAAACTCACTGCATCCTTTCACGGATATATTGCATGGATAAGAATGCCATTTGCTCCACTGCAGCCTTGCTTCCTCAGACTGAATCCTTCAGCTCTATTAATGGCACTTCTTCCTCCCATGCTTTCTCTTTTCATTCATTAACGTGTTTCTTATGTCAGCTCATCACCAGTCACACCTTTTACCCATCTACATGTGGCTTAATTAATTAATTATTTAAATAAGAATAAATAACTAAGCTTGAAGGCACAGAAACAAATAGGTCATCATTAAAGGGCACAAGCAATAGAGAGGTAGAGGTCACTTGAAAAGTAGGGCACCCAAATACAGTGGCGTGAAGGCAGACAAGGACTTGAACTTGGAATACAAATGTAACATACCACATGAAAAATTCAGTTCAATATCCATATTAACCACCAAATTTTGAACAATTACCACCACTATTTTGATGACTCATCAGTAAAAATTACCTAAACATTACAATGTTCAGCTTGATACCATGCCTTCTTTACCCAAAACAGTACTTACAAAACCTGGGTCATAACTGCATGATGTAATTTGTAAAGCTCTGTGACTCTAGGATCAATCATCATACCAAAGACAGGACTACCTAACCAAAGGTTATCTTAAGGGTGGTTGGTAAGGACGTAGCTAGTAAGGGGGGTAATGAAGAATGAACCTCAGAACAAGAGACTTACACCAATACTAGAAGACAGACAGGTTTCTGTGACTGGAGATTGTGTGTAGGCCAACAGGGCTGGTCTGTGATTAATCTGAAGAGGAGATTTTGGAGAACTGCATTTCTCCAAGATGGGGATCTGACATACAGCAGACAATTAAGTAAAGCCAAAGAAAACATAGTGACTGGAGGTCCCATTTAAACAAATGGGAATTCAGAATTATTACTGGAACAGATCTAGAATTACTATATCATTCTCTAGGTTATTTAAATATAGTCTCATATTCTTCAGCTTACAGTACCTTAAAAAGAAGAATTAAGTTTGAAAGATTAATAGCTCTCACTTCCAAGTTAAAATAATCTGAAGATATTCAGCTGCTGAAATGTATCAGAAAAAAAACCCTCAGCTCTGGAGACAGAGCTTTACTACAGAAGTAATGGAGAAGTAATCTTGCACAACTAACACTGTCAAAATTGATAGAAGAATTTAAACTAAAAATGAAGGCAGAGACTGGCATAACCTTCTATCATATTCAGAGTTAACTTGGCTAGCACAGAGGAATGGGAAAAAATCATGTAAGTAAGGATACAGAAATATACAGATGAGGATATTAATGAATAGACAGAAACAAAGGTTTGGGGCTTGTTTGGGTTTGTTTTTTTCAAACGCAGGAGTAATTTAAAACAGCATCTAGGCAATGAAACTAACTAAAGAACCATTCCTAATACAACTGAGGTGTTGTGGATGATATTTAAAAAAATTAAAATCAAACAAATAATAGGAGGAATTTAAGCAAAAAAAGGAGGCCTAAAACATGAAATGAGGTGACATAGGGATACAGAAACACAGTGGAATAGTAAATTATACCAAAAGCATTTGTGTTCTTGAAAGAAACACAGGCATGCTAAGTTATACTTGTATAAGGACAAGACAAAATGGAGGAACAGAAGGGACATTATAAATAAAGCACCACCTAAGTCAAAACTTTTGAGACAGAACAGCTTTAATTGGCTATTACTGAGTCTCTACTATGAAATCAACTGGGTAAGATTTGGATATTAATGAAGATTGCTGCAAAAGAAGTCTTTATTTTATCACTAGAAAGGGTATCAATATGAATGGAATTTATTCTCAGATTTAGACTGAAGAACAAATGCTAATAATAGGAGGAGGAAGCCCTCATTCAAAATGATAGCTGACAGACTTTTTCATAAGATGAATAAATGGCAAAAAGAATACAAGTATAGTTTTATCCACTAGGGAATATACCACAGGAGAGCTAATGGGAAAACTTAGGTATGACTTGGAGTTAATTCCATTTAAATTACTCAGAAAGATAAATGGAGTATTTTTGCAAGTAAGATTCACAATTCCAAAATGGAAAACTTTGATATGCTATTGAACCTAGGTGGTCCATTGAACTGGCTAGTCCAATAACCATAGTTTTCTGAAATGCATTTTAAAAAATAATTGTGAAGCTATCTGAAATGTAAAGCAAGGCAATGAAAAAAGTTTCTCAGAAATTCCATAATTAATAGAATAATTGCCTTAAAGGGAGAGTCCATAAAGCAGTATCTGTAGCTTACATACTATGTCTTCAGAATTTGACTACAATCAATTAGCAAGTTAGGATTCTATACAGCAGTCAGCAGCTAGACCTGGACCAAACCTAAGTGATTTGCTGCTCTTGAGTTCTTGTGTTTACCATATTTGGGCCTTGCTTTGTTAATCTGGAAGTACCTCTTGTCATAAAATTCTGTGCTTTGAAGTCTGTCCCTGGTTTGGAAGGATAACAAATTTTTGCAGAAATTAATCTGTTTCTCCACCTTTGGCTCGGGAAATACCAGGTTCTCAGAAGGGACCAGCTCAGACTAGTTTCCAAACAAGTGCACCTTGACGGGTTGGAATATAATTACTGTCTTAAGCATTCCCAAGGATTACATTCAAAGCTTTTGCATTACTCACAGCAATTAAGTTGCACCAAGTAAGTTTCATAGTTTTAGCTTTAACACACTAATTAGCGATTTAAAAACACATGTATTTTACATTGTCCTGGTTTTCCATATGGCCAGATATATAAAGCACAGCATTTTAGTGGAAACAAAGGGTTTCAAAAAAACAATCAGTATGCCAAACGTAATGTTCAAAGAATTTCTTTCTTCCAGATGAACCGAGATACAGTAACTCGACATGCACTTTTAATGAAGCCCCATTGCACCGTGAAAAATGTGCAGCCTACAGTATCTTAAATGAATCATAATATGCTTACATCTTTAATGTCTGATCACAGTACCAGAGGAGTTCAAAGAGCCCTTACTAAAACCATCAGTAGAATATACTGGTTGCACAAGCCACTGAAGTACCTACTTTGTAGCCAGAAGTAATTATGCTGCTCTGCTAATCTCTGCTGCAGAAACTCCATCTAACAGAGAGAGATCACATCTATCAGATAAGAGCTCCATGCAAGGCACAGAGGCTGCTGCTTTTCTTGAAAACACACACAGCACTTTGTGTGTGTGACGGTGCAACACACATGCATTATACCCTTTGGAATAAAAACTGTCTGTTGGGAATACATACTGATGATAACGAATAACTCAACTTCCTTCCTTCCTCTGCTTGAGAGACTGCAAATCTACATCTTGAGATCACGCCGCATCTGTGAGGTTCCTGACTTTCACAAGCACAGGAACCTCAGGTGTAAGAATCCATTGTTATGAAGCTGAACACACAGTTGCCTCTGTGGATCTCCCTTTTATTCCCTGCCTTCTTAAAATAATGATGGAACAAGACAGGATCTTGAACCTTCAGCTGAACTACGCAATACATCTCACTTAAAAGGCTGTGAGGTAAAGCTGTTGAGCTGTAGCAAATCAGTACGAAATATTTCAGGTAGATAGCATTCATGACTGATAACCATGGGACACAGATTTAAATCTGGAAGCACGCACGGAGCTCATATTTCGGACTTTCACAGCACTAGATCAAAGTAAACAAGTGCAACCTGCAACTTCACGGACAAAACAAACGACACTGTACAGTCCAAACAATGGCAGAAGGTCTTACTGAAATGACTGCTATATACTTTCTAACTAGAGAGGAATGAAAGCACATCCAAGTGGGAAAAAATAGAAAAAAGCATAACACAGAGAATTATGTACCTTACTTTTTTTCTCATACCCTAAAACAGACAAACTACTTGTTACAGCTTTCCCAAATGACTCCAAGCCTGAGCTAGAAGGCTTACATTTTATTCAGGTGGTTACTGTTTGGCACACTAAGCAGCCTCAAAACATAGAAGTTGCTGCCAGCAAAGTCAGGAAGAAAATTGTCAGTCTTTGTATGACCACAAAAAAAAAAAAAAAAAAGCGCGTATGCACATGCCAGTATCAATTATACAAAAACCTCAAATTGCAAGTCTGGAAAGTAATACTGGAACATCAAGATGAAGCAGTTGGAAGAATTTTAGAGCTCCCTTTTTAATTTCTCATTATGGTCATACATTTCACCTTCCTGTGTCTGGGTATTTTTTTTTGCTTTTAACCAAAAAACCAATTGTGTGCATTAGCAAGGTGAAAAGATTCTAGACTCTCCCAGAAGCTCCTATTCACAAGGGTATTTGGTCCTCATTAATTTAAACCTCCAATCATCTATAGAAAAAACAACTCAGAATACCTAGCATTTTAAGTGCCCAGATACAATGAGTAATTATACTACAGCATAAAATACTTAACATTTATTCTGTGCTGTGTACACTAATGTTTGATTGCAATCCTTCCATACATGAAGTTCTTTTACCCAGTGCAATTCGTCTACTGGCTCACATCTGTATAGCCAATACCAAAGCCATACTCCAGGAATATTTGTGCATATGAAAAACAGCAAAAAGCTTTTTCTGTCAATATCCTCACGATAAGCACTTCCATCACTGTTACCACCTGTATTAGCTAGACTCATGGGAGCATAAGGCAAAAAGAGCCTGCTAGCTAAAATGAAACTTCTATATCTTTCAACAACATGGAAATTAGGATTTTATTCCTTACGGAGAATTAATTGCACCATATTCCTGCCTAATGGAACAGTGCTGCAATAACTGCAGGAGTAGATGTGACTATTTATTAGGAAAAAACGCCTAATACTACTAAATGTATCATTTAAACAAATTGGTAGGAAAAAATATCAAGTGAGAATATTTCAATACCCTTTCTTTTTCATGACTGAGCATACTCCCCTTCTACAGAGTAAGAGGCTTTCATTTTTAAGGCTCAATCTAATTCTTCAGAATCAAAATTCTGAACAGGCAGTAAAGCAACAGATGTAATGCCGCATCAAGAGCTGTAATGCATCAAACAGTTCACCTATCCCACTGCCCATCCCATCTGCTCCAAAGTGCTGCTGTTGCATAATCATCCCTTGCAATCCCCTTCGTTTTTATGTTAACACTGTTAAGGAAAGAATTTTCTCTGTTTTAGTGAGTGTCCTCAATACACTGCAAGGATTAAAGGCATTTCACTGCCTTTCCTCTGTCATCCGAACTGGACTGACATTATCACACAAAAGGCTCAGGTACTCCATACATTCCAATATAATATCATTTCTAACACAGAAATTAAACCACATTTCTCAGGAAACAGAAAACAACAGCTACTTTCAAGCTAAAGGTACTTTCAAATGCTAACCTTAAGGGACATAACAATCTATACTTCCAAACAGGAACATTCGGCAAAAAACTTGTGCCATTACCAAACAGAAGACAGAAAAATCAGCATTATCTGCTTTGGTTTTATCACCTTTTGTTTCAATGGATAGTCCTAGGTCCTGTGTTAATTTGTTACAAGTAACTTTAAAATGACAAGAGAAAGGAGATGGTATTTATAGAAATGGACAGGAATTAAATTTGTTTTCATATTTCTAGAAGAGTGCTTAGTGTTAACTTTCTTTGCACAAATTAAAACCCAAATAATAGAAAAACTATTCTCAAATGAATAGAGAAAAAAAAATTGCCACTTTTTTACTTTGCAGTGTACTTAATTTCTGGTTCCTGGTGCAAATTTACTTAAAACACGTCTCATAAGTATAAAAGCCTTCCTTCCCACGTTTCCATACAGGCCTCCGTGGATTGCTCATACAGTGCTCCCTATGGGGCACAGTAATCCACTAGCACTGCTCCCTCCAGAACCGAACTCTCTTCTGGAATAAAACACTCCAGAAACCAAATAAGCAGCGAGGAAGAAATCGATCCACCTGGCAGCACCTTTGCAGTTACCTGCAAGGCTCCGCAGCCTTTTCCGCAGCCACTTCACTGCGGGAGAGGGGACAGCAGTGCAGGTTTATTGGAACACGGCGCGTACGGAGCCTGCCTTAGGCGCCGGCCGTGAGGGGCTACCAGACCACGGGACCCCAGCCGGGCAAGGGCCCGGGACCGCCCGACGCCTCCGGAGCCTGGGGGCAGCTCGGGGCGGCCCCGGATCCGCTCGGGAGGGCAGGTGGAACCCTAAGCTCTGCCCTCCACCTCCCGCTCGGGCCCCGCACCGAGCCGCCCCTTGCCTCGCCCGCCCCGGCCCCGCCGCCCGCGGGAGCCCCCGCGCCCAGGGCCAGCGGCGACGGGCGCGGCCCGGGCGGGGAGGTGTGAGCGTAAGCACAGCAGCGGAAAGAAGCGAGCAGCTCCTCGCGGGTACATCGAGAGAGCGGCGCGGGGGCTTATTTATATCCCGGGCGCTAATTTGGGAAGCGGGATAACCCGCCCCGCACAGCACCTGCCGCCAGCACTCACCCCATCCCGCGGAGAGGCGGCGGCCCCTTTAAGACCGCGGGAGACCCCTCCCTCCGGCCCTCCCGCCCTCCCCCGCCGCGCGCCTCCCGGGCCGCCAATCGGCGGCGGCGACGCAGCCAGGGCTGCGGGCAGCCAATCCGCGCGCCGCTTAGTGACCGCAGGGGAGGCGAGCGGCAAGATGGCGGCGCCGGGCGAGGCGGCGGCGGCCGTGGCGGCTCCCTCACAGCCCGAGATGGCCGCGGGCTCAGCCGCCTCCGCCGTGGTGCTGCCGGAGCGGCTGCAGCGGCGGGAAGCGGAGCGGCAGCACGGCGTGGAGCGGCAGCGGCAGAAGAAGGAGGCGCAGGTAGTGAAGGAGGAACAGAGCGAGTTCTTCCTGGCTGCCTTCGCCCGGGAGCGGGAGGCCGTGGAGGCGCTGCTGGCGGAGGGCACGCTGGAGGAGGCGGCCGCCCGCCTGCAGGCGCTGCAGAAGCTGCTGACGGACAGCGTGCGGTTCCTGGCGGCCTACGAGGTGCGGCAAGGGCAGGAGACCGTGGCGCGGCTGCAGGGGGACCTGGCGGCGCGGCGGCAGCAGCTGCAGCCCAAGAAGAAATTTGCCTTCCGCGCCCTCAAGAAAGAAGCGGCCCCGGGCAGCGCCCCGCGCCCCGCCGAGCCCCCCCCGCCGGGCCCCGCCGCGCCCGGCCCCGGCCCCGGCCTCGCCGAGGGTGAATCGGGCGGGCCGCCGCTGTGCGGGTTCAGCGGCGTCCAGGACGAGGAGCTGGAGCTCGGCCCCGCGGAGCTGCTGCAGCGGGACGTGCTGCTGTCGGAGCTGTCCGGCTGCCGGGTGCGGCTCCGCGGCAACCCCAACACGCTGCGGGTGCGCGACTGCCGCGGCTGCACCGTGCTCTGTGGGCCCGTGTCCACCTCCGTGCTAGTGGACGGCTGCAGCGACTGCCTGCTGGCGCTGGCCTGCCAGCAGCTCCGCACCCACCGCACCCACCACTGCCGGGTCTACGTGCAAGTCACCAGCCGGGCTGTAATAGAGGCCTGCTCCGAGGTCTCCTTCGCTCCCTACTCCTGGAGCTACCCTGGTATCGAGCGAGATTTCGAGTCGTCTGGGCTCGACAGAAACAGTAACAACTGGAACCTGGTGGATGACTTTGACTGGCTGGCGGCTGACAAGCCTTCACCTAACTGGAGCCTGATCCCCGAGCAGGAAAGAATCACTTGCTGGGACTGACTGTGGAGGCAGCTCTGCTGTGCAAGGGATCCTCGTGTAAACGCAGTGATCCACAAACTCTGGGACTTAATCCCCGATATGCCATTAAATAATTCCATTCTGTATTCAAATTTTGAACTATAATATATGGCTGGATTTCTTAGTTGAAGAATACCAGTCAGATATTGTTTACTGTTCTTGCACAAGGTGTTGCTATAATCTGTATGTATCACTGTGGGATTTGCCAATTTCTGAAGTACCTCATTGTGAGTTTTAACTTACTAAGGGGGAGGGGGGCAAAGGCCACTGAAACACAAACAAAGGTGAGCCTCTGTTAGAGCTGTTGTGCTGCTTTCACTCACCCAGGCAGACTTTGAATTAGCTGCAAGTAGTGCAAACTGTACTGGAATGAAAAGCTCAAATACCAAATTTTCCATGTTTTTATGGTTCTCATGTTGCTGACAGCAGCACAGCATATCTTAGGGGCAGTGCAGGGCAGTACTGCTGTGAGGTAATGGGGCAGAAAAAGGTTCATTTAAAGGAAGAGTTTGTAACTTCACAGTGCAGCAGACTGAGATGCAGCCTAGGCTATGATACAATGATGAGCCAGTTTCTGTTGATTCAGGTTAAATCAGTAAGCTGGCTTTAGGCTTTTTATTTCAAGTGAGTTAAGTCTAAAGGAAAAAGGTGTTCTAATAAACATCTAATGCGCTCCTGATATATTGATTACTCAAAATTAAGAAACCTATGGAATCTGTATAAATACTAAAGCTTCACTATCTTGAATGCTATGTGAAAGGATGCTGCTGTGAGCAGCTCAGAGGCATCCAGCAAGTGCTGATGAGCATCACAGAAGCTGGATTAACTGTTCCTCTGCAAGCTGAAGCTTCAGGGGAGAGGAGTTCAGGTTTGTCCCACTGGTTTTCCAGACAACAGGCTTTGTGTGCTGTGATCCTAATTTGCAGCACTCTGCTGCTGTCTAAGTGCAGTGTTGACTGAGTCAGTAAAACAGAAAGATGAGGTGCTATATTCCAAAATTGCATGTTATCTTGCATAAAGTGAAGAATAATTTAAGTCTCTTCACTCCTGCTGAATAATAATTTAAAAGTAGCAGCACTGGGGAATGCAATGTCTTTACAGTGCCCTCTTAGAGGTGCTGAAGTGACCACTGTCTGTTTATAAAGTATACTTAGCAGTTTTAGGTTTCTAAAATCCCTCCTTAGCTTGTGACATTTTTCAATAAATAATTGTTTATCTTGCCTTAGCATAAAGCTTAATTTTAAAAATTCAAATTGTTTACGCTGTGCAGCCATCATCTATGTGCCTCTAGCAGACACTAAACCATCAGAAACTGCACCACTTCCAGAAGTACCTGAAAATTCACTTAGGTGCTTGACTGGTTTTGAGCAGAAAATGTTTTTATATAAGTTGCTTTCAGCATATTTAATTTAAAGGGGGAGGGCAAAAGGGATTTTTTTTTTTAATATTCATGACAACTTTCATTTGTTTACTTCTGTTACTGTATATTTTTGACTGAATTGGATTTTGCATTTCAAACATACTTGTTTTGAATTATTTCATTTGTTCCTTTACTAATGAGTCTTTTTTGCACTGACAGCATCATAAAATGATTTAAAGAATACACCCTCCGTCTTACTTTAATGTACATAATTTATATCCTTTGTTAGAGGGATGTGATCAGTTGAGGCTCTCAAGTGTCTTAATTTGAACACATCCATCTTGCTACAGAAGCTGGTTGTGTAGTTAATTGTTCCCCACAGATCCCAGTAGTGACAGATCAATCCCGTTAGCATCCTCTAGCCTTGAGACTGCAAAATGTTCAGCCTGTAAGAACTACAGTAATACCTCTGTTCTACTTGCCCAAAGCTCTAAACATTTACACCTCCTTCCTGTGGTGATGGATCCTGGCAGATCCAGACAGGGAGAGAGACTCCAGGCTGTGGCAGGTACCAGGGGTGCACTGAGGCTTCCCAGCACATTTCACTTGGAAGTGCCATGTCCTGTTCCAGCTCCTGGCCCATGGCATGCAATACTGCCTGAATAAACAGAGCAGGAGTCAAAACACGGAGGTTTAAACTTCAGTTTCTCTCTGAAATTGCTTCCTTGGGGATGTTTTTCACAAATCAGTTATTCACATCCCAGCTCCTAATGTTTTTTTTTCCTCCAAATACTTAATTTTGGTCAAACCACGGTTAGCAGGTGATACTCTTCAGAAACATGGTGCCAGACAATTGCGCTAAAGATTTAGCATTACCTTGGTAATACAAAACACGTAACTGCCTCTTGGTCTCAGGCATGGCATGAAACATGGAAATGCAATTTGAGAACAGCAAGTCCAGAAAAATGTGGTCAGGCAAATACCTAAATGTGATTTATAGTTCTAAAAATACAACTTCTTATATATATATACACACAGAGTTGCACGTGTTCCCATACACCTTTTTAAAATTATACTTTCCTGATGTAGAATCATAACAGAAATTCAAGACTATTTTGAAACAGAAGTCTGTTAGTGTTGTATGAGAACTTAAGCACTAGTAAAGGCTTGCTAGCATGTTCATGGACTACTCAGTATAGAAATTGCAACTTTTTGGGATCTCTAAGGAAGAAAAGCCATATCCCTAAATATTTCTAATCAGCTACCAATCACTTATCCTGCATAATATACAACTGAAGTGAATGAAGTCTCCTCCAGAGCTCTAGCTCTGGTTTGCATCACAGTGCCACCAGTTCCACCAGGAACTTCTTTAAAAATCACGTACTTTAAAGAAATTAATGATGCTAGACATCACAAGGGGCTGAAAAATAAATGCCTGCCGGAGGCACGGGATAACAGAACATCAGCACCAGAACGTTGTGCAAATTTGCCCTGAAGAGAAGCTAACAGGCAGAAAGTTTATAAAAATAGTGAAGGGCGTTGAGCTGCAGAACCGTTTTCCACAGGGAGTCAGGAAAGCAGTCCTGTTTCAAACATTTTTGAAAGACAGCCTACTTGGACAGCCTTCCTCCAGCCAGTGGCCTTACCAAAATCTTTAAAGCCAGTGAAACCTCCTTAGTCCACCACAGGGCTGTTACTCAGTGTTTTAAAGCTCCCATGTGTGCCTGTGGAGGAAATAAAACAGTTCTGTGCAAAGATACACAACGCTGAACCCATGAGAGAAAACTGAGGCCACACAGAGCTTTGAGCGTTGCCATTTTTGAGGCACTGAGGGGTGGCACCAAAGCTTGAACCAGAGAAGCAGCCAGAGATCTGTCCTGAGAGGAATCAACGCCCCTCTGTTCCCTTTGGAGTCAATCCAGGCATTTCCCTCTGTCTGCCCCTGCTTCTCTGAATAACAGGAGCAGAAATGGAGTTACTTGCATTCTCTCTTTATCCAGCCCTCTTTAATTTAAGTAGATTCTGATGTGAGCTGTAGTAGAATTGTTTTGGGAAAAAACCAGGTAAGAAATACATGCATAAGACAATTTCCTACTCACTTTTATGCATTGTATTTTTGAAGGCTTGGAATTTTTTTCCAAAGTTTCTTATTTAAGCAATAGCTGCATGTAGACAAAGTTCAAATCTCAATGGTTTTGCCTGGAGGTTTTACTAAACAGCCAATTTCATCACCTACAAGGAAAGACAGGAATAGCTAGAAAAAGAATCTATGCAACTTGGGGAAATTTCAGCATTTCCATTCACATCATGATCTGATTTATCTGACTGACCTGGGGATCCACCTGTTATGCTGAGATGTATTCCAGCAATAATGCCTATCGTGAGCTTTTTGTGAGCTTCTTTTAATTCCCAACATACTTCTTTCCTGTTTCTGCAAATATAAACTTTGATTTCTAACTCTAATTTTTTCAGCAGTGAATGCTACACCCCAGGCATCACAATAATACAAAAAACATTCATAATGACCATATTGGATGTCAAAAAACCCCTGTGTTTTCTGACCATTTTACACACCACCACATGAGTGATGGCTGAAATTCTGGGAATTACCCAGAGCAAAACCACACCAAAACCCTCACAGTGTGCCCCAGCAAAGAGCAGGAGCCACAGAGCCCAGCAGGTCAAATCACCCCTCCCAGGATTTACAATCCAGCAGTGAATTTAGAACTTGCCTCTATTTCCAGCCTCAGAACCTGCAGTCACTTCATATGCCACAAAAATAGTAGCCTACCAAGTTACCTGTGTAAGGAGGTTAAAAAAAAGAGTCATAAATCAGACTTTTCTCCACCTGATAATGGTACAGTGAGGTACAGCATTTTTATCACATTGTTCCTCAGGAGTGTCCCTGTTCACACCACAGTTACAATTGAAACAAAACAGTAAGTGAGGGTACATGAGCAAACCTCTCTACACAATAGCTTCCCATCAAAGGTAAAACCAGACATCATTATTCTTGCAGTGAAATATAACCACTCCTAGGGAGAGGAAAGGGGGGAAAAAAAGCTCAGAAAGGCACACATTTCATATCACAGAGCAGCGTGAAAAGAAAGATTGGGCCAGGAAATTATTCTTTTTACCAACTGAGGGTACGTCCATAGTTTAGGCCTGTATGTGTTTTATATCTTATACTCCTGAAGATGGAAAGATTAAGATTGGTCCAGGGCTGAGCACCAGACTGTTTAACAAATACTAGATTAAATTGTTTACATTCCTCTCTCTTAACTGATAAATTTGTAGCTTATATGTAGGTTAGCAGGCACAGCTTTTTGGAAAGGTATCAATATTGTATTGTTATACATACACACTGTAATTTTAAACTAGATTTTGAATTTGAACAGATTCATGGTGAGATCAATAATAATTTGAATATTTTATTCTAGCATTTTTTTTCTCCAGTATTGGCATATGAATTATATAATTGAATTTAATAGACAACCTCTGAGGAGACCATTAACTCAAACATTCTTGCAGCATTTAGCTTTTATCTGCTATGGATCAATTTCAGCATTTTCTTTTTGAAGTAGAAAGCAGCAGTGAGTGCCAAACTAAAGACGGATGGCAGCCAAGAAAAAGCTTTTTAAGAAAAGCAGATGCCAGGCAAGAAGAGTTTTCTTTTTTACACTTTGCCCACCCCAAAACGCTTCTCCATGATTCCCCATCACCTTCCTCTCCCATGGGTTGCTGTGCCAGGGACAGCCCTTGGCTGGCGGGTTTGTGCCGATGCTTGCACAGGGTCTGTCGGCTCCGTGGCTGGGATAATGGGGCAGCATTCATTCCCACTTTAAAAAGTGTTCACCAATCCCCTTTAAAACTCCCGAGTCAGCTGCGTGGGTGGGGTAGTTTTTGCCACTTTAAGTCCCCAGCCGGTATTGAGCTGTTGAAAACTACTTAAACAAACAGCATTTTTCCTAATCCAGGCTGTTTCTGTAGTGCGTGATGACTTTATAAAGGTACCACCCAAAGTCTCACAGGTCTAATTAGTGAGTATCCCTTCCTGAACATCAGGTTCAGGATTTTTACTGATCATCTCCCAGCTAACACTAGCAATTTAGCAGTGATTTATGATGACCCCTCCTATTTCTTTTGTTTATAGGCAAAAGAGTAAATCTGGAGGGATCAGTGAGCCCTGAAGCATGTCCTGCATGTTCTACTTCAATACTTTTATTCTTGAATTAGAGGAAACACCGTACTGTATACACTTACATGGTTTTGCTGCATCAGATTTATCATGGGTATCTAAATGTTAAATTATTAAGCTGACAAGTATTCAGATCCATCTGTGCTCCTGAATACGAAATTACCTATATCCAGAGCAGCACCAGGCTTACATCTGCTGTGGGCAGGAAGTATTTCACTATGTATCCTCATGACCTGCAGACCTGGTACAGAATTCTTTTCCACTTTAATTACAGTTTCACTGTCATCACTGACAAGAAAGGAAATGGTTTCAAGTTCCTTTATCTAGAATTAACTCCAGGCTGTCAGATAAATACATTTTCGAAACTCAAGTCTCTTAGCTAAGCCCTGAAGGAGTCAGTGAAACACAACATGTGCTACATTTGTTGAGGGATATTTTGCCAGGAGAGAAGCTATTTCAGCACCATGACTTATTGCACAAAAACACGAATAGGCTCTCTCAAGAAATAGCACTTCTCATCCACTTCACAGCAAGAGGAGAGAATAGTCCCTGATGGAAAATCACCTTCCCTCTCATCTTACACACTCACTCTTCACCAGCAAGGGCAGCAGCAATGCAAACAACCAGGTTTGCTTTAGAAAACTCCCAGTTACCAGCTGCTCTCCAGCTCATTGCAATAGCACCAGGATGAGCTGGGAAAGGCCCACCATAAAACCCTATTAGGACAGGAAAAAGTAGCGAGTTGCCAGCCTTCGTCCTTCCTGAAGGAACCTTCAGCTTTCCAGGCTTTCAAATGGTAACTCAGAAGCATCCACAGTACCACAGAGCTGCATCAAAACGTTATTTGTCTGTGTTTGGGCTTTTAAATTATTTGTGTTATTATTTTTCACACTTGCCTTCCTCCTAGCAGAACCCTTCCCCTCTCTGTCCCTGAAGGCTGCTGGCCATGCTGCTGGCAGCCACTAGAGGATGTCCCCAGGGACTTGGGTGGTGGCAGCAGCCGGTCTGGCTCACAGGGGTGAGAGAATCCTGCCATTCCCTCTTCTGGGGCTGCTCCTTTCTCCCCGCAGCATTAGCACCCACGCCCTCACACACCTGCAGGATAATATTCCACTGCTGGAGGTTGCCTGAGGTTAATTTTGCATTGTCGTGGCAAGGGTGAGGCAGTGCAGGAATTTCCCAGTAGCTCCAAACCCCTGTGGGGTGAGTGGGAGATGATATTCCAAAGCAAGCAGAATTCCTGGAGCAGCTCCTCTGCTTGCCTGGCCCAGCTGAGCGCTGCCAGGAGGAGGCCACTGCCACAGGAGGGGTCGTACCCCCCTTTCTGCCCACTCCAGCAGGAAAGCAGAGCTGGCTGCAGGTCCTTGAGCAGAGCCTGGGGACCCCCAGGATGCCTCCCTTGCACTCAGATACAACATCCCCAGGGTCCCTCTCCAGCTGCTGAGAATTCCTCCCTGGTCTAAACTCCTGTGTGGGTCTCCTTGGGCAGCCCTGCTCAGCTCACTGGTGATTATCCAGTAAGCTGCTCATGCCAGCTCACTTTTTATAAAAGCATCTCTAGATTTCAGCCCAAGGTTTATTTATTGAGTTTCTCTGCACTTTTCCTTTCTCCTGCTCTCCTGCCAAGACTCAGAGATGGTACAAGCCCTGGAAGTAAATAGAAAATGCCAAGCTTAGTTTTTTTAGGTCACCGTAAACGACACGCTTATCTGCTTTCAGAATACATAAGCCACAGGATGTCCTCTCAAGTCAACACAGAAGGATAAGGACCAGGAGGTGGGTTTGGCTGTGGATATGAATATATTGGGATCATGGTGGGGAAGTGTATGTTTGTGTACAAGCAACCTTTTTTTAATCCAGAGCCCTCTTCCTTTTTCCTCAAAGGTTCCATATTCTTCTGGCGACAAAGATCTTTTTATATCTCTGGAGTTTCATATTCCACCCAGCAGCCTATCATAGGAGAGCACAAATCTACTAAATAGTAAAATGAGGGATTACTTCCACTCATCTGTTGACAGACATTTCTCCAAATTGGATCAAATGATTAAAGGTATTAGAATGACGTCTTGCAGATCCAGATCAAATCATTTGAAACCTTGACAGTGTTTCTCCTTCGCTTGGAAGAAACCACCAGAAATAGTTGTAGGTGCTAATTGCCCATTATTCTCACTAATGTGAAATTGTTAATTGGGACCTTTGAACATTTTACTTACTTGAATCCTAAACAGGGGACTTCAAGATGGAAGGACTGTGCAGTGGCTCGCTTCCTGATGTGCCGTTCGGGATCTCTTCCGACGCCTGAATGGTTCTTCCTCGAGTTGCTTACGCTGAGAAGAGGGGTCCAGGCTGTGAAATCTTCCAACATCTCCCACTACAAAGATGGCACTGCTGAAAGTCAAATTCAATCAGAAGAAACGGGTAAAACTAGCGCAGGGACTATGGCTCATGAACTGGTTTTCGGTGTTTGCTGGAATCCTTGTTTTTAGCATGGGATTGTTCCTCAAAATTGAGCTCCGGAAGCGAAGCGAAGTGATGGACAATTCTGAAAGCCACTTTGTGCCCAATTCTTTGATATTGGTGGGTATATTATCCTGCGCCTTCAATGGTTTTGCTGGAAAAATTTGTTACGATTCTCTGGATCCCGCTAAATTTGCCAAGTGGAAGCCTATGCTGAAACCTTACCTGGCACTGTGCTGCGTCTTTAACATGCTCATTTTCTTCGTTGCTCTGATTTGCTTCCTGATGCGGGGCTCCCTGGAGAGCACCCTGGCCCAGGGGCTCAAGAACGGCATGAAGTTCTACCGGGACACGGACACCCCCGGGAGATGCTTCATGAAGAAGACCATCGACATGCTCCAGATTGAGTTCAAGTGCTGTGGCAACAACGGCTACAAAGATTGGTTCGAAATCCAGTGGATCAGCAACAGATACCTGGACTTCAGCTCCAAAGAAGTGAAAGAGTAAGTGACTTGGTGGGCTTTGTGTCACGTAGTGTCGATGTTTGATCAGTGCTGTCCTCAAGTGCCAACAGGCGCTGACTGGAAGGGGGTTTGTGTGAAATGGGGTCTTGTGTAATAAAGCAGCTTCTTCCCCTGACAAATTCTTCCAAAGTCATCCATAACATGAACTAAAAAGCACCAAATTACAATTCCCACTCTTACTCAGTGTGGTAGAAACGGATTTATTAGTTTTTACTGTCTTTTACTGCTTTATAAACCCATTACCTTGAGCCACACTCCCGAAATCAACAGGAAAGTATCAGAACTTTATTAATCCTTAGGCAGATGTCAATGTTATTTATTGATTTCCTAAAAAATAATTCCCTGGAGATATACTGCTGATGCACATTTAAAACTCCACTTAGATATTGGCAGCTAATCAGCTGCATGGAAATAAGTAGAGGAGTAATGCTATGCTAATAATTCATGTGTTTTAGATCCTTAAGATTTAGAGTTTTATTTTAATATTCACTCAATGGATTGCTTCAGTGCTGTGATAATACTGGGCATCAACTGATGTTCCTAGCTTTACACAGTGGCCTTTGTAGCCATATGTATTTTAAGTTCTGTCCTGTGCCTAATTTTTTAAAACCTCACATGAAAGCAGCACTAGTTTATTATTTCTATACAAACCAGACCAGGTTGTTGACCAGAAACACCTTAATGGCTTTGATGTCAGTGCCCAAAGAGGCTGTAATCCTAAAATCAGGTTAGGTGCAGTAAGCTCAAGCAGAAAATAAACATGAGAACAAAATGAACCTTTGAAATTAAAAAAAATTGCATTAGGCATAAATACCCACAACCTTTTAAAAAATTAAGCACCGGGGAAAGAGATGGTTATTCCAGGTTCTTTGGGAACATCATTCATTAATGTTTATGCCTTGTGGTTGCATAATGGGATCTGTAAACTGGAAGCAATCTGCCTTTTAAATATACTGCCTGTATTAAAAATGTCTGAAGTAATTTCGGAAAAAAAGCTTTGTGTATGTCTTGGGATCTCTTGGGATCCCTGCCTGACTGTGTAAATGGTATTTCACTTGTGTGTGTCTCTCTGCAGTTCTTTTGACTTGTTGGGTGGTCTGGTTGTTTTTGCAGTTCTGAATGATGACTTTTTTAGTGAAAACTGTTACAGATTTAACCCATTGCACTGCAGGGTGTTATAACAAATACATTCACTATTGAATAAGGGGGTGTTTCCATTGCGAAAGAATGCCCATGGGTATAAATAACTACTTGAAAAAAACTTGCCAGCATTATATGGAGATTTGAGAGCTGTAACTTAATCCAGCAGCAGTGGAAGGGCAATGCACAGAGGGAAAATGGGGTTATACTGTCCTTAATAACCAATGCCTTGTTTGGGACTGAGAGTCAAGGTAATTTCTTTGTACTACTGAGGCAGGAAATAGGGCATTAAAAATCTACACATGGGTTTTAGTGAATTCGAGGTTTGTGTGATGTGGTGGTGCACAATCTCTGCTCCCATTCCTGGTGGGATAGTCTGGCCCCTTTGAAGCCAATAATGAAGTTCTCCTTAGTTCCAAGGAACGTGGGAGTCTGTCCCCCACAATAGGATTTTTATATTATTTGTAGAGCAAAGGCCTGATCCAATATCCAATCTCTCTGAAACTGGTGGGGCATTTACACATGAATGGGAATTAGACCCAATCCAGAGCACACTTTACATTTAGAGAGAAAACCTCAACTGCGTTTGCTGCTTAGATATGTTTAGGTCATGACTGCAAAGTGGAATTTCCCTTCACCAGGTTGCTGGAATCACCTTTCTCTCTCTATGACACAATTTTAAAATATCCATATAGAAAGCTACAAGTGACACTCAGATTTTTTTTTTTTTTTGCCTCTCTACACTACTGGGACTCTCCATTCTGTGATTTTCTAAGCAAAATGACCTGTTTTAAAACTGCAGTCCTTTTATTATAGTCTTTCTGCAGTGTCAGTGGAACTATTTGCCTTCTAAGTTAACTTGCATCTAAACATCTCCTAAGACACCAGGCTAAATGATTATTTACAGAGAACAACCACAGTGTCAGATGAACAATAGTTGGGAAGCTCCTGCAAGGACTTTGGAAATTTTGCAACATCCTGTTGCTGAAGCATATTTCATGTTTTCAATACTGGCTACCTTCCCAAGCCACGAATAAATGCACAACACCTCCCTGGAGCTATTATAATCAGAAAGAAGCTATTAGGTTTGCTGGATCAATGCTCTAGCTGGATATGGTAGGTCCTAAGGCTGTTCTGGGTTCTTTTCCAAGCTCAGGTCAGCTCCAGCACCTCCCTTCCATCCTACTGTGCTGTGATCACTGTTCTGTGATGGCTCCTCCTGAATTCTCTCTGCCATTTACTTTAGTTAAAAACTAATTTATTTGAAGAAGTGACCCAAGAGCATGAGTTTCCACCAGGAGGAGTTAATTACACACTCAGTGTAGCCTTGACATAGGAAAGGATTTCGGGGAGGAAGGACGCCCTGGACAAACACTGCTATGTGAACAAGGCATGGTGGAAAATCCTCCTTGCCTTTGCTTTCCTTCCTCATGCAGATTTGCTCCTGGATATCTTTGTCTGTCTGTCTGTCTGTCTGTCTGTCTGTGTATTCACGTTCCCTTCTCGCCCGTAGCCGGATCAAGAGCAACGTGGACGGGAGGTACCTGGTGGACGGAGTCCCCTTCAGCTGCTGCAACCCCAGCTCCCCCAGGCCCTGCATCCAGTACCAGGTCACCAACAACTCTGCCCACTACAGCTACGACTACCAGACCGAGGAGCTCAACCTGTGGCGCCGCGGCTGCCGGGAAGCGCTGCTCAACTACTACAGCGGCATGATGAGCTCCATGGGCGCCGTCATCCTCCTCGTCTGGCTCTTCGAGGTAACCCCCTCGCTCCCCTGTGACACACTGCACTGAGTGACTGCTCTGCAGGAGCAGGGCCCTTCTCAGCATGGGCTTCTCAGTCTGAAAATCAAGCCTGTTTTTAAAAAAAAAACGTCTCCGGTGTTTGGCTGAGAAAATATCTAAGAGTGCCAAGCTGGAAACAGAGGTGGAGTGGCTGTGGGATCACAGAATCCTCTTAGCAGAGCCTGGAGCATCCCACAGCAAGAGGGGAAAAAGGGAGTGATTTTCTGTCAAAGGCAAGGTGCTGAGCAGGGAAGAGAGTGCAAGGGCTTTGATGTCCAGATGCATTAACTTTACATGTGTCACCATTTGTGGGGAAAACAAAAAAGAAAAACAAAAGAGCAGCACATCAGAAAGACGTGACAGTAATTAGCGGGACAGAAAGCGCAGTTAAAGGGTTTACACACTGAACAAAATAAGGCTTTAAGGCTCCACACACAGTGGAACGATTTCAAAGCAGCATGTGGACCTTCAGCAGCTCCACCAAGGCTTTTGGTCAGAAAAAGTGGTTTAGGTGGAGCAGGTGGATTAAATTTATTTTATTCTGCTTCCTAAAACCACAACGCAAATGCAAACAGGTGCCAACACTGCCCAGGGCAGGTGTCTGTGGGCACCATAGCCCAAAGTGCAGCTTGGCTGATAAAATTCTGTTCATCCAATGCCATGAATCTCCTGCCTCTGGGACATGGGCAGCTTTCTAGCCAGGGTGTTTAATCAACACTAATGCTGGGGGAGCGTGGGCTGGCAGTGGCACGAGGGCTGGAACGTGAGGTGCTGGATGTGGAGATCAGGCAAGACCTGCTGGAAAAAGGGAGGGTGCAGCTCCCTGGGGTGCAGCAGATCCTTCCCTGTCCTTGGAATGGCTGCTGCAAATGGCATTGCCTCTTTTAAATGATTCAGCTGCCTTTTAAAAAATTTAGATACATGCAAACTTAAAAAAGATGAGTTACATTTTGATACAAGCACTGGCCTAGCAGCCTTCCAGGAATGAAGATGTTTTTTAGAAAATAAACACCTACCTAAATCTGTGAACTGAAAAAAAAATCTTAAACTTACTCTGTGTTGCATTATTTTAAAAATAACTGCTCTGAACTGCAGAGAAATGTACTACCTCTTTGCACTGTTTGTACGAAAAAAAAAAAAAGAAGGTTTTTATTTTAGCCCAGATTCACGTGCAGAGCTCTTGAAGACAGGAGAATTTCAACTGTATTTGAAAGTCAAAGAAATTCAAAAACTCAGGGGAAAAATGCACAAAAATACCAATGCCAGCTGCAAAAAATCATGACTAGGAACCTGTAACATACCTCTGCTAACTTGCAAGAGATTAATGACAGTGATACGTTAACATTAATAGCAGTAATAAAAATGCAGTATTTTATGTCTAACTCTTCAAAGTACACCTGGGTATTTTTTTCAGCCTGTGGCATAGTGAGAAATAAGATCTCTTCTTTTCTTTGTCTTTTTCAAAATAGAAGGTGAGACTTTTTATCAGGCAATCAGGGGACTTTTAGGGCAAAACTTGAAAGAAACAACACAATCCTGGGTTACAATAACTTGCCCTCCTGAATATTTATGACTTGCCTGATATTCTATCATAAAGGGCCCAGATTTGGGTCTGAAATTCCCTTTGCTTTTAAGGCAAACTTTGAAGGGAGGAAGCAAAGCCGGAAACAGACATTAATTTAGTCTCCCTTGAAATACAACCACTTCCTTTAAATTCCAGTCAGGATAGGAAACAATTTTATGCTGAGAAGGAGGGCAGCAGCGGTTCCAGCTCCTGGCCAAGGTAAGTGTGGGTCTGAGCAGGGTGAGCCCAGGGACAGTGGCTGTGCTGGCTCTGCACTTCTCATTTCCACTTTGACTGACTTCCTAGGAAGTCACACAAAAGTGCAAAAGCAAATCCTGGGTTGCTTTACACCTGCAGCCACCATGGACTCAAACCAGGTACTTGTCCAGCAAAGCCCTTCTGGGGGCTGTGGATGACTATTCCAACTGGTTTGCTGGAATTGAGGTGTGGGAAGGGGGAGAGAACATGGAGGGAAATACTAATCAGAGCTGTCATTCTGAGCTGTAGAAAAAGGAAATGTGCCAAACAGGTGCAGGGACCTCAGGGAAGTCCATTTCACCTCTCTATATTAGGCACAAGGAGGAATGAACCTATTTTGAAACATCAAAACTTCTATTTGAAAAGAATGCTAACATCTAGAAGCTGCTTTTCCTAACAAAAGCTGTAGGCTTCCCATGTGTGACAACCAGTCATGAGGATGACAAAAAAAGATCACACCCTGCTCTGGCTAAGCCGCCTGAGGCTAAACCCTGGCAAACAGATGGGCTTCGCTGCAGAAGGTCAAGAAGAGCAAGCCTGGATGTCTTCTTGACCTGCCTCAGCCAGCAAAGGAAAAAAAGGGTCCAAGGGTGCCCTGAATAAAGCATTTCAAAAGGAATAGAGGGCTGAGGCTGGTTCCTGAGATGCTCCAGGTCCTCCAGTTGTGCAAACATGTGGATCTTAATAGGTCACAGCTGCCACAACAGCCAAGAGCCTGGGATTCCCCTCACATGTGCCACAGACCAGGCTCAGGCTGGCTCCAAGAGGGCACTGAGACATTCACAGGAGGCATGTTGCATGTCCTGTGTTGGAGAGTAAGCTCTCTGATGCACTAACAGTAGGAGTGAGCTCGTGGTGATCTCCAAAAGCAGCCCACAGGCAGCAGGGACCCTCCAGATGGACACAGTTTGCTCGGCTGTCCCAGCTGGAGAGGCTGAGTGTGCTGTGGTGCAGGGGATCCACAGCCCAGCCTGCACAGCCCTAGCCCTGGAGAAACACCATGGCCGTGTTCTTCCTGGCACTTTAAAGTTGCTATAAAATGGCAAGAGTTTCCATGAGAGGGAAATCATCCCTCAGCAAGACTGGCCTTGCTCTGGGGCTCTGACACCCCAGCCTTCTGTGCTGGACTTGGTTAAGTTCGCATCTACAGCTCATAGACTGGTTAATGTTGGAGGTTTAGCTGTGGCCTCACCAGGGCTGAGCAGAGGGGAAGAAGGATCACATTCCTCATCCTGCTGGCAAGTATTAATCAGCAATGCAGCCAAGGATACCATTTTCCCACTTTGCCACAAGGGCACATTGTTGGCTCGGGGACAGCTTGGGGTCACCCAGAGCCCCAAGGCCCTTTGCTGCCAAGCTGCTGTCAGCCAGTCACCCCCAGCGCATACTGGTGCATGGGGTCATGCCTTCCCTGGTGTGAGACTTCAGCTAAACTGGTGGTCCCAGACTCTCTGTGATCATACAGGAGATAGATTAATTTACCAGATACTTGTCTCAAACTTCCTGGGCTCTCTTCTCATCTGGCAGAGAAAGTAGGCTCAGATCACTGGAGGTGACAAGAGTCCAGACATTTTGCATTGCTTTTAAAGAATCTCAGCTTCAGGGATTCATATTAAGAAAACAAAGTCTTAAACTGAGAGAAAATGTCACAAAAGGACACCAAGGACGGGTCAGATGCTCAGAGCTGCACAACCACCTTCCTTTTTAAAAGCATGATAATATTTAGTGGCTTAGAGCCATCCAGGAAGCCAGTCCATCTACTTTGGCTGTGGCACTTGGCAAGTCAATCTCAAAACAAAGCTCCTGCCAGGCAGCACAAGCAGAGAGCAAGTGGAGGCCATTTCCTGCACCCAGCCCTGTCAATGTGCACTTGCAACAGCCATTGATTTCAAAGATATCAGTCCCATGAGTGAGAGCAGCAAAATTGGGACTCAGAGTGGAAGGAAGATGTCAAAGGCTTTAAATCCCAAGACTAACATGATGGGATTTGTCACTTGTTGTGACTTTTATAGAATAATGCTTTAACTGATTTAAGTCATCATATTATTGGCTAGATGAGACTATTTCCAGACTCAGAGCCACTAGAAACTCCCTTAGTGACCAAAGTGTGGCTAGTCAGACATTCCTGTGTTAAGCAGTGTGAACATTTGCCTTTGGATGTAGAAGTATTTGATGAAACTTGTTTGTTTGACCAATGTTTTTCCCTTTCTGATCTTGAGGAAAGGCAAAGAAATATGAACATCTGCAAATTTTGAGAGTACCCAAGTGTAGCTTTAGTCTTCCCAGAGTTTGGAGACATTGCTCACACACAAGGAGGATGACCCCAGTAGACAGGCTGAAGGATGGCCCATGGAAACTTATCCTTGGGCAGTCCTTCAAGTCCAAAAGCCAGATGTGAATTCTGCCATTGGCCTTGCCATGTGGCTGAATCCCAACCTCAAATCTGCCAGCCTCTGCAGCCATCAGGGTTGAGGAGGACCAAAGGTGATCAGTTCCTTGGAAAATTGGATAGGGTGATGGAGGCACCGTACTTCCCTTAGCGAACAAATCCTATGAGGTCCTGACAGCAGGAGGTGTTCTCCATCTGAGCTTTACCCATCACAACCACCAACCCTACCATGTCACCAGGCTGGCTCTTCTGGGAGCTGCTCTTCTGTCCTCCTCTACTTCACTCATCAATCATTTTCTTCATAAGCACCACAAGGATGAGGTCAGATTGTTCTGAACAGTGTTAGAAGGCAGTAGATTGGCTAAAAACACATTTTCTCTCTGGAGGCAGGTGCAGGGTGTTGCCAGTGTCAGCAGTGTTACACAGTACAGTAGAAAAAGGCTCAGGGCTGCTGGGACTAGGTAATATTTAATCAGAAATACAAATTTGTTTTAGGTGGAACCAGGGAGAGATCTTCTGCTGCCTTGGTTTCCTAATTTGCACATACCTATGCTAAAACAAAATCAGAATCTGAAGCAGACAAACTAATGGCTCAAATCCTAACGCTGCTCCGTTCTGCAGAGACGCTGATTCATTAATATCTCCTTGATCAGCTTAATATACTCACCAAGCATATTGAGGTCAATGCAAAGCCAAAATATTCAGTTAAAACGGAGTGGTCAAGGACGGTGTCACACATCCACAGTGCCTGTTGGACATGCAGTGCACAGCAGTCAGGGATGCATCGAAACCTCCAGGGAAGGCACAGACACTGATGGGGCGTGCAGGGGGCATGCAGCCCGGGCTGGCCACAGCAGGGGACAGGGAGGGTGTCATGGCAGTGCCCAGGCCTGGCTGACCTCTCTGCCTTTCCCATTGCCTGGCACAGATGTCGGTGATGGTTGGCTTGCGCCTCCTGCACACCTCCCTGGAAAGCATTGCCAATCCCGAAGACCCCGAATGCGAAAGCGAAGGGTGGGTCCTGGAGAACAGCCTCAAGGACACTTTCAAATCTGCCCTGGAGAATTTGAAAAAGCTGGGTAAGTTCAACCAGGTGGAAGCAGGAGCCGAAGGGGCCGAAGGAGAGGAAGGTGGGAAGACGCCAGCCATCACAACAGTCAGTTGAGCTGCTCGTTGAGGTGGACTTTTTCTCAGAGAAAAATAACACAAACTGAGAATTGTGAATATATCTACATTTTAAAAGCTATGTATCAACCACCAGAATACACATTTCTACGCATGTTCACTTTTGTACACGGGAGCATACAATATAGTGCACCTTGGGATAAAACACTTATCCACAATGTGAGTACACCATATCCATACCCTTTTGGGAATGTGACCCCAACTAGGACTTGCAATATTCACGTGTTCCCTTATCAGAGACAGTTAGTTTAAGAAAAAAAAAAAAATTAAAAAAAAAGATTGCTGGCATTGCATGGCAAGCCATTCCATCTTATTTTGAAATTAAAAGTGGAATTCGAAAAGTTAATAATTTTTTGCTCAAGTTGTTTCATCAGCATACTTTTTGTACTTCAGCTTTTAAGTACAAACAGATTGGGTTTCTGGAGAGTAGCATGATAGAATTCAAAGAAAGAAGGATTTCCAGCATTGTATATAACTTAGTATACAGGTATTTTGACAAACCTCTCATATGTGGTTTTTGTTAATGTGCTAAGCAATGGTATTTTCTGCTGTATTCTTAAGAGGTACATAGAACAAAATGCAAACTTATGCTGAGAATTTATGTACTAAGCAAAAATTGTAATTTAATGAAGCAGCCAAGCATCATTAAAAAAAAAAACATTCAGGTAAGATTCAGAGGGTTTGTTTCTCAGGGGTTTTTTTGCAGGCTGTATATCTTGGATGCACGTGTCGTAGACTTAGGCTTCACCTTGTATTTAAATTCTTCACGGAAGCTCAGAAGATTCATCTTTTAGTGGGTGGAATCCAGGCTATGAGCATATGCCAGTTATGGTTACTCTGGACATTTTACAGAGTATGTCGTCTCATAACTTGCTCCAGAATATTCAAGCTCATCTATTTTTAAGGCAAGAAAAAGACAAACCCAAATCCAGACAGGCCACTTAGAACTCACACTTTAAATATATTCCAGGGGCCTAGAAAGTAGATACTGTTCATCCACAAGTACATCAAGCCTCACCCTTGCAGGCCAGGGAAAACTAAGTTTAAATCAACACCCAATGTGCAAATTTTACTTTATCAGTGAGGGGATACTGCTCATTATATCTTTTAAATCAAAGGCAAGGCACATTTTGCATATGCTGCATCTCTCCAAACATTATGTCATAGCTGGAGGATCCTATTCTCAAGCTGGAATAAAATATGGAAAGAGTTTGCTGTGGTGTGCAGCCTCTAATAAGGGACCAGAGCATCATCTTGAGTTTATTTTCAGCTGCCAGATAATTTCAGCTAAAGGGAAAGAAACCCGAGAGAACAAGCCCCAGCCCCCTGCACCAAATACTGCAGACACCTCAGTTCCTCCCTGCAAACCAGGCAGCACACTCCTTTTTCCCCTGGCAGTGCAAACCCTCTGCTTCTTGGGGGCGTACCCGGGAGAGGTTTCTCAGAGGGTTTCTCAGTTTCTCCCTGGCTGGTGGCCAGCCCTCAAAGGGAGCAGTGTTTGCATCACCATTGCAGAGCCCACTGGTTTTTGTTCTTAATCACTTGTGCACTTGCCCCAGCAGCACTCAGCTCCTCCGGCTTCTGTCCAAATTCCTTCTTGGACAGACAGATCAGTTCAAGGCAGGACAAGTAGGGATGTGTCCGTACATCAAGCTGTAGTTTCCATCTCAGTGCCCAGCCTGTCTCAGGCCACCTGCACACAAGCTGTCTGTGGTGTCCTTTCACTTTCTCAAAGCTGTCAAATCTTTCAACTTCAGTTATGATCATGAATTTAGTTACAATAATGAATTAAAAAGTCACTCTTGTGTGCATAAGACTAGGACAAGGGCACTGACAAAAGGCCAACTTGCTACTCACCACAGCCTATCGTCTCTTGCTCTGCTGAGGGACAGAACTGTATGAGCCAGGGCAGCTCCTCCCTGCTCTGTAGGACGGCACTGGGGCCAGCTGCCCCTCTCAGCTGGCCCATTAGAGAAGAACAGGATTGTGGATGGCACACGATGTGGCCACATGTACCAGAGAAGAGCTTTTCAGAGGAGTCACTCCTATGTGGATAGGAGCTACACTACAAGGATTAATTACAGTCTTTCCTTGGGAGGCTTCAGCAAGCTGTGATCAATACCAGTTATGTGACTAGACTGACTTTTCAAAGAGATCTAGATTTATTGCTGCCCTAGGAATCTGGCTTAGGCCACTAATTTAGACAGGAGTCTCCAATTATTCGTGGTCCCTATTTTTTATCAGATTATTGCTAAAGCAACATAATAAATTTTCAAACCATTCTTTCAATGCCACACTGGAGAAGGCAGTTCCCAGAGCAATGGTATCAGATAGATAAAGAGACCGTCTGAGACAGGTTTACAAAGAACAGTACTGGAACCAGGGAACAAAGAATATATGGGCTAATGCTGTCTAAAATAAAGCCTCCTGGTTGATGAAGATCTTTGTGACATCTTATGATTACCACAAGATTGTAATATGACTGCTTTGTACAATATTACGTGTAATATATCACTGGTCCAATCTTACACATACTTACTTGTGATACTGCAAATGCTGTTCTAGATAAAGGTATTTCTGCTGACTGCAAATGTAAATTTAGGTATTAAAATGTTATTGCAAGTAAAGATCTCTTTAAAGAAAATGTTTAAATATATACAATTTAATACAGATTTCTTTAATTTGCGTTACTGCTGACTTTTTCCTTCAGAATTCATTTTTTGGATCTGTTTTATGTGTTCCTATACGTGGGAAGGTTTTCCCCACCTCTATATAAAGCTCTGAGAGAAAGCAAACCTTCCTCTTTTCTTGAGCCCAGCTAAGCTCAGGATGTGCAAGCAGACCCCTAGATCACCTGCCTCTTGCTAGAAACAGAATTTTCTGTGCTATTTTAATAGCATCCTCTTGCAGTACATAGGAATTAAAACATCCTCACAGCCATGAACGTGATGTTCTGGTCGGGCTGAACCAGAGAAACCACTGACATCCTCGGGCTCTTTGACAATCAGCTGTGTTTATAACCTCTTTTTCTCCCCCTGCTTAAATCTAACTTGCAATGGACATTCAAAAGAACACATTGTTCTTCTTTGAAATTTAAGTCTAAAGCTCACAAAGTCAAATCTCCCTGCAGCAATCCCACGACTTCCAGAGCCGTGCCCTGATTTTCAAACTAATAAACTTCAGAAGGATGTGAACTTAATTCATGCAAACCAGGCCACTTCTTTTTAGGCACCTCCATATAGATTAGCAGCTTAAATCCAAGTACCTAGACCTCAGAGTCAGCCCAAGGCCTTGAAGTGTCAACTCTTAAGAAATATCACTTTTAAAAGAATGACAAAAAATGCATTATTTTACCAATGACATTTATTTGAAGGGACACAGAACATTAACTAAAGTGCTTTAAAGGAGGAAATATAAACAGCTTCCTTAAAGCTATTAGTTCCTAAGTAGCCTTAATACAATTGATAAGATTAGCCTCCATGCATTACATGAGCTTGGGCATTTGGTAATACCACACAAACACAAGTGTGCAGCTTAGCAAAGAGCACGGGAATGCTATATTGGGCTCACAGGCACCACAGACCTCCCAGCTGATGGGCTGGGAAGATTTTCAAGGTTGATATAAAGAAAAAGGGATCCCTGCAAAACAGTGACTGATTTACACCCAACTTGCATGTTTCGTGAAAGCCAATGCTGTTCTTAGCATAATCAATGGAAAACGGGGACAGATCGCAAATGCTTATTAAAAAAAAAAAAAAAGAAAGAGCATTATTAGAGATTAGTTAATTAAGAGATAAGGCCAGAAAAATAGAATGGAACCATGTGATAACAGCCCCCTGTGGGGAAGACATAGGCTTAGGCAAATTTATTTCTGGCAACAGCAATGCAGCTGTCTCAAGCCTGAAGTCATGCCTATGTGGAATATTTTCTGATTTATATCAGACCTATAGTGTTCAGTCACTGACCAAACACTGAAGTAGTAAAATGCCTCTCTCAAAGCACCTGCATTTGCTTTCCCATGTCACTTCATAGGTATTTCTGAATCTGAATCCAAAGCACAGTTGTAAGGTGGGAAAGTTGGAAGAAACCCAGGCCTGGAGCTCAGCTTTTTAGTCTCCATCACAGTCTCTGCAGCACCCTGCCCTGGGGAACTCCTTTTTGCAGTTCCTCCCTAAAATTTGGGAGGGCTACACAGAGGGAGGGGCTGAGCAGGACCCCCACCTCCCATCCCATCAGCTCCCCTCAAAGCACATGCAAACAACTACTCCTGCTGATTGTTTCTAAGAGGATAGTCCATAAACCACGAGGAAGTACATTACCACGGATTGTCCTCAAAGCTCCCCAGAGCAAAGGATGCTGCAGGAATCAGGAATCAGTCAAACAGTGAAACAAGGACCAAAGGGCAGGTCTGCAGCCTGCCACCAGACTGATGCACGCCCCCTACACCAGGCAACCAAGCACGACATCCCCAGGCAAAACAGGGTCAAGCATTGCAAAGCAGAAGTGAGGAGATTTGGGCATGTGGAACTTGGAAAGGCACAACTGCAGCTGAGGGTGATGAAAGGAGCAGAACAAAGGGCTAAATCTGAGGCACACAATTCCCCAGACTTACTCCCTTGGTAATAGGGTGAAAATGTTTAGTTCTTGAAAAAAACTCCATGGAAGTCACTTTGAAGTCTGTGATGATACTGAATTTAAGAGCAGCACCAAAGAAATGCTGTCCTTCCCAGCTGGAGACACACAGAGCCCTTGCTCCAGCCAGGCAGCAATGTCAGGATACCCAAGCTGGAAGGAAACTCTGGCTGTGTCCATCAGTTCCAGGGCACATACAATCTTCAAAGTTTTCCTCTTACAAATCACCTCCTGCCTTCCCAGCCACCCAAATAACCTGTCCAGAGAGTGGCACAGCTCTGCCTTAGACAAACACTTTCCCAGACGGGTGTGAGTTTTCTTATTTACACACGTTTGCTCCAGCGTGAATAAAAGGCTAAGGCTAAAAATAACAAAAACACATGGGGGACATATCAACAAGGGCAAGGTAAATTCACAACTTTGCATGAATTAATCTTTCATTAATTACATAAACTAATCCAGAGCATAAGTAAAATTGATTCTGTAACGTTGCTGTTGGCATATTTAAAGTAAATTCTGACAGCATTTCTTTTTTTCACCCCAGAATGTCAAATGCAATTAGGACTCAAAATTCAAATTTATTCCCTACTTCTCAAAGTTATTTTATTGTTATTTTAGAGTATTTTAGATTCTTTTTGAGATTAGGTAATGCTAAAAATGGATCAAATGCATTTCAGGAAGCATTTTATTCAGGGAAAAACTTGCAGTGGTATGTCTAGATTTCAAATAATTACTATCACACCATATCCCTGACTCCAGTGGGAGAAAACAACTTTCTATCCCCTCCCTCTTTGCAAGGTGGCACTCAACCAGGAATGCTACTTACACAGGTAGACATTCCCAGTGCCACACACCCCCTCCTCAAATACTTCACAGCCAGGTCCAGGTCTCTGTCACTGGTGAAGGTGGATCAAGTGAATCTCTGAGAGCAGGATTCAACCCCATCCTCGTCTCACCACATGCACTGCTGCTGCAGCCCTGGGAGCCACCTGCACCTCAGCAGCCATGCCTGGAGCAGGGCATCCCACCCTGAGCACCTGCTGTGCTCCAGGGCAGTGAAACAACCACACGTGGTCTTGGGTTTGCTGTCCTAAATGGCACCTTCCAGTGCCTGGATAACTGCTCTTGCACATCTGCCCAACGACTTGAAGTGCTGCCCACACAGAAATGTTTGTCTCACACATGTTGGCATTAGAAGCAGTTACCCCCAGCCTCCCAGCTGAACGCTCTGTGCTTCTGCATGCTCCAAGCGACACGTATGTTGCTGGTGTAGAGCATTACCACTCCATTAGAAAAAAAAAATTCCTCAAAATTCCTTGTTTTCAGCTCCATCCTGTTCAAGCTCCAAGTACAGAGTGGAGCTTAAAGCCTGGATTACAAAGTAGTACACAGAAAAAAACCCCAAACCAACAACAAAGTTCTTTGTTTCACAGTTCATGCCATACTCCAAGCTTTCAGTTATTAGAGCACTTTATGAATTACCAAAACCTGACCTGGAAGGAGTTATTATACACAGATGAGACGCCTGACTAGTTCAACAGCATCAAGCAGATGCTTAGCAATTACTGCAGATCTTTTTTCTTCTTATAATGTATTTTGTGCTAAATTGCACATTCATTCCAAGACTGATACAATCACTGCAAGAAAACACAGGCTTCTTGGAGCTGTCTTTACGGGGAGCAAACAGCACCTTTCTAATGCAGGCATCTCTAGTTAGAGGACACCAGCGAATTACATCAGTGAACACATTGCTGATCCCCTCACCCTTGTTATTGTTATATAATCTTCTCTCCTATTCATTAGCACACCACCATCCTCCACACTTAGGAGTACTGCAAGTACAGAAATACGTTTCACACGTTGTTCCTCAAATACATCGTTGATTTCAAATCAACACTTTGGTTTTATAAGTCACTAAAATATTCCGCAGTGGTCTGCACAGACACCATCCCTAACCTGAGCTCAGCTGTCCCACCCTGCCCGGGGCTCTCTACCCAGTCTGGCTTTTCTTCCAGGATCCCACGCAAAGGACAAGCTGGAAAACTTACCACCTCCGAGCTCACGCTGTCTGAAAAGAGACTGTGAAAATATATATTCACAAACTGATGAAAAAGTAACATTTAATCATTGCTGTCATGGAGACGAAGATCAGTACTTGCCATTTCGTAGCTCCTACACCTGGCGCACTGCGAAACTCCTCATACTCTCCCTCTTCTTTTTTCCTCCAAGAGAGGAGTGTTTGACAAATCTCTCCATCAAAGATGTAAGATTTGGGCATCTAATGTTTGCATGCCAGAAGAGGGGGAAAGGTGGCAGAAGAGCAGGGAAAAAAAAAAAAAAGAGGATGAATATGCAAAAGACTCAAGATAAAAATATGCAAAGCAGTTTTTATCTGTGGAACAAAGATTTGTAGAAGAAATGTTAAAACTGCCACGAATGAAGTATGAATAGAAACACACATGTATGAAGCAGCAGAAGAAATAACTGAGCAAGCCTTTAAAGAGCAGCATGTATGGATAACAAGGGATGTGACTGACAGCAATAAAGTGGGAAGATGCTGAGAAATGTGTTGTTTCCACCCAGCTCAGGAAGCCTAAGCTCCAAATGGCCGTGGTACAGCTGCCTTCTCAGCAGCAGACCTGTGCTTTGGCAACAAGAGGGAGAGTGTGTGGTGTGTGCCATTCCTCTTCCCGTTATTACATACCAGCCAAGGCACCCGAAACAGGAAAAGACAACAGACAGCCTTACTTGAGATTTAGGATGGGTAAAGCAGGATACTGAGGCAAAACACAGCCCCACAAGTCCTACTGAATCCTAAAGAATATAAAAGACATTTCCAAAAGCCATTGCTCCTGCCCTCTGTAGCACCTAGTCCTGGCCAGACCACTTGGACACACACGCCTTGGTGTGCATGGCTGTGTGTGGGTGGATGCTGTGAACTTCAATGAGATGAAATCACCATGCCCTTCTGTAGGGTCTCAAGCTGAAGTGAGAGGGTGTTTTAGTACTGAGCTTTCATAAATACATACATCATAAACACCCAGCTACTTCTCAGGGCCAGCTGGTGATAAGGGGCACTGAGCAGCACCAAAACACTCCCAACATGAGCAGAGGGGTACAAGGCATGCACAAGTGTGGTAATCATAGGGCTCTCCTTTGTAAAAACCTGAACTATTTTATTGCAGCTTATACTCCTCTATCAGCCTGTCACACATTTAACAAATACACCTTGACTACTATAAGGTGTCAAAAAGTATTATCAACAAAACTAGCTCAATGCTGTTGCATGAAAGTCACACCTGAATTAGCCATGAGAGAGCTGATTCTCCCAGAACACAACCAGGAATCACTATTTCTCCTGACCCTCAGCCTTGGAATAAAATGGATAATGAAATTCCTCCTTCTCCTTACTGGAAAAAAGTGCTTAACTGTCTGAAAAGTACAGCTCTGTGGAACTTTTAGTCAGGCCCCTTAGAGTTTTCCAATGGATGAACTTCCAGAACCTGGTCTGAGGGAAGGCACTGACAGATGGAGAGCATCAGCCAAGGCTGGGATCTCCAAGTTCTTCTCTGTCCCTGACCCAACAGTTCAAACTTCTACAACAGCAGAATCCCCAGACTCCATGGGCACTGTTGGCTGGCAGCAAGGAGAGGTAGGGAGGTTCCAGCTCCTCCTGGTCGTGCCTCCAAGCTCCAGAGCTGCCTGTGATGTGTGCTCTCCCTGCAGTCCCAGCAGCCAAGCAGGCAATTTTACACAGTTATCCCAGGCTTATAGGGATGCCTTTCCATCAGCCACTCCCAGTTCTCCAAACCAGCAAGTGACACTCCCACGGGGTAAAGCTCACTCATTACTTGAAGTTATCAGCGTGGAGATGAAAGTGTGCTATCCATGCACCCATGTGGCTTCCATCAGTCACTAGCAGATGCACAGCTTTTGTTTCAGCAATACTTATTTACAAAGTCCTTCCCGAGAGATTATTCCCACATTTGCATGAACACAGCCCAAAAAGAAACACCAAGTCTACTCTAATTCCTCAACATTCAAATCTCAAGAGGGAAAAAAAAACAAAGCAAGAAGAATTCATGGTAAGAGAGCCATTTCCCTAAAGACAACTTGCCTGTTAAGACTTCCCATCGCTGCTAAGCAACCTTTCTGTGTGCCTGTCCGTGAGGAGACGTGGAAGTCATTCCATGCAGCTTGAACCAGCTACCCAGAGAAAGCAGAGTCAAACTGCCAAGTGTTAGCTGTGCATGCAGAGGGGTGGCTGGCAGGCTCCCTGGCTTGCACCACTCCTTCAGCACCTGGAAGCAGTCCTGCAGCAGGCAAGCCTGGATAACAACTGAATCCAGTGTTGTTCCCATGAAGTCTGCAACCTTCTCCACGCAGCATCAAGAACTCTAGGACAATCACAGTATGGAGCTGAGGAACTGAACAGCTAATGGTAGAGAAGAAGATGCCTCCCTGTGAAAGTTCCTTTAATGCCAGTTAAGAGATGAAAAGCACCATTCCATTCCCACTGTGATGCAGGACTGGCTCAACAAAAGCTAAGCTGATTCTAATATAAAAATACTCAGATCCCAAGACCCATAGAACCCCATAGAGATAAGCCCACTATCTCTTGCTATTACCAGAGGTGTCTGTTTTTATATATTTTGCTGTTGTAGAACAACTTCTCTGTGCAGCAGATGTCTTACTTTAGAAGAACTTTCAATATGATTTCTGACATACTCATAACCAATTTGGGGAGATGTAAACTAGACAGACTGCAAGGTGGACAGAATTTGGCCAGATTTTCAGGCTCAGAGGGTGGCAATGAACAGCTGGAAGCAAACCAGTTACAAGCAAAATTCCCCAGGGCTGACATTCAATCCCAAACTTTAATACTGTCATATTTGACTTCTATAATCAATAATCTCAACAGCAGAATGGAAATAGAGGGTCACCACTGCTGGAGGCAATTCCTAGAAAGGAGCAGAGGAGAGTCCAGGGCAGAAGGGAGGCTGATTGAAAACTCAGTTGATCATGACATGACACTACTGTGAAGAGATTTGAGATGAGACTCCCCTTGTACAATTTAATCTTCCAGAAAGGAAAACAGTTGGGATTTAAAGCTGAAGGTGAGTTGAGCATCCAGTTTCTCCTCTACACATTCAGGCCACAGAGAAAATTTTCACAACAGAGCTTCTAAACAGAACACCGTCATTTAACATAAAATAAAAAATAGAATACACTTAAAATGAGAGGCCAGGGCTCAAGCACGAGAGCTGGCAGGGGCTCACATAGAAGGAGAAAGGACAGAAAAGGGCCTGTGCAGCTGCACACTCCATTTCCACCATCCTAGGAAAAGGAGTGAACTGTATAGTGCAGGAACACACTGAACCCTTCAATTCCAGGTGGTTCCCAGTGCTAATAAAGTGGGAAGGCATACAATTTACTTGCTTAGTGATCAGCATTGAAGACTAGTTTGAGGGATATAGGAGGCAGCTGTAGAGAACCAGAGGAGAGCTGAAAATGGAAACAATCTTGAGAATCCACAAGCATTTCATCTCAGCCAAGTTCCCTGTAACGTCACATTAAGTGGTTAGAGAGCTGTGGGAGCACTGGCTCTTGGCACAAGTCAGAAGGCATCAGGAGTTTGTTATCTTGGTTAAAGATTTCCAGCAGAGTAAAAATGAGCCTCCTGTGGCAGACTGGCGGGAGTAAAAAGTGTTATCTTCTAGTATGAACAGAGTAAATAATGTTACTGATGTGAACCTCGACCCTTATCCTTTTATAAAATATAACTTACAATCCTTTAAAAAGACGATTAGACTTTTTGGTAGAGGTCAAGAAAGGTTTAGCTGACTGAAGCAAGTGACACTAATATTATAATCATCTTACACTTATAGCCAGGGAATTGCAGATGTTGCACATCCAGGTATTTCTGTCAGCTTGTGATTAACAAGGGGCACACTTGAAGGAACAAGCTCAGCAAAATTCTAAAAACAACATTTAGAAAGTACTTACTGAATGTTGACATGAAAAGCTCATACTTGATGCTTTCAGCTTTGTTTTGTATTTTGTTATGAAGATTTTGTATTTGGGACTTTTTGTGGGTTTTGTTGGGCTTTTCTCCTCCTCCCACACACACAATATATTCTAGATTGTACACATAATACATAAATATTAAAGTTATAGCCAATTTATTACAGATATTATTTCCCTGATACTGAAACATTGTTATATATAAATATTTCTACATTAATATAAATACATGCAAAACAAAACAGAAAATGGAAGTCTTGAGTAAAGAACGACCAAATTGCAAAAAAAAAAAAAGATAAATTGTGTACTTTGCAACTGTTTGTGGTTGCAGCATCCAACTCTGATCCCAGAGGAAAAACAAAAAATCCTTCTTGCTGTCAGCATTTTGGTTTGCACAGAGAAATCTGTCAGAACCATCAATTATCTTTTTAATATTATGATTACAGGAAAAGAGTTTTTCAATGCAGTTACACATTATTTGAAACCGTGGCACATAGCTTAAAAAGCAGAGGAATAGTAACATCACCAAAAAAGTGGGATTTCTAAGTACCATGCATAGAAAATTGTTGGTATGTCAACTACCTTAAGTAGGGAATGGTAAAGATAAAGCATTAAGTATCATTTTCCCCTGCAACTTCTCCATGTCCCTTTGTAAAAAGTGACAGCAATATATAAATGATCCAATCTATGACAGGTAATAGAGACAAAAGTAGTCTGTACTGATGTTAAGAAAAGGAAATCCACATTGGCCAAGTTTCTTTATTTGATACTTCACATCTTCACTCAATACTATTACTGAATGTTTGAAAAATTGTCCTGTACACCATGAATATACAAAATTTATCTGAAGCATTAAATCTGTAAAAATAGGAACAATTCAGTCAGACCAAGTGTAACTGAAGACCTGGCAGAGAGTGAAGGGAATTGTTTATCCGGGCTGAGACATAGTCAGAAATTAAGACTTAACTAAAAGAACCATAGACTGTTAAGGAAACAGAAGTATGTAAATTAAGATTTTACTAATTTTTCAGAAGATAGGAGAGGGAAAGGATTTTATTTTAAATCAGTAAGCATAATGTGATTTTTAGAGACACCTTGGAGGTCTAATTACATACAACTAGAAAACTCACTGCCTTCAGGCACCCTCATATCAAGTGCAAATCTGCGCAGTTATAGAATATATTTATAAAATATACTATATGCAAACATCTTTACAGAGCTTTAAATCAAGCCAAAAAGTAAATATACTTGATGGGACAACAAGAGCAAAAAAAATATGGGCAGTGTGATTGTGACCCTTCAAAGCCAGAGAAAACCACTCAGTTTATCTGCAACAAAAAGGATGGGATTTGCACCTTAAAGTTGACTGCTAACAAAAATGAAAAAAATATCTTCTGTGCTTCTGAAAATTAACATAAAATTAGCTTTCGTGACTTTTACATATTATTGTTATCTTAAAATAACTTCTAAAGCACAATGTCAATCCTTGAATACCAATAACCAATCACGTAATCGAAAGTGAAAGGATTTCCCAGCTAAATTCAAATTAAAAACTACATCATTCTAAGGAGTGCAGTACTCTGGAAAAAGCTTTAAATTAAATTATTTTACTTGTAAAGCTAGTGTTAGGGGTTTTTTAGTTAAAAAACAACTGGAAGCAAGAAAGCTGCAAGAGTACAAATGACAAAATCCTTTTTAAGATACACCAAGTGAAAGGGTGAATTATCCACTGATGCAGACAGAAACATCCATTTGCTACATTATTTGCTTCCTTACTTCATTCCATTGCATGTACACACAGCGTAAGTATTCAAATGCAGAGTAATAAATAAACCGGCTCAGATTACTAGCAAGGGGCAAAACACAATCCAGAATTGTGCTCTATCTAGTTTCTGTTTCAGCAGTCTTTTTCTCTTCAGTTCATATGAAAAATCATAGTCAGACTTCCAAAAAGAGTCGTTCTTTTTTTTTTTTTATCAGAAACTTAAGTTCATTTGCCCAGGTTTATAACCCAAGACATTTCTGTGAAGGAAGCACAGTGCAAATTATAGGACTAATAAAACCTGCTTACATAGAAAGAAGTTTACTTGATTAATGTTAACTGGTATCTTTATGAAATACATTGTAAAACAAAGATTAAATAACAGGACCGAGTTTGTTGGGGGCTTTTTTCCTTTGACTTTTTTCCTCATCCCTCCTTTGAAAAGCTTACTGAATTACAAAAATCTTTAATAAAGTTCCAGTCTTCAGCAGATAATCATTATAAATGCTGCCAATCAATGCCAACTAGAGTTTGATTTGCTTCTTGTGCATGTCCAATTTCCTCTGTAATACTGTGCTGCTGCCAGAGTTTTTGAATCTTTTTAAATCGCTCTTTGCACAGATGTAAGGGATTCCCACGTCTGAAAAGGAGATAACACTTATCAGGAATGATAAAACACTGCAACTAAGCACAAACACTCAGGTGTGACAATACTAAGTCTTAGATAACCCCATAAAATACTACAATATTTAGACAATCCTTTAACATTATTGTGTTATCAGAGCAAATCAATAGGTATTTAGATGAGTAACCTGCAGTGCTACCTTGTTTGGTGCCCCTTCCTTACAACTCAACAGTTCCCTCCAGGCTCTGGGAACCTCAAATCCAGCCCACAGAACTCCAAATGCAGGTTTTTAGCAACCTTTCTGGGCTGAACCAGCTCATATTCTCTGGTTCTGGCAGTTTCAGAAATAGGAAGCATTAACAATACCCAGTCCCTAAATTACGCTCACATAAGAAGCAGAAATAGGAGTTAAGATAACGAACTACCACATTAAATAAAATATTACCATATTATTTCCACTTGGTATTAAATTAACACAGGTTATAAAAATAAATGCACTAGATATAAATGAAATTTTCAGCCTTAGTTTCTAGTCAACTTCACAGATGCTAGAAAGATTTAAAACTTTTAGCAGTTTTCAAGACAACTGTTTTTAACCTGGGGAAGATCTTTCATGAAATATTTGTGACCTAAACCCACATATTAACATTTAAACACCTGAAGATACTAGATGCAGCAAAAAAACAAAAAGATAACATAAAAAGTTATTTTTCTTAATTATAGATACTTCTCTAATTTCTGTCTTTAAAAGATGTAGTTTTTAAAATATTTACCTGAGTCCCTGGTCTGTCTCTCCATAGTCATCAAGATAAGGAGGAGGATAAAAGCAGCCCTTTGTTTTCCCAGCTAAAAATAGCACCTGACATTCTCGTACTCTGGAGAGAAACAGAGAGAAGATTTTTAGGTGTTGATTTTTAAGTGAATAGTTTCTCATACTCTCATAGACGCTGCTTTTCCTGTTTTTACCTACTTTCATTCTTTATAATCCGCACGTACAGATTTTTAAAGGCAATTTTTTTAAAACTGCATCTTATTCTCTTCCTGTTATAACTCCTCAGTAGCAGCTAAAAACAATGTCGTTTCATGTCTTATTTGCAGTCTGTGTAAAATACTCAACAGAACCACAAGAAAACAAAATTATTTTGCTTCCCACTAATCTTTGCCAAAGTGAAAATAGACATTATCTAACCCTTCCCTGTATGCAGGAAGACAACTAAAATGAACTTTTATGTTTTCACCAGCAACAGCAGCAACAAAATCAAAGTATTTACCTTCATAATTTTGTAATACTTGAGTAGAAATAAATGCACAGGCAAAACAAATTCCCTTGAAAATGAAATTTCAACTTTCTTTGAAATTTTATCTTCAAAGAAGCAACCTCTGAACCTAACACCAAAGCATAGGAAGATGAATACACTTCAGTTTTTAGGCAATCCTGTTGTTAACAAAACACTGCCTTTACAAACCACCCCTGCAATCACATATATAGAACTATTAATTTAATGATTATACACACCCTCTAACCCAGCAATGAGAGGAGAGGTGTTCAGCTCCTTACCTAAGGAATATGCCCACTCCAGAACCACAAGTGTATGTATGTGCAGTACAAGCTCCAACATCTTCCCCTTCAAGTTCAGTCTGACAGCAGTAACTCTGAGAACACAGCATGGTCCCACACACAAGGCACAATGTTGGGGCTCTGCTTTTGTCACCACCTGATTTCGGACACCTTTTGTTAGAAAAAAAGGAAAGAATAAGAAAACCACTGTATGTGTAAACTCTAGATCGTAAAAAGATTCAGAATTACTTTTGAACGCTTATATAATTAACAGCTGAAATTTCTACTTCACTGTTTCACTGAATACAGGGCAGTAGGCTGATAAATGCTACGTGCCCTTTATGATTGCATACACAACTTTCTGAGACTTTCAGGTTAAAGGTTTCCCAGCTGATGGAAAGGAGCAGCAGACTTTGGGGCGCTCACTGTAATTGCACACAACTTACGAGAAATTGGACGCTTGGTTAATGAGGCAGCTGTAGTCGTCCGGAAGGTCTATTAATTTGTTGGATTCTCTTGCATAGCTAGAATAAAGCAATCAAATCAGCACTCATATTTCAGTGAATAATACACAAGCAACTTCAAACTCATTCATGTTTTCCTGACTCATCTAAACAGCATCTGTGAGTAATTAATTTTTTAAGTTTCACCATTTTCTGCCATTCTTTGAGTAAAATTGTAGCACATAAAAAGACGAACACACAACATCTCTCAAATAAACCACCTCCCCTTTTATTAGCCTTATTTTTTATGAATTTGAGAAAATGCAGAGGTGGAAAATACATGCCATTTGTATGCTTTTAGCAAACCTAATTATGAGGTCACTACAGATTTAAAGAAATTTTTTTTTTCTCCAGTATCAGTTTGTTTCTATTTTCTTTTTGTCACTAATGTTGAATGGAAAATAGTCTGACTTTCAAGTTTAGGGAGCTTGTATCCTGAAGAGAATGAAATATGCATGCCATGAAAAGGACTTATCTACTATAAAATATTTATATATTTGAAGTATATATAAAAGTAACAGATACTATACACAAAATTATAATAATCTTCAATTCTAGGAATAATACAAATTAGACTGAAATGCAAATAGAGGTTTGCAACAGAAGCAATGTACTAGAACATGCTGAGAGGAAAAAGAAATCATCATTGTCAAGTTAGACATAAGCTTGGGAAAAGCAGATAAGAATCAGCAAAAGGAACACATGGAAAAGATTCCAATAATCACATGTGGCAAGAAATCAATTACAGAACCAGAATATTCTTACTGTGTAAGAAATTCTGTTAATGGTCTGGTGTTTCACAGATGAAGTGATTAATTTTTATTTTTATCACAGCCTTATTGTATGCACAATGTTAAAAGATTGACTTTATGTATTTAGCACAGGAACTTAAAAAGCAGGGATATGTTTTTAATGACAGCACTGTGAACTTCCCATTCATTGCTAATTATTAGGATAATTGTTAACCACTATTTTTACCCAGTCTTCAGAAAGAACAACACCCTAAATGCTTTTCTACACCCACTAAGTATTAAATGCTTTCTGAATTCAAAGTAATTATGCAGCAAGAACAAATGTATGAAAAGCTGATTTTCTTTTCAGCAACTGACTCGGTGTTGGCTTTACTGAAGGAATTGGATTCTTTAAAAAGACAATTTTAAAAGCTCTTCAAATGCCTGGTATTTTTAAAGGAAGGTTATACACACCTTTTAGCAACATCATGTTTTTTTGCATCAGAAGGTACCAAGGAATAGGAAACATGAGATGAAATTTTATTACTTCTAATTCCTGCACATCAGTCTAAATAAAACCCCAATATTAAACTTTGCCTTTAAAATCTACTCATTTAAGCAATATTTCGTTTTCTTATAAAAATTTTTAAAAACCACTTCTTCCCTAATATCTTTATTATTCAATAAAGCAGAACAGATATTATGTTATTATAAACACCCATTAGAAAAAAAAAATTGGAGAAAGCTGCAACATTTACATTTTTCCCTCTCTCTGCTTAAAATCTCTTTATGTTTACCTGATAGCATGTCTCTTGCCTTCCAGGTATCTTTTTACTTCATTGTTACTGCACCAACTACAGGAAAAAAAAAAAAAAGGTTTTTAACTTCAATAGATGATAGAAAAACAAATAAGGAAAAAATCCACTAAAAAAAACCCACTACAACCAAAATGGTTTCTTTCAAAACGCTTCCTTCATAAATACTTGTCAAAATGTACAATTCACTTCTACAAGTATTCCTGGGAGAATACCTACACTTCTATTTTGTGCAGGACTCTTCATTATATTAAAACTTAGCACAAAAACACAACTTACCTTTCTATTAATGTGTTCAGAATCTCACTGTTTTCTTGAAAAAGGCAAGTGAGGTTGTTTGGCAAGGAAAGATAGCTACATAAGTGTTCAAACTGGTTTGCTCCATTTACTGAAAAACAAAAAAGGTATAACTCACATAACTTCATATTTAAAATGTCTATTATGTCTACCTTCAGATTTACATTCTATCCCCACATGTGCCATATGTGGAGGACAATAAAGAATGTTACCAACATAGATTATCCGGGGTGTAACATAACATAGTGAATTTACAGAGGTATCATAGAACGGTTTGGATTGGAGGGCACCTTAAAGACAATCTCATGGCAATCCCCCTGCCATGGGCAAGGACACCTCCTGCTACACCAGGCTGCTCAAAGCCTCATCCTACCTGGCCTTAATATTAATTATTAGCAGATGCTGATTGAATGAAATCAATGCAAGCAAAAGCAGATCTCATTTGAAAATAGCAATCCATGGGAGCTTTGAAACAATCAAAATTTCCCTTATAAATAGAAGTGAAGCAATTTCTGTTTTAAGTAATCTAGAATGGCATTTACCTCTATATTAAAAATACATTTTAAAAACAAACAAATTGAATTTTTTTGCCTTTTTCACTATGCTGATATGATCCTGCACTGGTAACAAGCCCACATCCATGCAACCAGTTCTACAGACAAGAGTGTTTAAATGTAATTTATTTTGATAATTAATGTTTACGTCTTGAAAACTGATTTAATACAAAGCAGATAATACCTTGAATTTCTGAGGGTGCTGGGACTCCATTTAAGTAATGAAAAAACAAAGCAGAACATCTCAGGAAAGGCATGATTCCAGCTTTTAGATTCCTCCACAGGTGCCAGCCTGAGGAAATTTCTTTCAAGGCACTTAAGAGAATAAAAGAAAAAAAAAGTTTGCTTTTATTTAATCATTTCAGTAACAGAGCTATATTTGATAAGTCTTCAGTCACACTGCATACTAAATGACTGACTTCAGCTGAAACAACCACTATGCAAAGTGTTCATTTCAAAGCAAACTCCAAGAAAAACAACAAACCAGAGATTCATAAAAATGGAACCAACTGAGACATTTAAGTCCCAGTAATTTAAGAAGAATTCCATCTCATTCCAACCCCCCTGCCATATACAGGGACACCTTCCACTAGACCAGGTTGCTCTGAGCCCCATCCAGCCTGACCTGGAACACTGCCAGGGATGGGGAATCCACAACTTGTCTAGGCATTCTGTTCCAGTGCCTCACCATGCTCACAGAAAACAACTTCTTCCTAACACCCAATTCCACCTAAAACCTACTTTCTTTCCATTCAAAGCCATTCCCATCCTAACAAGTTTTCTGTACTCAAACACTGCCAATTCCAGATTCTGCAAACTGACTAAAAAATTGTTTCTGAGCATAATCTTCATGAGCAGGTATCTTCCTGATCACAGATGAATTTACAGGAATGGTTACTTAAGTGAATCTAGAAGTGCTGGATAAGAACAAGATATAAGAGTTCTCAAGTTAAAAGTGTCATCTTTGACAGCACTAGTATATAGAATTCAGTCAGTAGTTAATGTTCAGTTCAGGAAGGAGAAAAATAACAAAATTTTATCAAAAGATCATGGTCTTACCTTCCTGTACACTGGCAAAGAAATTTATATAGTGTAAGCAGGGCTACTTCCTCTTCACTGTTAGTGTTTTCTTGGTCCATGCCATTCTCTTCTGAAGAAGAAATAAATAATTAACAAATTGTTTCATAGATACAGGTTTATACAACAATAATGTATTTTTTCAAGTTTTGATAAAAAAATTCCACTGGGATAGAATATGATGTACTAGACAGCAGTTTTCTGCTGCACATCTTATGTGGTTAAGTTTTTGCCATTGTCAGCTCCAGCGACGTGCTGGTTTAGTTGTTTAATTAGTTGGGTTTCTTGACGTAGCTGCTTGGAATTCTTTGCTTTTGGCAAAACTATCCAGCCTTATCCAGCTCCTCTTGCCAGGAGATACATTGATTCCTTACTTTGCTAACTGCACCTCATTCATCATGCAATGCCTAAGCCAAGTCTGGAAAAAAACACTACCAGGCACTGCTACAGTAGCTGGAAAGCCAGGATTCATTAGCAGCTATGCTCCAAGAAACTCCCAGAGTAGAGCCATAAAGACAATGTGACTGAGCTTTGATGAGTACAATTTATCAATACTCTTCGTGGGCTCAAAGACAGCACCAACAATTCTATTGTGTAACTGTAAACTGCACACATTTACCAGCAGCACCATAGCTTTTTCCTAAGTAAAGACTGGAAGAATCTTTTCAATAAAAGTTGAGACAAAGTGGCATTACCTGTTGATGAGGTAAGTAAAATTTGTATTATGTGTGCCATAGTGACAAGATGAAACAGGTGAAGATCTCCAGTGCCAAGACTAACCCCTGAAAAATCCTGACAATGTATGGCAGGGAAAGAGAGCACCAAGCTTACCTGTGAAAGAAAACAAAGTTGGTACATTGCTTTTCCTTTTGAATCTTCCCCTTTTCTCTGCTCAGGCTGCAACTACACTCCTTGAAGGCAGCATACTACATAAGACTAATTTTGAAGCTAATTACACAGACGTTATTTAAAAGAACAGCAATTATCTATCAGGAGAGTTCTGAGTCTGTTTGGTTTTTTGGGTTTGTTGTTTTGTTGGTGGGGGTTGTTTTCATGTATTTTGGGGGTTTTTAGCACACAAAGAGTATGCATTCTGTCTCATCCCTTTTTAATTTATAGAAAAGAATACCTTTATTCAATACTTTTATTTAATATTTTCATTAAGAATACTTTTATTAAATTTAAGAAGTCTTCCAAATGTATTAAGTAGTGAAAAAATACTAAAAAACTGAACATTTCTAAAGGCTCCTAACCCAGAATAAAGAGAAAGTTTTCAATAGTTTTTACTATCCAGCGCCTACTGGATCAAAATATTATTAATATATATTAAGAAATACTTACCAATAAATGAAACATGTCAATATCAAGTATGCAAGGAAGATTCCCATTTTTTTCATTAGGCACCAGTGCTACGTATTTTGGAGAGAAAAAAACAATATTAATTGAACATTTAGACATGGAAAGATTTTAGTGTACTTTAGTTAAAAAATGAGAGCAATCTCCTTCATTTACATAAAGAATTTAAAATACAAATGTACCTGTTTTGGCCAGAGTCAATTCAAGAACTCTTCAACATTATCAGAAAAGAGTTTTGCTTACTTTATTGTATTAAAACAAAACAAACCCAGGTAGCCATTTGTACTCCCATGGTAACTTTCATTGCCTGGGTTTCCAGGGGGATACAGAATGAGACAGTATCTCAAGCTCTGACAGAAATAAGCTCAAACAATAGTGACTAAACAGGAACACTGATTGTTATCTCTTGGACAGTTGCTCAAATAAAACTTCTGCAATTTGCTTAACTTCACAAGACTGCCTGAACAAGCCTTACATAAATCATTTGCCTTACTGACTCAAAAATGCATTGCTACAGTCTCTTGAATTCATCACTTTATCTCTGATTAAGGTAGAGCCAGGTGTTGGTCTCTCCCTCTCTGTAGTATTTACAGTAACCACAAAGTATTAACCAAAATCACTCGAGATGACAACAGAAATTCACACACTTAACGAATCACAAGCACCTTCATCTAAAAGCAAACACAAATTCAGTGTTTTGAAAAATGTTACATTTTTAAGTAGCAATCAAGGAACAGTTGCTTACTTCATTACTCCAAGCAGTAAAATCAGATTTGTAATGCAGCTCTGGGTATATTTTACAATGTAGCTGCAAGTATTAAGCTGCCAAGTTTAAAAACACCACTACATTAAAAAACAGTCTCATCATGACAACTTGAAAATACTTCAGCTGAAGGCTGCTGCCTTGGTGGCCAAAAAAATGGAGAGCTGAAGACATGTGACATTTGGTAGCTATTTCTATTAGCAAATATTTCACCACGACTCAGATTTCAAATGCTTTTTCTTTTGTCAGCATATAGCCACAGAACTCAATCCAAAAGTGTGAAAAATGTCTGTATCAAAAACACGACCAGAGCAAGGGACTTCCAAAACCGAACTTATTTTCAATAAGTCATCTTTATGTATTGTTTACAGAATACAGAGAGATCAAAGGCTCATAATTTTCATTATTCCTAACCTGAAAAATTAAAATAGCAGAAACTTTTCCTTCATGAAAATAAAAGCAGTACAGTTGCTTCTGTCAGTCAGAAGGAAGAAGAGCTTTGAAGAAATAATGATTCAAGTTCTCAAGATAACTCAAAACACTCAGAACACCATACATTGCAAAGTTCTAGTCAAACAGCAGCATTTTCTCTTCTGCTTCACACAGAAAACAGCTCAACCATTGCTACAAACAGATGCCAATTAAGATTTTCCCCATTAAGCTGCCAACTGTTTGCTGAAGTAGCTGGTATCCATCTACTAGTAATTTCAGTATATCAATGCATTTTAAAAGTTTCTCTGCTCAGCTGGCTGGAGATATTAAAGTTATCACATTTTATAATACCCTTTCAGAACAGTCCTCTCATGGCCAATTACTTCATTAGGCTGAACTTCAGATTTTTCATCTGTATCTACTAATGCGTCAAGCTTGGAACACTTTGGCTGTTCTCATTAAAATTCTCAATTAACACATGACATTACATAGTAAGTCCTGTCTTATCAGAGATCCTGCTTTTCAAAGAGAGAAAAGTTTGCAGATATATTACAGACTTCTGCAAATATCCTTTCCACAGTAATCTTAATTTCTTCATCTTTAAAGCTCTGGTGGATTATTTTTGTGAAGGACCACATTTCCTTCTCCTTTGCTCTGTGTATCTTTCTCTAATGAAGAATCAACAGAACTCGTCCACAGCAAAATATCCATGCTTCTCTTGCAGCTGCAGTCCAAAAGAAATGTCTTTTTTCTTCACATAACACATATAGGTGGAAATAGCAGCTCTCGGCTTAGTGCTTAAAAACACTACATAAATAATCTTCTAATCAATCCTAACAGTCATTCTGAAAGCACTCATGTGTATCTTCACAAAAAAAACTGCATAAAGTGGCAACTTACATGCTAATAGAGTACAAAAGTGACCCTGTACTGCTGAAAGAGATGAAACTGTCCAGTGAGCTGCTGCAAATCTTGTTAGAGACGTAAGGCAGTCATCCTGTAAGAACAAAGAAAAAGAAACACTGCCACAGTTAATGAAGTTCCCCAACATGAAAAGGTCTTTTGACTTAACAGCATTTTTTTAAGGCCTTTCAACTGCAGTTTATGGGGGCAGTTTGACTGTTTAAGTATATGACAGTTACTTATGTTTATGCAAGTATGCAATTTCCTTTTGACATTCTTATTTTGACTGTTACCAGGAGAAACTGAAGCCTTAATAAATTATGTGTTTATAGGAAAAAAGCATAACAGTTTTCCTAGATGTGATTTTTAAACAGTTTAATAATCAGATACAGATCAACTAAACAATAGCGTCCAACAAATAAAACTATCCAATAACTATAACTTAAAAATGTAGATATTCCTCACTAATGAAGCACACGTCCCTCTTTTTTCCACCAATTCAGAGGAATTGCTACTTGTTCCTTACCTGTCGACAAGGTAAATGACCAAATAATGGCTTATCTTCATCAGCTAAAATTCGTTCTGGAAAAAGAAAACAAAATTCATTGTTGTGAGTTTAACCCAATTTTGAAAATCCCCTATAAAGAAGCCAAATGAGCAGATCAGTACCTATAGTCTGTATTGTGTAAGCACAGCTGCCCCAGCACATTATAGGTACACGTGGGTCTTCCTCATTTGGATGAACCTTCAAGCCTACTTTGTAAGTTGCTGTACCAAAAGTTGTCAGCATCTCTTTTATGCTCGCAGAATAAGGGTTCCTGAAACAAAGAAAGCAGTATTACTAATTCATTCTTTCCTCCACTGGCAGCATAGTACCTCTAATGATAAGCATTCACCCCACAGATGAACAACTGGAGTTTTAAAATTTAAGTGACAACTCCAATATCCTTCTTTGGATCTAGTATTGTGTAACCTCATTTTTTTGTGACAGATCCCCAATTATTTTTTATTATCTGTTTGGAACCAATCTCATTTTTAGTGTTAAGAATATCTAGACTTCAAAGACAAAGTCAAAGCTAAATTACAAGAAATGTGTGTGACTGAAAGCTAAATCTGTTATCAGCTGGGGTAAGAGTCTTGCATTTTGTGTGCAGCTGGCAGACCACTGTGTGTACTCTAACAAGTTTTGTTAATTTCTCCTGAAGTGAAGAGAGTGTAGAACCAAACTTCTTTACAGCTGAAAATACATATTAACATTCTCTCCATTTCATAGTCTTCCTTCATGTTTTACATGTTGTGCTGGCTGTAATGATGAATCCTTCATCCAGCTACAAGTACATGCCATAATTTATATAACTGCAGCATGTTTCTGCACAACGACTTAGCACATTCACTTCTGAAATTCTACTGAATTACTTAGAACTTTTGTGCTGGACTTCAATGTTACCATCATAATGATATTAACTTTTCTAATTAAAGCAAAATTCATATATTTGCCCTAATTATTGAGATCTTCTATCACGGAAATGATGTTCTATTTTCACATTATGACTTCATGATTGATTTTTAATGATTTGTTAATATGGAAATACGTACTTGAGTTTGAAATCTGGTCTAAATCCTTCAGGTAATTGCAGCTGATCCATTTTTTCTGAATGACCAGAATGGCCTGTACAAACAAAAAGTAATAAATCACTGATTATTCACTATACACAATTTCTACATTATAGAAAGGTGCAGAAGCAGAATCTAAAATTCCATCACCAGAAACTGAAATCCCAAACTGTTCTTGCCAATTTTGCCATCATCTCTCAACTCTATTGTAGCAGAATCAAAGTGCCTGGTCTCTTCCATGAATATTATAACATTTTAACAAACAAATACACAGATTTCTTCAGACTTACTTGCACAGTCTTCGTTTTGAAGTAACTGTAGGGCTTTTATTTGCTGGGATACTGTTTTGATCCACTGAGTTAGGTTTGGTTGGCCTGAAAAGTCTAACCTGTCAAAAAAACCCAAAAAATCTGTTAAAACAATCCATAAACAGAATTAGTATTTCATAGGCATTCCTACATAATTTATCTGTTTCTCATTGGGCTCATTCTCTGCTGCCCATGCATTTTTCTACATTCTGTTCTTTTTCTGCAGGTCCTATGCTTTCCTAACATACAATAACAAAGTAAAATCCAAAAACTTAAATATGCATACAGGCAATCCACTTGAGTTTATCAGAACAGAAGACAACAAACATCCAGGAAGGTCTTCTGGGGTGTAGCTGCTTTGGCATCTTGTTTTTTTATATTTATTGAGGACATTTATAAATCAAACTGACCTGTTAAACAAAACTCTTGGTGGAGGAAGCAGAGGAATAACAGTGTTGCTCAAGCATTCACAAAGTGGGCAAAGGAATTCACCATTTTCTACATCATAACTTGTGTGTACTCGTAATCTTTGCTGTCTTCGTTGCTCTTTTGCTTGGACTGCATCAAAATACCTTGAGAAAAGAGCAAGACATTAGTGGCAAATCATTATTACTTGAACATAAAAATTAAAAATTCTTAGGAAGACACAACGTTGTCTTTCCCCAAATATAGATAAGAGTATTATCAGAACAAAAAGCCTCTACCCTCTGACTGATAAAGCATTAGTGATTTTGGCTGCCAAAATCTACCTAAAGTGCTGAAGTTCACTGGGCTGTTAAAATCATGGTTAAGTCTGAACATTACATTTAGGGAAAAAAGGGGAAGAGGTAGACAGAAAGTTAAAGCATTATAAATCCAAAACCAAACCAACAAACAAAAAACCCCAAACAAAACAAAATGCCACAAGCAAAAATCCCTCAAACAAACAAAAACCACTAAGAAACAAACAAACAAACCAACCAACAACAGAAAACCCAAACCAAAAAACCCAACTCATTTTTAAAGAAATTTTTTAGGAAGATGCCATGAGCATTACCCTTGGGTATTTTCTGTTACAGGCCACAACCAAAACAGCAGCAGCCAAAAAAGCTGTTGGCTGAACTCTCTATAAAAAAGGAACTGAATTCACTGCTTTGCTAAATGTAACTCTTATTCCAGAAGCCTCTGATGTGGTTTAAAGCATGCCCAGTGATGACCCCAAAATGATCTGAATACAGGCACCTAAGGGCATTTCCAGGAGATTATGGCAACCACAAAGGACTGTACACGAGCTACACAAGAAGATTAAAAACCTATCTTCAGTGAGCAGTGACATCAAAGACCACAAATGAAGCCTGTGCTATTACCTGTGTGGTAACAGCCACAGAATTTCTGGGAGCTCCTAACAGTCTTCATACACAAGGCAGAATTTGCAATTAGGCACTTCAGAAGACAAAGCAAGGGCCTAATTGAAGTCAGGGGCATGAATGGTTTGAATTTGTCATGTGCCATTAGCACCATACAGCACTAAGCATGTTTATATGCCTCCAAAAACCAAAGAATAAAAATAACTGCAAAAGGCTTTCTTAAAATGCTAAGAAACAAAGGATAAAATTGAGTTTATGTTGAAGATGAACTTGAACTAGGTCACAGATGTTTCTACTTCAAATCAAACTTATTGGAGGAATTAAGAGTCTAAGGGATGCACTGTCATTTAAAACTTCAGTAGAGAGCAGAAGCAGCAGCAAAAGCATGTCTAGTAGTGAACTGCAAAACAAAAAAAGTCTTGAGCTCCAGATACATATGCACCACAAGTAATTATGCACCAGGATAACAAGGAAAGGGAATGAAAGCTGCCATGTATGCTTTGGACCCTTCTTTACCAAGATGACAGTAAATGAAAATTATTTTGAGTATGTTTAAAGCATTTGATTTCTACTCTTTTTTCCAACAGAAAAAATATTGGCTTAATCACTTCCTGAAATTCTTTTTCAAGTTTACTACATTGTGGGTATTTTGCCATTAGAATTAGTGCCATTAGGCAAACTGGTAACATAAAATATTATTTGAACTAAAAACTTAAATATAACTTTTTACCTTTGCCAACAATGAGCATGCATAATATGTCCACAGCTACCCGTGTGTGTTCCACATGACAGATCTGGGTGCATGAATAAGGGGTCATACTTTTCTGCATTTAAAGGAAAAAAACAAACAAATTTAAAATAAACATTTATCAAAAGACTTGCCTGCAGATTGGTGCTACCACATTTACATTCTAATTTAACTTTATCACAGAATTGTAACTTGTTTGATGAAATATAAAACACATTACTAATCCATAACAATCTGAACTGTTTAAACCATTTATGAGTATCACCTTACTTTGGTTTGAGGGGACTAAAAGGCTGTGCTGTACTGTACTGTACTAAAAGGCTTCAAATCATACTTTTAGAGGTGTTGGGCCCTGGTAAAAGTCCCCAGGATTGACCTGCAGTTTTGGTGGTTCAGCACCATCAAACAATGAGTTCGAGGACATTCATCTTCAGAGTGAGAAGGCAAAACAATTCAGTGCAAAGATTTCTATGTGTTTACACAGAGAATCCAGAGAAACCTTTGTAACAATGGCCTTGCTTGCTGTGATCTGTTTCACAAAGTACCTAAATCTGAGATTTTTTTATAATCACGAAGAGGAATTTCAGATGATATAACTGAAAGGAAGAAAATGTACATCTTGTACTCTTAAAGCACTACATTAACACCTCTTCTCTCTGATGTTACAGGCATGGTTTAAGAACAAACACTTCTGATTTTAAGGGTTTTTTCAACGGTTATAAATAATTTGTCACCAATGAATGGCAGAACATTGAGCTCATGCCTCACAGTGATTTACCTTATTCAGCACACACACATTTCTACCTCACCGAAAACATAGTTTTGCCACTGATTACAATGAAGCCAATCACAAACAGTTAACATAAGAAGGCTATGTCATTGTCTCAGATGAAAAAAATGCTGTTGTCACAGTAACTTAAACATTCTTTAATACTTAAGAGAACTATGAACAGTTACTTACCGGGATCTGAAGTAATTTTGTTTCTATTTTTAGACAACACAGTTGATCGCTGAATAAATGCTGCCAAGACCATAGCCCTGCTGTCCACTTTAACTTCTTGCTCCTCCTGGCACAATATACACATAACAACCTGTCTGGGTTCAGCTACTCTAGTTTGCTCTGGACCCAAGGCTGTGAGTTTTGCATCTGAAATTACAGGGCTAGAATATTCAAAGAAAATTAGTAAGCAAATTATTTGAAAAACATTGTAATTCGGATCATGATTTAAGTGTGTTTAGTGAGTTTCTTAAATTTATTATAAATGCTCTCTTACAAAAAATAACTTCGGCATTTATATAACAATTCCTATGTCCCCAGAAGTAGCATGTGTTTTGCAGAAAAACTTTATACCCTCCCAATAGTATAATCCACTCCAGTTTAACACAGAAACTGAATCTGCAGCCCTCCATTATCACCATCCCTTAAGTGTCTGATATGAATTTTGAAAACACTCAACTTCCCCATAAAATCATTAGCATTCTCTAATTCATATTTCCAATTACCAAGCAGATTTTCTTCCAGATCTTCAACAGACATATAATCAGCCATTCCCAATTCACTATGTTTAATAACACAGTCTCTTCAGCATTATTAATAATTGACTGGGTGATTTTGTACAAAAAATCATTTTTCTGTTTATGTTTATATTTACCCCAGAATTCTGACAGAGAGGGGGAGGAAGGCATTCCATTTACTGCTGGTTTTTTGTCTCTGAAACTAATGAATAGTTTTCCATCAGGATCGAAAAAAAAAAAAAAAAGCTTTTGAAAGTGGTAACAATAGGACAATCTGTAAATATTAATGGGGAAAAATTTAAACAAAATGCCTTTACCTATTTTCATGGACTCCGGAGGCTGAAGTATCCAGCTCCTCCAGAGTTTGCTGAAAGAGTTCTTTGTTTTCATTAATGAAGTGCCGTTGCATCTCAGACATCTGGGCCATGATCTTTTCCCTGCGCAGTCTGGCAATCTCCGCTTTTCGCTTCCTTTCAGCTTTGTCTTTATCACGTGAACTCTGAAATTGTGGTGCTCACTCAGTCATTCTTAGTCTTCTTACAACAGATTATTTATTTTAGCAACTGCCATGTGTAACTTGTACTAACCTCCAAACAATGAAAATCTCATAAAAGACAAAAGAAAAGTCTACCAAATAATTATTTTGTGCCCTCTTTTCTTTAGCTTGGGTTCAATGCCAGGCAGAACTGCAGATCTAGAAGGGGAACCTCTTCCCCTCAACCTTTAACTGTGTTTTGTATTTCTCTTCCCTTTAAACATTCATAGGATAGAAGGGTAAGAGAGTGCCATGTCTTGTCTCTGGTGCTGCTCTCCCTCCCCAGCAGCTGCATTCCTCAATGCACTACAGGGCAAGGTCTGTGTGCAGTACCTAGAATATCACATCAAGCTATACACATCAGCAGAGCTTATCTGGGTTGACTTGCATGTAAAAATACATAGATACCATTTCTTTTAGCAACTTTCCATGGAGTATGAAATTATGGGAAGAGCAGAAACATTCAATACTGTGACTGTACTACAGACAACTCTATGGAGTAAATTGCAAAAGAGGTGGAGACTACAATATATGAAACAAAGAAAAATAGCTTAGGGACTTAGCTTAGGGACTAGGCTAAAGGACTAGGGATTTAGGGACTTTACCAACAGGTTCTTCAAACAAACGAGTTTGATCTATAAACTGTGAGACAGATTTTCAGAAATCACTGATGTTTCCCAGGTTTGATTTAGAGCTATGATTAGAAATATAGTCCTTTGTAGTCACCACTCAGACCTGTTCTAGATTAGCTGTTACCGATTGCTTTTACCTCCTCCATAATATTTCCTTCTGTCTCGGCCACAGGACTTGAAGAAGAGCTTTCTCTTAGCTTTTTAATAGTATTAAAAGTCTGTAAGAAAAAAAAAAAGCCTTTCATTTGTTTGGGACATGAGAATATAGCTGTAAATACTATAATCCAACTATACAATGTGCAGTATTGGAATCCAGAAGAGTAAAACTAGATACAACAGATCCACATGGGAAATAAGGAAATCATGCCAATGTAATTAGGAAAGTTTCCAAAATCTTATTTCCATGATTTTCAGTGGTAATATAAAATATATTTACCTTCAATATCCATCTGATCATGTCTTTGTGCACTTCCAGATGAGGTGCATTTTGCAGTGTTTCTAGCATAGCTAATATGCTGGGGGAGTTATTGGGTGCTTCTCCTGGTTCTGAGAGAAAAATTACAATGAGAATTGATTACACTGTTACTGGCAAATTAATCATTCACTAACATGAAAAACAAGAAACCCCAATGCTTGTTTAGCAATTGAAGAATTCCTTCAACAAATAGGCACAATATGTAATTTTTAATTCTTCCCCATTACAAACCTTCTAAATCCTGAAAAGTTTTGCTCACTGACTGTATTTTCTTACCAAAAAAACCCACTGTATGTGCTCCCTGGCTGTTTTCAGGGAACTTCCAATATTTTATTTCCCACTACTTTAAATGGAACTTTCATGTGTTAGCAAAACTAGAGGCTTTAGTCAAACAATACTAAGGAGAGTCAAGATTAAAAGACTATTTAATAATGCAACTATGATTTTTGCAATTGCACCTGATCACATGCAGCAATCTTTATCGAGATGTTACTTAAAGATACTAAGAATCAGATCTAGAGGGAATTATTCAACCTCTGGATTTCTTCTCTAGAAAATGCCTTTAGCAGTGTACCATCATAGAATCTACACATGTAGAAAGCATTTATCTAAAGTCAACCTGATAACATTTTGATGGATAAGCAAATACACTTTTCTGCTAAATACAGTTTCAGAAGAATAAAATATGAGATCCTGGAATTTTCAGTCAATTCAAATTTGTTATACATTTGAAAAGAAAGGCATACTTGATATTTTCTGAGTGAAGGTAAATGTTACAACATTCTCCTCACTGAGATTCTCCAGATGTTGTTTTTCTTCTTGTAGTGCCATTCCAATCAAATGCAAAACCTAGAGAAAAATTAGAAATTTTAGTTCTTTTCTCACATAATTTATATAATCTTGTTATATAGTTTGACTAATTCATTAAGAAAGAGGAAAGCCATAAAATACAATTATATATTATGAATATATTTGAAGTTATTTCAATATACCAAATTCCAAAGCTACATTACACAGGAGCAACAGTGTTTGGTTTGAAACTTTGCCACATAGAATTCACATTAAATACTTGCCTCTTTCTGTTTGCTGTCCTGACTAGTGAGTGAGAAGTCAGTACTTCTTATCTTTCTCCCTACCCCCTGTATGTTACCATTCCACCTCTCAGAAGAAGCAGCACAAAGCAGACTTTAAGTCCTTTTTACACACGAAAGTTTAACGACAAAATTTTAAAATTTTAAAGTTAAATTTATTCTCTCTAGAAACACATTTTAAAATAATGTCACTTCTTAGGTCAGTAAAGGGCTGTAATCTCCTTGAACTTAAACTATGTAATTACCCTATTTAGCACTATGATAGTCTGAATGGTATTTTGAAGCTGAGCTACTTCTTGGTGATGAATTCTGTCATGCTCCATCAGCCATTTTACAACTCTATACAAATTTGGCAGGATGCTCCAGACACAGAGGTTTACTGATGCCTGGAATCAACACTGACACCATGTAAGGAAAGGATAATCACCTGAAAATTTGTAACAGAACTGTAATGCAACAGACCAAGTATCTACAGGAAAAGTGGCATACCTGATGAGAGTCTTGACGTCTTTAAAATTTGTTTTAATAAACAACAATTAATTTCTACTCAGTCTATCACATCTATTTAACAAGATATCTCACTAGATATGAGCCACCTTTTGCAGATGTCTCATATCCACCTTTGCAAGTGCTCCCAAGACAAAAGTGGTTGACTTGGGAAAGATGCAGTACAACTGCATGGCACCATGACAGAGAAATGCCACAAGTTTCTGAGCAAGTGATAGGCCCCTAATGAATTTCATGGTTTTGAGAATCGCTGAAGACATTTTAATTCCATAAAAAAACCACCCCCAACCAACTTATTTTATTCAGTTACTCCAAGACCTAGCATTCTTACATTACCTAAATATAACTACATTGTTGTGATTTATAATACCAATATATCATTCGATTTTCAACTTTTTCTGTGTTATGCAGAACTGCTTATGTTAATTTAAACTTAGCTGTAAAAGGTAATATATACTCAGTAAGACTGGATGTCAAAAAAACAATACTCAGTTTCAAAACTTGAGTTGCATTGCAAAATGTTATTTTGAAATCCATCAATATTTTTAAAAAGTTTGGAGTTGGACCCTAAACCAACAACCAATATAAACAGCCCCTGGATTGCAGTTCACCACTCATCTCTGCACACCTCAGAAAATTAAGATCATGGCACCAAGATCTACAATAACCCTCCAGGTTTCTAAAGATCATTATAAATTGCAAGGAACAAACAGCTCAATTAAGTTTTCCAAAGTGGATACATTTTCAAGTTAAAAAATTCTTTTGTGCACTTTTATGATTTTTTCCTAAAGTGATTTAGCCTAAACTGAAATAAGTAAAGGAACATCAAGAAAAAATCAGTATCTGCTTAATATGCAACAACTCAGATTAATGGGTTCTCTACCACAACAAACATTACTGCCATTGATTCAAGCTGAATTCTTCCCTCTCATGTGCATCTCATTAGAAATTTACCTGGGTCTTCCATTCACTTTTAAAAATAAATTCCATCCAGAAGCAGAGGGGTTTTCCTAGTTTTGCATATCAGGAAATATCACCTATTTCTCATTCACAGTATTCTGGACATTTCAGATACTAAGTAAACAACTCAAATCTATAAAATCATGTTAAAATGCTCCAATGAACATTCCTCAATTAGCATAAGCATTAGTTTAAATAAAAAGCCCATACCCTTTGCAGCATGGACTCTGACCAGGCATAGCCATTGTGCTCCACTGCCCACTGCAGTATAGTTCCCATAATGCACAGCATGACATCAGACTGCAGGATATTCACCAGGCTGGCAAAAAGTGGGCAGAAAGGAGGAAGAGCTGGTGGTGGAAGTGCTGAAAGGGAAATTGGTGTGTTTGACATTTCTCCAAAATTTGCAACACCCATTTAAAATGTCTGATGTAACTGTTCAATCCAAGGCAGAGGGTTGGAACCAGATGATCTTTATGCTTTTTTCCAACCCAAACCCTTCTATGATACTAAGGCAGAACACAGCTGCTTGATAAACAGTGATACCAATACAGGCTGCACCATTCAACATGCCTTGTGTGCAACAGAAAAACCAAAGGAATAAGCTCTTCAGAAGGCTGGTTCCATGACAAATCAGATCCCAGACTACAGCCAGGGAGACATAAGGGAAATTGCTTCATCTCTAACCAACTTCTACTCTAGCCCTGGAACAGGCTGTTAGTCTAAATATCAGGACAATACACAGCTTGATATGTGATTCTCTCTTCTCCCATCTTCTCTCAAAAATAAATACCTGTATCTTCTCTGTTCTGTCTTCTCAGCTTTCTCTGTGCTTCCTCTGCCTGAAACAGAAGAACATTGCCAGCATTACTCAAAATCTGTACTAATATAAAACTAAAAAAAAGCATTCATGCTTTACTACATTGTTACTGTTTTTTCCCAGCCTAAAATAAACACGAAAGCTTACATGTCTTTTCAGTTTGTATTATGTTCTACTTGTAAAGTAGGGCATGCAACTTCAAAATTAATCTTTCCTCTTGAGCAAGCCTGGATTCTTTCCCTACCATAAAACTGTAAGGCAATTTTGAGCTAAAACGGCAATTTCCACAAAGGTAAGGGAAAATACAGATTGTTTTAAATACTTTCAGTAAAATAAGATGCAAGGGAACCCACAAACAACCTCCTGAAGGCCCACTGATTTCAACAGCTCTGTATAGACCACAGGATCCAGTGACACAGAAATTACTACAAAAACTTGGGCAAATTTTGTTAATATTCTCCAATATCCAGCTGGCAATACTTTTTCACAAAAGCAAGCTTTGGAAAAAGACAAACAGAAAAAAAAGGCACAAAATTAACCCTAGGAAGTTAAACTACTAGTTACCTTTGATTGCTCTGCCCTTGAAAAGTGATAGAAATACAGATTGAAGTTCTTGGCACATTCTGGTTTTAATTCATACAGCCCTCTGCCTGTTAATCCAGGTTTTCTATAAAAAAGCCAAAGGAAACAAAACACTTCATGTTAACTGGTTCTTAACACCTGAGAATAAATAGTTAACTAGAACAACTAACAAACACTGCCTAACAGGCATTCTAGAAATGAAGTAACAGTATTAAGAATTTTGCACATGATTAAAGCCATGGGAAATCACCATGACTCAGCTCTCTTTCTTTCATTCTCTCATTTTCACTAATTTAAACATTCCATTTCTAGAGTTGAATCATTAGAATAAAGGGAAACATACTTGAAACATGCCACTTCTTCAATCACACTTTCCATCCCTGTCTCTCTGTTCTCCTGCATGGAGTGAAAAAGCAAGACAGTGTGTTACTGGAGTTCTTGGAATAAACACATTCAAATATCAGACAATACTAGAATAAGAATGTAGTACAAAGTCATCTGTACTCATGAGAACACTAAACCACATAACATGGAATGACATTCAGGAATACCATCTCTGCAAAAGGCTCTTTGAAAAAGCCATGCCATTCTAAGTGCTTCATTTGTACTGCTTCTCCCTGTCATAATGAACTCAGATGTAACAGCAGCAGAAGAAAACTCTAAGTTAGCTTACTCAGCACATTTTTACAATACACAGCCAGAATTTCTGGTTTCTAGGCATTTAAATTGAAATAAATACTGGAAAACTAAAAAGGACAGTTACTGAAAAATGCTGAAACAACTACAAAAGGCAGCATGAGACATCAGCTCAAATAAGTAAAAATACTTCATACACAAATTATCTTTTAATATTCCCATTCCCTCCCTCCAATACATATTCATAGCAGTTACCAGGCCAGGGAAAACGTATTTAGGACTCACAACGTAATTTAGAACTCTAGCTTAAATAGAATTTGTTTTTTCATGCAACCCTAAATTATTCTTAAATAACTTAAAAAATCGACTTTTCAAATTGTTTCAGCCAAAAATATTTAGAAAAAATTAAAATATTTCATAATTTATCATTAAAATCATTACCAGTATACTAAAACATTGACTGTGGAATTTTGACTGTCTTCAGAAATAATTTTTAAAAGATTGCTTCAAAAATATTAAAAGGAGAAAGGAAAGCAAGCTTTGCTGTCCTACAGAAGTACTTATAATAGAATTCAGATAAATGATTCTGTTCATGTAAATGAAGCACTGATGGATGCTACACAAGTCATAATACAGTGTCTGATTCCATGTCTTTTCACTTATTGTTAGGTTTTAAAATATAACAGCTTATATTTCTGGATAGTTCTAACAACCCACTTCCAAACATCTAATTCAGGGTGTACAAGCAGCCTGCAGAGACTGCTGGCCAGATGGCCTGATTAGAAACAGTATTAAAAAGAGAAAGGACCTGAAGAAGCTCTCAGATTCCTGCCTCTTTCATATGTTATTCCTTCTTTGCCTCTTTCCTACCCTTGCCATGAGAACTACTAACCTGTACTCATGCTAACCTTGCTCTGAGCATAATCATGCTGCTCTCACTCCACATTAAGTGACATGAACTCGCATAAGACAATTTCTCAGCAATGAGCCTTATAAAGTGGAAGTTGGTTCCCCCCTCCACACCCAGTTACTACTTACATCCTCAGGGAGTGCCTTTACCAATTCACTGTGAGCCATGGGCCTGATGCTCAGCTGATGGATGATCTCTCGCTTGATTTCATCTGTTGCGTTTACCTGTCCTATTCCAGGGCTGAACCTTTCACCTGTAAACATAAAATACACTTTTTCTTTTTGCATTTTAAACACTTTTAAAATCTTTTTCTCTAAATTAAAGGCTGGAAAATAGGGTGAAATTTTGTGTTCACCCCCCAGTGTTCAAAAATTCATCACATTAATCTAAGCTAATTTCAAGGCTTTTCTCCTAGAAAGAAGTCAGAGCTACAGGAAGTTCACAACAGGACTGAACCTGAGATAACAATAAAAAATTGCCCAGACCATTAAAGAGCCTAAATTTTAAAAATTAATTAAATATATTCTGAACTTACCAACAATCATTATAATGAGGTATAGCATCTCTTCTATAAGAGTGTTATTTTGTTGAACAACATCCTGAAGTAAAACAACAACAAAAAATTACATTCTTCAATAATTTTTCCATATGCTGAAAATACTTTTTCAGTGATTCAAAACATTGCCTGTTTTCACCCTTAGTACTCCCAAACTGAGCTATGCTGAAACACAGCCATAAATGCTAAAATTATGCAATATTTTCTGACATTTACCAGTTTTGACAAGTAAAAACATTTATGCATACTTCAAACTGGCCAAATGAAATTAAAATAGGATAGACTTTGCTTTTTTATCAAGAAATAGTTCTGTCTCAATACAGCAGCATCTGATACACTTTGAAAAACAAAACTGAAGATTTTCTATTGCAGTAGTGCATAAAATACCTTGTTAGTATTTTCTGTGCTAAATCTTTTGCCATAGTCTGGGGTACTAAATATCTGATAAAGTTCAAAGCGACTCAGCATTATCATCAGGAAGTGATTTGGATCCATCATAGACACACCTGTCTATTAAAGGAAAAAAAGAATATAAAGAGAAAACAGATTGGGTGTTATCATAGCATGTTTGTATATTTATATACGATGTTCACTGTATAGTCTTTATAAAATTAATTCCTCTCTCAATCCTATGAATGAAGACTTAATATTAAAGTTTACTCTCTTAGGACACCAAAAACAGAAGTGTAAGCCCATTTGACAAGAAGATTCCTATGCTTTATCAAGAATTTCTGATGCCCTTTTAAGGTCATCATGCAAAATATTCACAGTTACTCCTTCTATCTTAAGCAGTCTAAACAAACTTCAGTGCAAGACTTTGGTTGTTTTTATCTCTAAAATTTTGTTCCTGCTGGCTTATCTTCTAGCAGGCATAATATTACTTAGTATATACTACTGAAGATTTTAGTAACAAATTCCAATTCTTGAAAGAAAGGCTGAAGATTGTAGAGCAAAGCTTCCAAAACCTTCTTGGAAAGAAAAATACTAAAGTTTCAATGCAGAACAAACATTCACTTTCAGAAATTTCCATTTCTGAAAACTACTGGCTGAAGTTTTTTTCTGTTTATTAAGCAAGGTATCTAAGTTTCCCAATAACAAATATTTGTTGTTAGTTTACTGTTGCTAATGGGACCATCTTTAAAACAGAACAAATTTCCAAGAAAGCTATAGGATATCTACCCAAATGGGCAGAAAATTATCATTAAAAATCAGTGGCAGATCAAGCCTTAGGGAATTATGTCTGAAAGCAGAAGTAACTTGGGGGATGTTTATCCTATTGGGTATTGCTACCTCTAGCTAAGATTTGAGGGGCTTCCTGAGAAAATATTTTGCTGTCCAGGTGAACTATGCACCCCGAGCTACAAATTTTAGATTATATTGCTCTCAGTGTAGAAGCATTGCATCTGTGATAGAGCTAAACAGACTGCTGCATTTGCAAAATCTGTTCTGAAGGGGAAAAACAAAAAAACACGGAATGCATTTTTGGCAACAAGCAGACTCATGCAACTGCCAGTACAGCACCACCCATTAGTTAAACATTGCATTCTTGAACATGTGATATATATACACTAAACAGAAAAATCTGCACTTTTCAAAGTGCAGTTTAAAAACAAGTATTACAACAATAATTATTTCCTTTAAAAACTGTTCCATAATTATGTAGATAAAATAATAAAATTGAAGTCCTTCCACAAAAAAAACGGACTTTTTTTTCCTTAAAAAGGTTCTGATGAAGATAAAAATAAATACAAAGACACCCTGAAAATACTTGACAAAATGCAGACTGGTATATATGGTTACCTGAAGCATTACTATGTCCTTGTCAAACATCTCCCTCCTGCACTTCACATTATGATAGTAATAAATCTGAAAAAAATACCCAATATACCACATCACAATCATTAACAAAGACAATATTTCATCTAAAATTATTTTACTTCTGCAAAAAATAACCTTTGCTATACTGTGTTCATAAACAAACAATGAATCTGTAATTTGAAAAAAATTATACAATTATATCTTTATGCAAAAAGCTTTTTTATAAAGCACAAGACAATTATAGTTGCCGGCTGGGTTGTAGTGATGCAATGTCTGGATTGCATAAACTTACAAGCAAAAATCTTTTTGACCTCTTAGTTTGTGTTTTAATGTATTTGTTTAGCAATTAACTGTTTGAAATTCACAGGAGAGAAAGCCCTTGCAGATGGAGAAAATGTTTTTTCTTCACTCCATGAATTGCTCTTTAATCATTTGAGATACCATCTTTCAGGAATTGCCAGTGTCAGCAAAATGTTAATATTGTGACAGAACTATACTTAACCCAAACCATCCCGGGAAGGAACTCAACAGGACTGAGCCAGGCTGCAGCAACACCAAACCACTGCATGACACTGAAAGGTAGGAAAGTTTGATTCTACCACAGTCAAGGAAAAATAAATAGGGCTGACAACTAAATAAATCGTTTCTGCCTAGGCCTGGAAACAACTTCAGCATGCTAGTGTGTCCTCTAGACACATACCATTTCCAACAGAGTTACATGAAGACAGCTAGGCATGCCTTCCCTTTCTTCTCTATCCTAATAATCCACACATATCAATGCCAATTCCTATTATCTGGGAAATATCCAAAAGGAGCTGGCTGAACATGAGCTCTCCCCATAGCCAAAAGAGAAAGGACTTGTAGACTGTGGGAGTTATGTCACCTCAGCTAAACCAAGCTCTTAACTTTAAGATCTTGACCAGGATCTTGGGGAAACCAAGGGGAACCAGGGGAAATTAACACTTATTTCACTACCAAAAGCCATGCCGAAATTCCAGATTTGATGTGTGTGTTTACAGCACTATGGGCACTGCTATAATTGTACATAAGTAGAGCTCTTTTTGCTGTAATGACAACAAGGACATCACCTTATGAAGATCCTTCAAGAGTCAAGAAGTGTCAGAATATAATATATTTGAGCAGCTTAATTCAGACTCCTAGTACCTATACACTGCAATTATCTAATGGAGATGAGGGGCTGATGGAACTGAAGGAATTTTCTTCCAAATAAATCAAGTTAACACCTCACAGAATTAAACCTTATTCCTGTTGTAATCTAAGTCTTGCTGAGAAAATCACTTGAGACAATCACCCTGGTGGGTGGTACTGACACCACAGTACACATTTTATAGCTGTTATGCTTGAAACACCTAATTTATACAAACACTGAGAATGTAAGTTTAGAAATTAAAGTCTCTAGAAACATTAGAGCTAAAAGCCAAGAAATATTTAGTTCTACAGTGCTTCTAATGCTTCTGTGGGGTGTTCAGATTTCAGTTACTTTATAAATATAAGCAACCATAATACCATAATGCTACATATTTTTATATGTGAGACACTTTTATGTGGAGGTGATGAATGCATTACCACGGATGCTCAGATCTAATTCTGCACTTCCAGGACAGTACACAGTATAAAAGCTAGGAGTCATTAATTGCATTAACTAAAACTCTACACACCAAGCACTAAGTTCAGTGGTTACTGTAGCAGTCCTGAAATAAAAAAGGAACTTTTGAAAAAAAAAAAATCAAAGATCAGTTTAAAAGCAAAAATACTCAAATGATGCCAGTACTGATAAAAACGCCTACCTCACAATGCCTTCCATAAGACTGACATAAGTAAAATTTCAAATCAATACAGGAAAAGAAGGTTTTGATGTTGAAAGACCAAGAGCTCCCTCTGTACTCAGCACTGGTGAGGTCCCACCTCGAGTCTTGTCTCCAGTTGTGGGTCCTTCACTTCAAGAAATACACTGAGATTCTTCCAGGCAGCCAGCAACAGGACAAGAGAACACAGCCTCAGGTTGTACCAGGGGAGATTCAGGTTGGACACTGGGAAGAATTTCCTCATGGAAATGGTTCTTAAAAATTGAAATGGGCTGCCCAGGGAAGTGGTGGAGCCACCACCCCTGGAGGTGTTCAAGAAGTGACTGGACATGGCCCTTAGTGCTGCGGTCTAGCTCACCAGGTGGTATTTGGCCAAGGGTTGGACTCAATGATCTCAGAGGTCTTGCTCAACCTAGTTGGTTCTGTGATTCTGTGAAACTATCCTGAGGGAGTTCTCAGAAAAAAGTGATTCTACAGCTACTGTGCACTTACCTGATTAACAAGAGAGAAACCATTCCTTCTCCACATCCCTGCATGCACTTGGGCACATAGGACTAGGCATCGTAGAGGATGTTCTATTAGCATGGGTGGGCTAAGTTCACTCTGCATCAAGAAAATGAAATATTTTGATGCATACAGAGAAAATAAAAGAAAATGGGACTGAAATGAAGCAGGATGATATTTGTGATCATTAAAATATTTGGCCACTACAAAAGACAAGCAAATCCAACAAAAAAGTTAGATGAGCCTATTCACAATATTTCAAATCATTTTTAATCACCCTTACATTCTCTCTTTGCTCCACACAGCTATTGCATGAGGGCTTTAGTTTATTTCTAAAGACAGCAGCTTTCATATCTTAAAACATCAACACCAGCAATTTAATAACACCGTAATTTCATTTTTTTCATTCAAAGGTTAAGTACCCCTTCTTTCCAAAGACACTGAGATTTCTTCTTTCAGTTAGGTCTTATCCTTTTTCATTTTACCTTTTTTGAATACCCCTTAAAACATAGCATATCAATAAGAAGAAGCAGAAAGCAAGAAACAGCTGGGGAAGAAAATTAGAACTCAGCCCAAGGAGATGGAATCAGATCCTGCCTGGGGCTCCTAAAAACAGTTTCTACTACAAAAAGGAGGTTATGCAACTTGAGTTTTAGTTACTTTAGAGAGCAATACTGACTGCCTATGCTGTCATGAATATCTAGATATTAATCTTTTAAGAGGTAGTTTTACAGACTAAAGATATTCTCCTGAGTAGAATTCACAGTACAAAGGCCCTTTGTTTTATTTAATAATATCCTACACATACATGACCAATTTCTTGTTCAGCATTAATTATATTTAATGAATATACAACATTTAATTACATACCAGGGGTAGCAGCTCTGGAAACTTATATGCCACTTCAGTTTTACTCAGCAAAACATGCAAGCCTACATAAAGACATGAAGAAACCATAGAGAATATTACATACAGTATTTTATGTAATTAAAACAGGACAAAAAAGATCATGTAATTTAATCTCAGACCATTTTCTGGACACAGCTACAGGTCTGCAAATTTATCACCGTGGATACACAGCCATTTCCTGAAGAAATATGTTACAAAGAATACATTTTAGGAGAACTGAAGTTTTCCCATTGTATCTGTATAAGCCTCACAGTACAAGTGAGATTTTTGCCTTTTTTTAACTCTATCATGTCCCCACAGTGAGAGCTAAGAGTCCTTGGTCTGTCAGGACAATCTGCAGCAGATACCTCATCCTTTTTATCAGTCCTTAGGGGGTTTATAAAATACCTCAGGAACTACAATAAGCCCCCTACAAAACACATTAAGATTTTTTGGATTGCTCTCTTTTGAAGTTACAAGGACTTTGCTCAAAGATTCAAATATTCAAAGCTATTTGACACTGAGCTGCATGACACTTTACCTAAGAATTACCTTTTTCACTTCATTATTTGTGTATTTATTTTTATCACGTTCTTTCTGATTCCGTAAACTAAAAATCGCCAAGCTTTTTTCAACACAACAGCTGAACAAGCTAGACACAATATGAAGAGAAAGGCATAGCACAATTTTCTGGTGACACATCTGTTTGATAAATCTGTTCTCTAACAGAATGTTGATTAGTCTATTCAATCTGACAGCTAAACATATTCCAAAACAGTCAACCACAGTCCATATTTTGTCGCAGTTCTTTTGCATCACTTCAGTGGCAAGAACAGCAGTAGCTGCCTATAATGCAAATCCGGAGCCATGAGACAATCTCCCCCAGCCTGAACGGAAACAAGTTCTCTGGTGCTCGAGAACATCTGGCCTAGAAACTACCAAACAGCTAAAAATGGCCAAAATTAATCCTATTCAGGCCTTAAACAATGCTCGTGTGTCTTCATGTACACACAAACACAAATCACATTTATAGAACCATTTTTCATTTCCTGAAATATTTTCCAACTGTTCATACCTGCAAGTAAACGAGAAACTGGGAGATGAATGCTAACTTTTTCCTGAGAAACGCAGTATCTGATGGTCTCAACTGAATGTCCACACATACTGAGGACAATAGGCTGCTCTCCATCAGTAAACCCACTATGACACTGCATCAACACAGTCAGGCATTTCTTGTAAGCTTCAATCAACACTTTTTCCTAAAAGAAAGATTGCAGTTTACAGAGATTATGAAAAAACACAGCCCTGAAAAATAATACAGACAACGTAAAAAAGACCCTGAAGGGTTTGCAATTTTTACCTTTAACAACAGTCCTGCAAAATTAAGATAAAGAATCCAAAAAAAAAACCAAATTAAGGAGGGCACAAACTGCAGAACTTGTACTGGTATGTCTGATAAGAAAAATATCCACTAGGATGTTGTTTGGGTTTGGGGTATTTTGTAACTGACATTATGGTAACTTTCTGAGCAATGATTATGCTAGGCTAGTAAAACCTGCACATTAACTACCAGTAGCAGATTAAAGCCAGCCTGAACTTTCAGGTGTTCCAGGATCACTTATCCCACAGCCACATTTTACCAAGCTCAAGTTCTGAAATCCTGAAACTTGAAACATTTATGGAGCAGAAACATGATCAAGCAGTATTTGGTAGATCCAGGGCCTACTCCTCCATTCCCTCCCCTTTGAAATTTATAACCTGATAGTGTTGTGATAAACACAATCTTCAGATGTGTGACAAAACTCTCTGCAGTATTTGTAAAAGATTTAACCATGTTCTCATTAATTGGTCAGTACAAACCACACTTGTGCTTAAATACAGAAAAGATTTGCATTTGCTTGTAGATGATGTCCTTGGCTCATGGTGAAGCTGTGTTTAGGTCAACTTTTACATGTATTAATATTTGGGTTTTATCCCTCTTCACACAGAAAAACAATTCAGAAGGAACTTACATCTAATGCACACCAGTCCTGCATCATTGAAATAACAAGTGTTAATTTCATCTGCAGAGTAAATGCTGCTTCCCACTCTGGTTCCATTTCAATGTGTTGTCCTACTTGACGAGTTATTGGATCCATACCCTAGAAAAAGAATAATTATACATTTCAACAATGTATCACTGAAATACACTGACAGCATTAGCAGAGGTGTGAGACAGTGGTTAGCTATCCTTATAAAAATACTGCTAATGCAACAGGTAAAAAGAACCTTGGGGGAATGAAAGGGAATGAAACCACAAGTGGCCTATTTGTGTGTCAGGAACAATTTATTCCTCAATACAAGGAGCAACTCTGCTGACACTTTAGATTAATCAGATTTTGTTCATAGAATTAATTGTCTTGTCTGCCTCTACAAGTGGAAAATAAGCCCCAAATTACACTTCTCATTTTGAACTGCCCTTCCTTTTCATTGTCCTCTACAACAAAATTTTTAAAAGTGAGGCAAGATGTTATCTTTTAAGAAAATGCAATGGCTCCAAAAGTGATACTGCACTGAAGTTATAAAATGAAGAGTAGATCAAATTTCTTCTATTTTGACATCATAAAAGCTAACTTCCTGCTTAAATTCTGCCAGATTTTGTAATTCACAGATTTACATACCTGCATACATTTGAGTAATTCTAAGAAGGCATCAAAACCCTCCAGGAACTTGCGTCGCAAGTCGTCTGACCACTCTGTGGGTTTACTTATCAACACATACCTGGGGAGATTAGAAAGATCCAAGTGTTCATTTCTGCATTTCTGATTTTTTTTTTTTTTTTTTTTTTAACTCATCAATTTCTCAAATCAGCACACTTAGTATACTTACTTGAGATCCAAAATAAGGCTCTGGACACGTCTGAATTTGAAAGCCTGCAGAGCAGTGTAACGTTCAAACTGAAACCTGCCTTGGATGTCACGGTGCCTTAAGTGGTCCATGAAAGTTTTGATGATAGTGGTCATGAGATTCTCTTCTGTTATTAGCATTCGAGCCTATGCCAAAGGACATTGAAATTTGCTGTAATTAACAGATACAGCTAACAAGATTTTCACACTGCACCATTCAGTTTATAAAATAATTTTTTTTAATCCAAAATAATTACATCAAGAATTAGAACAGAACACTGAAAAGCACTCTATTCGCAGAATCACAGAAGACAAAAAAAAGGAATCTAGTCAAAAATTATCATAAGCCAGATTTCTTTTTTCACATCCTTTCTGTACAAAAGTCTGTCTATGGTAAGGTTCCTGCTAACCTATATAATTATGGCACAAGACATGTTATTACGTGTCTTATAATTAACTTGTACCTCCTTTTAAGTATGTGTTGTCTCCTCTCAGATAGTTTGAGCCCTTTAAGGGAGTGACAGCTCTTCTGTTTTCTGTTTACAAACTGTCAAGAGCTGTGGTGAGCAGAGCCTCTTCTGAACCAGTAAGGAATTGCACATGCAATTTCCACGCTGAAATTTCATGAAATAACCTCTGATTTCCCTCAAGGTCCACTGATATAGCCATGTGTTGTATGAAACAAATCAGCCAAGTCTGATAAAGATTGTCTTCATCACCCAGCCTAATATAGCCCAACTTCACAAGAGAGGAGGGGGCACTAAGTTACTGCCAGCTCCTACTCATGAACACTTCCACAACTCCCCCATTCTGCTGGTTCTCCAGGATAAATAGGATAAGCCTTGCAGTCCTTGGATCTAGTTAGTAGACTCAGCAAGATTGGCCACTCTGATCTACCACAATGACACTGTGGGTCTTGACTAGAGCTTCCAGGTTCTACAGCTGCTAATGATAATCCAAAATAGTTTCTAAAATGCTACGGCAGAGGGGGAAAGGAATCTAATGATTAACGTTTTCCCTCAAAAAAATCATCACCAAGAGAGCTACCCATCCACCCTCAAAACCAAAAACCACAGTTCCTTGACAACTCAAACTCTTAAATTACTAAAATCAGTTTGAAAATGTTACTGGAGGATGGTGGGGTGGTTTAAATTCCTTAACTTATTGATTTAATTAAGAATGAGTGCCTATAAATATATTAAAAAATAGTACTTAGTTCATATGATAGAAGCTTATCATAATTACTTTCACGTCGTCAATCTCTTCTATCATTCTGCACAACAGTCAAAATGCATTTGCTTTGCTTTTTTTGCATGCTTTTAAAATAGAACACATACAAAAGAGGCACTGCAATTACTCTGCCCTGGGAAATGTTTGAAATTACTTTTTCAAAAAGTATGTATTGATACACATATTGTACCACCCCGCCTGCCAAAGGGAAAAATACCATAACCATCTGAATAATGTTAGTTGGTTAAATCTAACTGTAAGTCTGAATATTGGCAACATTCTCATTGAAAGCATCAAAATTAAAAGAGGCAATTCAACATTGTCCTGAACCATGGGAACAAAATCTCGAGCTCCAGATTTTGTCTAGTTCATAATACAAACAAAGACAGACTTAAATGGAGACTGGAGCAAAGAAAAAAAAGTTTCCCAACAAGCTGGTGAAAGACCAGCAGATTCAGTGAACTGGGAGAAGTCAGTGCCTGTAGCACTTGAACAAAAGTTAACTGAAAATCTATAAGAAGGCAGTCTTGAGACTCAAAGTACTAAAAGAAGCAAGGAATATCATGAGACAATCCATGCTTGCACTTGTGTTGATTGGAAAATGAACATAAAGTGGATCACTCATAAAACTGCACCAGAACGGCACTCTGAAATCATGATATGCAAACCGTAATATAGATTTCTGCAAACAGTAAATGTGGCTCAGTATGATGAGGAATTTAAATGTTATGTGTCTGCATCTCCAAATAAATATGAAAGCACCTTTCTAAAAAAAAGTAAAAGAAAAATGCAAAAAGAAAAACCAGAAACACCCAACCACTCTAAGAAGCCAGGCTGAAACTTCCCAGTGTTGAACGCTTTAACTTCTAAACCCATAGCAATGTATGCAAACAGTCTGACTGTTCTGCATTTCCACAGTAACGTAAAAGAAATCTGTAGCCTTGATTTATGAACCTTGAGAGGCTTTTAACAAATAAAGATTTCCTTTTTTGGTCTTTCAGTACTTACAAGAGAAGGCACTGTGAATATCTGTATCGAGAGGTCAGCAATTGAGAACTCTCTGTCGTGGTCATCTTTCATAAAATCACTCTGCAATCGCTCATAGTTCTATTAAGAAGGAGGCAAAAAAAGGCAAGGAGTGCCAACTATCAGTTTTTAAAAGAAAGACAGGCACTACTCACCAGAGTAGGTACAGTGAAGAGTTGGACAGACAGAGCAGCCACCGATACTGCCCGTTCGTGATCATCCTCCATATAATCTCTCTGCAACTGCCGGTAATTCTAAACAACAAGGGGAAATTCACCTCTAATCCACACTGACCTGATTTTTTAACTTAAATGTCTGCTCTGGGAAACTTTATTGCCATGAAAAAAGGAAGAGTAGCTCTAACAGATTATTATTATGGGTATTTTGTACAAAGAATATGACAACTTAATCAGCTCACATGTGAGATCTACTCACTCTCATTTTCACAATAAAGGCTAGTACTTTATTTTCTTCTCAAGAGTCTGCAGCAGAGTGAGCAGAATTTAGCAGTGCTGATTTAAAGCATTTCAAATACCAGTTACTGCAGAAATACTAATCAGCATAACTGAATTTCAGCACTATTTCTGAGCAGTGCTGCAACAGCTTACACCTCAACAATGAGCAGCGATTAGCTCTTAAGAAGTGATCGCCTGCATAGCTGATGGTGAAGACAAAAACATCTGAACTGCTTTAGTTCTGGGGCATCTGAAAAGCCATTCCCTTCCCAGGAGATGAGATGCCATTATAACTAATATACTGAAGAGTAAAGTAAGATTTCCAGCATTTCATTTCAAGTTTTCACTTCCATAAAAAGGAAAAAAAAATTGAGTAACAGTTCATTTAAATCACTGTATGCTAACTAGACTCTCTTCACTAGACAGTTTTAGCATTTAATGGCTCTTTGTAAGAAAGACACTTACTCTTGCAAAGCGGATAGCAAAAAGTTTCTTGTATTTCAAATCCATAAGGAGACTGCTCATGAATAACTGGTGATACACATTTCTAGCTCCTGTCAAGAAAAATGAATGAAATATTGAATGTCACTATTTTCTATCAACATAATATGGAAATATTTAGAAAAGTAAACTTCTACAGAATGAGGTAAACGTGCATTTCAGAATAGAAGCCACTTTGATTAAGTCTGTCAGATGGTAGCAAAGGATGAAGAAGAATAATAAACCAAAATTCTTCAAGAGGCATTATTTATTACTCCCGTGTAAGATAACACTGTTGAATGGGAATGTATATCATCAAATATAAGGGAAGTCTGCAAAACAAGAACAGAAATCTGTTCCTCCTTAGGATAAGCAGGGGATTTAGATGGTAAAATAAGAGAACACTACTATGAGAAGTCTTGGCAACTGCAATATATTTTCCTAGTTGTGAACATCTCCATAAAATAATCAGCTAAGCTATCTCTGAATTTCTAGTTTGTATGGACAGGCTCCCAGAAAGTATTATCAATACAAATGATATTCATCTCTATGTAGCTTGGACACAAATTCACATATGCATAATTTCTTCCGTAGGTTACTTTTAAGTCAAAGGCCATGACACTATTTCCTTAATTCAGAGAAGTCTGGAATACAAGAAAAAGTAGAGAAATATTGATGTCAAAATAGAAAAGTAAAAGTTACTCCTTGCTCATATGAAAGACATTATCCTAACAAAATCTGTATTAAAGATGTTGTAATGCTCCATAAAAGCAGTAGCTTTCAGATTACAAAATTTGCCAGGACTTCATTCTCAAGATAAAGGTATTAGATAAACAAAATGTAAAATAATCATTTTCTCCATATTACATCCATTTTCCACCTTACTTCTTATTTTATTGGTGCTCCAAGAAGTTTCCTAGGCAGACATATTGCACCATTCCCTACCTGTTCTTTGTGATTCTCTTTCTTACACCTGGCCTTACAAGCCCTTTCAGGATATCAAATTTGACACAAAATCAATGAGGGAATAGAAATTAACTATCCCCTTTTCCTCAAAATTACAAACTTTTCTAGCTAATCCCATTATATCAAACAGGCTTTCAAAGCTTCAAGAGCTCTAAAACAACAGAACAGTAATTTTCACTGAACATTCTCAGAACACTTAAGAATACCTCATGAACACAAACATAAGTCAAGACAGAAAGACTCTGTCCCTTAAAAATAGGCATTTTGGTAGATATGAAAAGGATGCTGAGATCCTATAAAGCAGATAATTTCTCTATAGGTTACTCAATTTCCATTAACTATCCCTATCATTTGCATATTCCAATCAGTTTTCATTTCAGACCACTTTGAAAAATTAGACCTAAAACCATCTCCAAATGGTCTCTGTATGTTCTTGTCTTAAATACACTTGGGAGTGTATCACGAAGGGAGAGATTGTTACAAAATTGTCCATAATAACACTGCAGTAAAAATTATCAAACATTAGCAGATACAGTAAAAGGAAAACCTAGGCATAGCATTCTCTAGCATTTTCCAGAACTTTGAGAAAACTCACCTTTCCACAGTTTAGAATCATACAGCATCAGCTTATCTACAAGAGAAGAATTTTCACCATCTGGCCCTTCTTGCAAACCAACCTGACACAATATTCGGCGAAGGCCATCTTAATGAAGAGAAATGGTACAAGTTAGTTACAGCTCAAACACAAACGTGTGCTATTTTGACATCCTGAAATTTTCATACAACACAGAAGCCCTCACACTGCCCCCTTTGCCATGACAACTGAATAACAGCACTCATATTTTGCCAATACAAACACAAATACTTCACACCTTGCAAGTTTCACACTGGCCTTATGGAACATTGTGAAAATCACCAAGCGCAATGATTTGGTTTAAAGTTATCAAATAAAAGTGTGCTTCTTTAAAAATGGCTTACTAAAATAAGAAAGAGTTATACAGCAGACTAATTCCCTAGGGTTTTGTTTTCCTGATTAGACTCCTATGAAAAGGAAAATATAATCTATATATGCAATGACTCATATATCCATGCTATCATTTTAAAACTTCTCTGTGTATATTTTCCTAATGGAAAGAAGAAATAACTATAACTATATGAACATATAAGTTATATGCTTGCAGACAAGCCTGCATCTGAAACAGCACAACCCAGACATGCTCCTGTTAAGACTGTTCAACCTGGCTTTGCACTGCAGGCAATGCATATTCCCTTAGAACCATGGGCCTTACAGAGCCCTTACTTCCACACCCTGCTTGGCATCTCAGCTCCTCAGGCAGAGGGGCCAGTGGCTTAGTGCCGTGTACACTGCACCATGAGCTGCATGCTGCAGTAATGCACTCTGAGAACCCTTACAGCAGTCTCGGCTTATTCCTTTTTGCCTTGCAGAGTTCAGTTCCAATTACTATTATGAAGGACAACAAATTAATGGAAACTACTGCATTGTTCAGCAATTGCCAAACAGACACCTATTCTGGAGGAAGGGATATTTGCTAGGAAGGATGGTCAAACTTCTGACTAAGTTCCATAGCAAGGTTTTTTCCTTTTTCAGAAAATTTGTCATTCCTTTGACAGCAATCATCCAACCTAACTCTAGCACAGCAGAAAACCCCTCCACTCAGCCTTTTTTCAGGGACATTTCAGTGCCATCACCCAAGCAGCACAACTCTATCACCCCAGGTTACAGATGAAGGGCAACAGACTGTTTAAAAGACTGAGCAGAATTGAGTTGTTTGGGGTGTGTTTGTTAAAAAGCTAAGGGAAACCAACTCTTTCAGAAGTGCTTTTCACAAAACCAGACTCAGAGTACAAGACTGCACCCTAAGACATGGAAGGCAGTTCAAGTAAATGAGCACACTGGTCACAGACAAAATGTTACGTGTGCTGTTTACAATCAAACATACCTGTTGCCCTTCATTCAGCATTTAACGAGCTGAACGCTTCAGAACTTCAGAAACACTACATACACAACTCAAAATTCAATTCTTTCTTCTGTAGTATGAGACACAATTGACATATGCAAGCTACTTTTTGCAGCTGTCATTTAGTGCTGAAAATTAATGACTGTGGCATCTAGCACAAATGACGTGGCACAAGACTGGGCTTAAAATGAGGAACAGTGCCTACTTACATGTTTCACTGAAAGGGAAATTCAATCACAGATAGAAGCTATATTCATAACTCCTTTCTATTAATACCTGCTGTTTACCAGCAACACTGGCAAATAGTTGAACAAACTGCTACCATAAGTTTTGTTCAAAAGTGATTTTGATTTACTTATCTTTAAAACGTAAACAAACTACCTATGTTTCAAAAATGAGAACATGTTATAAAGAACGTTGTGCATGAAATCCTGGTTAGCTTTCCAACTATCAGTCTAATAAAACATGCAGTCTCTGAAGAAACATTGCCCTTATGCAGAACATATGTGCAATATGACAGCTGAGAGTGCTTTGCCAATACTTCTTGCTAACATTTCCAGATGAAAAAAAATATAAATTGCAAGGGGGTCTTATATCTATATTTCTCCATATCAGCAGTTTGTCAATTTTCCTTTTATTTCCCCTCATACCCTCCATCTTCACAATCTTTTGATTTACCAGGACAAAGGGGGAACCAAGTAAAAACAAAAACTGAGCATTCCTGTAAAATCTGATACTGTACATCTTGATTCCTTTGAAGAAACCTCTTTCAAAAAATCTGATTAAGACTTTGTCAGCTTCTATACTTACCAAAACCCTCCACAATTCCTTGCATTTTCTCTGTTCTACTTAGCAAAAAATCTGAAGCAATCACTTTCATCATCATTCATCAAATTACTTCTGAATAATTTTGTTTTATCTAATCAGACAGGTTATTTTCAGCTTACTGCATTCATTTAAAAAGAAGTAGGGACTGAAAAAATAGCTTTTTGGCATACTGCATTTGACAGCGAGTCTCAGCTTCTGTTCAACAGCAGCTAAACAGAAAAGACTACATAAGACTGGTAGCACTTTCACATGGAAGTTAGAATTCAGAACAGCACTCCAGTAAGAGAAAATAGAATGAAGTCTGACAAGTTATTAATAGCTTTGCCTTATACATTACATATCTGAAATAAGTAGACAAAATTGCTTCAGAAAATCAGCTCCTCTCGCAAATATTCTCTAACTTATCTCAAAAAGGACAATTTTGCCCACCTGAATATCCAATAACACTGCCAAGCCAAGTTAGGAGCTTCAGACCAAAGCTCTGATGGGCAACAATAGATGAATGCATAACTTGCACTTTCAATGGCTTTGTCTGACGACTGGTATTTCTCTTAAAAAGAAAAGGGAAAAGGAGACAATGAATATTTAAGTGAGGACTGGTATATACTTCTATACAGAAATGCAGCATTCCCATGCTTCATTTTGGTAATTTATAATATTAATACATATTCTAATTACTAACACCTACGTAGCAAAACCCAAAAAAGTCTGAACTTTGTTTTGCCTATTAATATTTGAAGGACCTTATTATGCAATATCAGCATATTTAGGTCAATCCATTTTCCACTCTTGGCCTGTTATCAATGCTCACACTGATCTGCTGCATTTTACTGATAAGCAATCCCACGTTCAGCCCAAGACAGCCAGCATGTCTGTCCCTCTCAACATGACAGGAAAGTCACACAGCAGCCCGTCATGGAAACTGACTGTCCACAGACTATTTTCAAAAATACAAATTAAATACACAGAGTTAAAACAAGAGAGACTTTACCCTCATCTATGTGTTAGAAAGCATAATAGTTAGATGGTACACATAAAAGCCATTTTTTCTTTGCCTGCATGGGCAGGAAGCTAAAAATATTGCACAACATTATCTTCAAAAATATGCTAATGCTCTCAAAATACCTGAAATAGTTAAAGAACAGTAACTCTAGTTGCAGGATGTGTTTTTCAGTGGTTGCAGTATCATACATAAACTACATATTTCATGTGATTAAGTACTGCACTGCAGCAGTTAACAAAAAATTAAAAGAAAACATTATTCTTACATTTTTATAGGAAGAATCTTGCAATATATAAATATTAATATATATATACATACATAAATGCACAGATTCAAAATGAAAGTATTTGCATTTTCACATTTGGTTTCAATCAGCAATAATTTCCGCAACTGTTGCTGTGAAAGATATAAGCAACTTTACACTATATGAGAAAAACTGTAATAATTTAACTTCACTGATCTGAACTAGCATGTAATTCTCAAAGATACATTTGAAGTCCCAGGCTACATTTGTTTTGTGAAGGAAAAAATTCTCTACAAACTTCTTTTTCAAAAATTATTTTATGTGTCAGGTAGGCCACAGTAAAAAAAAAAAAACAACAAAAGACCAACTACAACAAAAGCCCCATAAACCAGTATTTTGACAGCTCTACTGTATTGTAAATAGTATCTGCAACACTCTGCACCAGTAAAATATAATGAGTCATTATAATAAGAGTATCACACACTGGGTAGTAAAGCCTCCTTTTGCTTAAGAGGAGGCAAGTAAGTAGATAAGATCCCTTAGCACCATCACTTACCACTATTACAGATTTTGCCTGGTCACAGTATTGGAAGTCTCCGTATCGAACAGACCTACGGCCCTGCAAATTCAGAAGGATGTAACATTACCACCAGCTCCTAAACAAGGAGTCTCAATTCTGTGTTTTACTTTATATAAAAAATACAGTAAAAGCTTCAGATGCATGCTAGCTAATCTGCCTTTCATATTATTTTCACTTTTTAAAGTACTGTATATAGTTAGATACTTGGATTTCCCAAATGCTCCCTTGTACTTTTTAAAAGATAAAATTGTATCACATATTCAGTTACCTGTTACATTAAATTTTCTGTGTATAATACTGTTCTTAAGATGAATAATGAAAAGAACTACACTTCTTTTATTAGAATACTGAAAACATTAGTGCAAAGGCATTATTCATTCGTTTTGATATAACTTAAAGATATTTCAGATATTTCAGTGCCTTTTAAAAAGCAGATATTAAAGTTAATTGGTCTTTTAAACATAGAATTGGAGCACTTGTTTTATTCCAAAAGGAAGATTTTCAGTCTTTCTCTACTGTCAATCCATACATCAAAATAGACAGCTGATTGCATTTTTAGTGTATTACAGACAGGAAAACTCACTGGTATTTTAGATCTGATGCCAAATCACTGCTTCAGGCATAACATTCTCATTTCCTTCACATACGTGCTCATGTATATATGCATTCATGTATGTATTTAGAAGTAGAAGAGATCAACAGTAGGGAAAAATCTGAGTATATCCCACAATACACTGCATATGCTCAGGTCAGCTGATATTCAGGGATCAGATGTGAGTCTTTTGGTTACTGGTATCACAAAAGATAGAGCAGTGATAGCACAAAACCAAAATCCAGTTCAGTGCTAAGTAATAAGAAGTGGTTATATTTCCTGCTCCACTGACCTCTCTGAAGTATTTTAACCACCCAAAATGACATTCCCATTGCCATTTTGGAAAATATTTCCTCCCCACACCACCCCCCCAAAAAAAGGCACAAGCAAATAAGCCAAGTAAAAAAGACACTCATTTTTCATGCCAACTGCTTACAGGTTCATTTCAAAAATAACAAGGTGCAGCTACCCAATAAAGCATCACTTTCTTTAAAAAAATGCACATGAGCCACACTACAAACACAGGTGACAGAGTGCTTCTGAAACTGAAATACTAGTTACAATTATATTCAGCATATAGTGACTCTGAATTCACTGTTCCTCCTAAAAGCTGTGTTAAATGCTTTTACCTCTTCCTGCCACTATAATCTGACAATTATGAAAAAGAAAATTAAATTAAATTTTAAAAAGAAATCACAAACCATGAATAGTTCCACAACTACCAGAACAAAAGCAGTCAGTTTTGGATTTTATCCCTCACACTTAACTGATGTTACTCTGAGAAGCATTTCCTATGTTTGGAGCATATTTAGGGGCTCCTTCAATGTCAGCTCCCTGGTTCAGTAATGGAAGGGCCAAAGCTGCTGCCTGACCTTGACAGAGGAGTGAGAAACACCTTTACACTTACAAGACAAACACATTTAGTATCAGGATTAGTTTGGACTGGCCAAATAGTATTTAGGCACTGAGACATTTAGTATTTAGCATTAAAGCATTTTAGAGTATGACACACAGGACTCACAAACTCACATTAACCACACGCTTTGGGAAAACAGACTAAAGTAAGTACAGCCATAAAGCAAACATTAGGTCAAGGTAATTAAAAGTTCTAACAATTAATTCACTTACATCTCTATCTACTGTTGTTGCAAAACCAATGGCTTCCTTCTGTGTGCAGTTGACAGCCTTTTGAAGAGTATAAATAACTTGTTCATAGGTATGGACTTCATCATTAAACAGCATGCAGTAGTAAGTGTCACTCTTCTCACTTCAAAGCAAGGATTGAATTTATGTCATTTAAAGCAATGTTAAAAGTAAAAGCAAGAGCAAAGGAAAAATATGAGAAATATAAATCTACTATAATTATTGTATACAAAATATTTCTGACAATTTTAAGAAGGGCAGAAAAGATCCTTAAAATCAGAACTTGCATTTTCAACTGTGAATATCTCTAAGCTTTTAAAAGGCAGAAGACAAATATAATACTTACATCATTTCTAGTCCAGGCAATTCATTTTCTTTTTCCCATGTTAATATATCTACTGCATATTTAAATGTAATGGCAAAAATATTATAAGCTCTCGCTACCATATCTTCTGGTAAGTGCACAAGAGGATCCTGGAAAGTAAATATAAATAGCAAATGAGAAATTAAATGACATTGAAAACAAACTGTCAGATTTGCACCTCTCTTTATGAAAAATGATGTAAGCATCTTTAATTATGTCTTTCTTTAAATGACTTTTCAGTTGAAAGGAAGAGAGACAATAATCATCCTGTTTTCTTCTTCCAGTTCTACACTGACAGTCACCAAAGCTCTAATCTAACATTCAGTAACTGAATGTTAACTTGCCTCTGATCACCCATTTACATTTTCACACATTCTTCCACTCTCACTCTCCTTGTTCCCACTCCTGCACACCTTTTAAGACAGTTCTTTGGAAGACCTCTAACCTCAGCTGTATTAAAATCTGCTTCATCTGCTATGCCTTCAAAACCATAATTACAAATCCCTGTATCTTTTGTTCCACTTATCAATATTAGTAAACTGCAGAATACAAACGACCATGCATCTCTTGTCCTATTTTATATGCAGCATGCATTAAAAGGCATAAGTCTTATCTATCCAGGCTTATACAACATGCAGCACACTGGCATCATGATTTATGATGCATGTCTCTTATATGCCATGGTATATAAATAATTAACTGCTGAAATGTAAATAGGTGTTTCACAATGATCTGTCCACGTCTCAGTCTTGCTCACAGAGAGCTGCTCCCCTACAGTCTGTAGACTGTGCACCCATTTGTGCCCATTGTGTGCTCTCCATTTGACAACTGCAGCAGCCCTTATAAACTTGTCCTGGTCTCTGTGCCAGAGCAGAATGGAGGCTGCTGCAGGTGGGGGAATGGGAATGTGGAGGGGGAGGAAGAGGAGAGCTGCCCAAGTCTGCCAAGTCAAATGGACTAAATTTTGGAGCAGCAAATGAGAACCACTGGCTACTCTGAATAAGACAGTGCAGGTACCACCGCCATTTCTCTCCAGTCCATTTCAGGGATAAACCTCTTCTCTTAAGGAAGCTGTCTTTTATCACATCGAAATTTTGAGAACAACGAGTTCCTCTTCTACAAACCTGGAAAGGGAACACTGCATGGCCTGCAGGTCACCTGGACATTCAGTACACACTGGGTCACTGACTCCATTCATCATTTGATATTTTGACGTATGTGTAATTGTTAGACAATTAAAATATTTAACAGTGGCCCAATTTCTGGTTTAGCATTACCTAATACTAAATTCTGTGCTTCACTACAACTTAGGTTGTATAAAAATGGCCACAATAATCTTTTCTCAAGTCTGCATCATCTAAAGGAGACTCCTGACAGTCAGCAATTCACCTGTACAAAAAGTTTATCCCCTACACCTCAAGACTCTTTGGGAATATTTGAAAGCTTTACAAGAGTGGTAACAACTGCCATTTCTCCTTTTTTTTCACTTCTTCATTTAAAAATTATCCACGGTATGAAGAACTATCAGCCACCAAAAGCAAAGAAACCCTAAAGCAGCAGCTCTCCATCCATTCCCAGCACTTTCAACAAAGGCACATACCTGGGCAAGGCAGAAAACAGGCTCCAATAATGCTCAACAAACTATGCTTAATCTACCTCAAACACAACACTGCATAAGAGATCTCAATCTCCATCGTTTATGGGGAAGAAAGCCTGCCCAAAAGCTTGATTCTTCTGTCAGGCACACTCACTGTGTGATGATTACTTCGGACACAGAAGTAGGAGTCCACCCAAGACACCACAACAGGAGTTTCCTAAGGTTGCTGACTAATGTAAATTGGCATACAGACCAAGTGGTGAGTCCAGCAGCCATGCTAGAGTCTTAGGGCTGGAGTGAGAACAGATTTTAGAAAGATCACTGTCACTGAAAATACAATTACAATTGCTTCACTTAATCATCAGATCAGCAAAATTACTACAGTGCTTGCCTTAGATTTTCCCTTTTAAAAAACCTCACAGAAGTTACACTATGTAAGAACAGATGTGAGTAGCTAGGTCAGAAGCCCAATTATCCACACTCATTACTGAGATGCAATAACAGATGAGAAGAGCATAGCAGAGGACAAAATGCTTGTCTACCCTCCAGTAATGTAAGACACTAACACCTCCCGTACCAAAGATGGTACCCACAATTTTAAATGGTCATTGGTAATTTTTCCCTCCACAGTCATGTTAAATTTCCTTTCAAACATGTATAAACTCTTAACAATAGTGTTTTTGCAGTGGTTAGTCCAACAGCTTGAGTTCCTCCTGTAAGATGTGGTATGTCTTTTTGCATTTAGTATGCCCAAGTTGCTAAGCTATGAATCTGTGGTGAAGATGTATTCTCTATTTACTTCTCCATACCAAACAAGCTCTTTTAGAGACCTCTGCCTTACGTCTCCATTATGACTTTCCTGTGACAGCAAGGTATTTTGATTTTTAAAAATCTGTGCACTTCCCTTTGGTAAGAATCAGAATATTTATTGCACAGACAGCTGAATTTGGCTTCTTGGTGCACATGATTACATACAGATTTTTTGTTGGTTTTTTTTTTTTGCACGTGGCAGAATCCCTTGATCTCTCAGAATATACAGAAAAACAAAGAAACAGAACTAAAGCCGCAGAGGTGACCAAGAATATACAAAATGAAGCTTTAAGTAGAAAACATTTCAAAGAACTTCTTAAAATATTAATTTTTGTCTAACACTGTGGTTCAAATATTACTGTTAAAGTTCCTACATCCTCTCATGCAGAGTATACAGGACTAAAAATAACCTCACCTGAATGATTTATACATACAGTTAACAATGTTTTGAAACATGATGCCTCAATTGTAATTACCTCTTCTTCTGCAGTTTCTGAAGTGTTAAGTTCATGCTTTTGACAGTAAGGACCTTCCTTCCAAGCTTCTGTATCACCACAGTCACAGAAACCTCCTCCACCTGATGTTGTCATCTGAAATTATTTAAGACCATAACAATTCATGTGAATATGCATATATATCATACGTGCACATTAAGAAATGAGTAGTCACAGCAGTACTACAAAAGCATGATCACAACACCAGATAGCTTTAGACAGAACAGCAGTGCAATCATGTCTGCTTTTATGACAGCTGAAAGTTTGTTTACCACATCAGCGTGCCTACGTCAAAAGAAAAAACACTGAACAACAAAACACCTTCAAACACCTCCATTCTGCCCTACCTGAAGTTTTCAGATTTTCTGAATTCATTACTTGCCATGGCATCTGTACTACGCCAAATTCTCAGAGTTTTAATTTGAACAAAGCTAAATCATTTCACATAGTACTATTAGACAGCGAGTAAAAGATGTGCTTTATGACAAAAGGAATTGAGAGACTTAAATTTTTCAAATATGCAAGCACAGAAAAAAAAGCATTTGGAAATTTTGATGGTATATTTAAAATAAATTTTATTAAAACAATGTAAAGACCACCTCAAGTTAATAAGTGGAATTATACTTCTTTTTGAATCACAACTATTAACTGATGCATAGAAGAATTCTTCTTTCACCTCTTTTTGGCATACTCAATATACTCTATGCACAAAGGCACATTTTACACTATCAACAAAACTAGATGGACATCTGAAAGAGCATTTGCTTACTTTTGGATGTTACCTAGACTTGTTAATTCAATAGGCTCTAAAAGTAAAAACCTCTGTACAAGAAGTAAGCTGATATCAGCAAATTATCATATTTTATTTGATTTGGTTTCTTGATAAAAGTTGCTATGCTTGAAGTTTTTTTCCTGAATCCTAGTGCTCACTGTAACCATGCAGTGAACAGATTCGCATTAGCAGCAGTGCAGTATCGTTGAAAACAGATTTACAGAAAGGCTGCACTGGTAGTTTTCACTTAACTTCTTAGTTTAAAAACACACCAAGGCATTCTTGGCTTTGCAGGGTTTTTTAAACTCATCTGTACTACTAGTAACAGTATATTACTAAAATAAACAGCATTTACAGTTTTAGTTTTCTATTTTAACTTTATGTTTAAGTTTTACATAGAAGTGGCTTCTTAATAAAGGGTTTTTTCAATAGCTTTTAAAAACAGTCAAACGCAAAAGTCAAAACAATTTAAAACCCAAGTCTAAACCTGTAAAATTCACTAAAGGGCATGTGTTACAAATAACACACATTTGTAAGCTTAACTGTTGCACATAAAATTTCATTGCTCAATATTTTAAAGTGTTAACTTCCAGAAGTTACACTCAGATCAAACACTCAAGTTCACATAGGATTACTGCAGACATTCCGAACTTTGTGTTCATTCAGCATTTGGAAGTACTGTATACATTCTTAAACTTGAAACTGTTTCACACACATACAAAATCACTAAGAACTATGTCATTGTCCTGCAGGATCACTAACCCTGTATCGGTGCTCTCTGTGAATGCTTCCAAGAAAGCATTCCATGCACAACACACAAGTTGGGTCAACTGCGCAGTCTCTGAGAATAGCAACAACAGAAAGGAAAAAAAAAAAAAAAAAGCATTAAACACTTGCTTTTGCCTTTAATTACACATTTTGCAACACGTAATTTTCAAATATCACCAATATAAACCTTCTAATGTATGTATATATTACTCTGAAAGAGGAAAGGGATGGCTTTAAAGAGGGGAAACAAATGAGATAGGAAAAAAATCTGTTCTCACAACAGAAAAACCTTTAAAATATTGTGTGGGTAGAATGCCTAGCTGGGTAATACAGACATTGCCTTCAAGAGGTGAGACAAGTATATAGGCAAGTAAACAGATGAATTACATAACCCAGAATAAACCCAAGTAAGTTCTCTGAGGTACAGAGTACCAGCATTAATGATTTCCAGCAATCAGAGAAGACATTTTTCACTGAACACTGGGAAGAAAGATTGCACCCAACAGACTAAATCAAACCTCTGCTTCCAAGTTCAGCCCTACAAGCTCACTGGTGAGCTGCAAGAACACAATTTTCTCAACCAGGAGATCAGAGACCATAATAAGGTTTTGTCTACAAACACTCCTGTATTAGACAGAAAGAGTATTTCTAGAAAAAAGGGCTAAAACAAATGAGATAATTCTGCATTATATTTAACTGTCTCCCTGAAAAACACTGAAAATGCATGAACTCATGTAATGCAACTGACTTCAAGTCACCTCAAGATTAAGGCAGCTGGGCTTTGCAATGTAAAAATAAATAACAAGAGAATGTTTGCCTTATGATGTTTATTATTAAAACCAGAATTCAGAGAAACAACTTATTTTGTTTAATAGAAAACATTAGAGATCACAGGAAATCATTATCAAAAATTCTCTTAATTTCATTTAATCAAAATAAATGATGGAAAGATCATCAGGCAACCATGACTTTTACTATGCACATGTGTTTTCTCCAGAGGAGCCTCTAAAGGTGAAAATATCAAAGCAAAATTATACAAAGCTCTTCTGTTTTAGAATAGTTTATGTCAATGCATTATTTTTTTAGATTAAAAAAACAAAACCAAACAAACCACCACTTAATGCAACAACGTGCCTGCAGGATTTGGTAGATCAGTTCTGTTGATTCTTCACAGCTCTAAACTCATGGCAGTGTACTTACAAATTCAGTACCATTTGTCAAGCAATTTCTCAGACAAGTAATTGTGTCTACACCTAAAGCAGAAGCAAACCTGTAAGCTGCACAACTGCACAGAAAATCCACTGCTTTTAATGTGGACTTGGAAAATAATTCTTTGCTGTATTCCACAAAAGCTTAAATTAAACTCTCACTATTCTTCATTACCAGCCATAAGTTAAAGAAAATTAACACACAACAGTATATTAATGATCAAACACTGTTCATATGGAGCAAGGAAAACGTTGTCTGTAATTTTCTTTTCCAAGACCAACAACTCCACATGTATCTAAAGTACTCACCAGTTTAATCTTATCCCTCTCATTATAAAGAGGTCTCAAAGCATTTCCAAACCCAAAGGCCAGTAGGATATTACGTTTCTAGAAGAGGAGAGCACTAGAAAGAAAAATTCTTCCACTATCATTCTCTCCTTGTAAATGAAGGGGATGGAAACCCAGACAAATAAACCCTTGAAATTAGAGAGACATTCTGTCCCCATGTCACCTTACCAAGTGTTCAAGTGTCCCAGTGAGTGGTAGAAACACACAAAGAAGGAATTTGTTGACACAAATAAAACTTAAACTACAAACAGCTCAGAAAATAGAAGATGAAAATGAACCTACAGCTAGTAACACAATATCTTAAAACTGAAGATTCTTTTAAATACCTGTAATTGGCCTGTTCTCTTTCAAGTAAAAGTATTTTTAGAGAACTAGAGATTGAGGTAGGGAAGGAGTTGATAGGCTTGTTTTAAGCATCTGATAGATTGGTTAAGCAGGTCATGGAAAGAGGTCTAAAGTACAGGATCAACACTAACAGCTGATATTAAATATCCAAAATATACACACATACACTTGCCCGCTTACTTCTGATTAATGCCCTTAAATCACCCTGAAAGGTCCCCTCAAATGTTTTCTTAATCTTGTATTTCTTTTGTACAGAAAACACTCTATATTACACTAATTAATATTTTTCCATTTATACACCTGTAGTGTGTTAATTTTCCCCTGATGCCACCTGTCATGAAAGACTGCAAGGTTACTTTAAAAATACATTTTGGCTATTAATTTTTCATTAAGACAGTACATTCTTATTGCAAAATGTTCCATGACTTCACAAATCATAAATACTTCACAATGTTAAGTTGAACTACCTGCAGGAATACGTAGGCTCTCCCACTTTAAAGACACGGCCACAGAGATGGGAAGGTTTGTTTGCTTGCTCAAGCTTTGGAAAACCAAATGCAGGATCTTCACCACAGAGATACCATTCCATTGGTCCCAGCAAAACGTGTTGTGCCAGCATGTCTTCTCTCTGAGGGGCAGGGTTGGGACCCCTGCAGTAAATTTTTGGTACATAATAGGCCAGATGCTGGTATACCTCTTTCTGAAGGTCATTTGCTTGCAGCCATTTCTTTTATATTAGAAGAAATGAGAACACAAATTCTTCATTAATAAACACACCAAACATAGTTCTAGTCATTTAAGTTATTTTATTTCTAAGTGAAATATCTAAAACGCCATTGCAAAACTAGAAAACCATGCATCCTTCTAAGAGTTAAATCTAAATGATCACAAAAGACAGACGTCAGGAAACGAATCATTTGTTTCCCTGCTCACACATTTTATCCTTGTGACATACAGATTAAAGAGAAAAAAATCACTAAAATTTTCCAGGATGAATGACCAGTAAAATGTTGGCAGTGATTTTTAGGACATGGCCTAGACTACATTGGTCACATTTCTCTGGAGTGCAGATGCTGCCAGCTTGGGACACAGAGGATCAGCGGGAGCCTAGAGTTGGCAAGGAACAGAGACAAAAAGTACACGGAGAAAAGCAAACACAGCATTAGGTAACAGTCCCTTTCTCATTTAATTTCAACAAATCACCTGTGAAAATGAGGGAGTTTTGGTTTCTTCTGCAACCAAAATAACTCATTTGAATTACTATTTCAAGTGCAATGTTAGATCCATTAATTCTTGGACTGGATTCGTGAGGCAAGGTTTTGGTAGCAAGGGGACTACAGGCTGGCTTCTATAAAAGCTGCCAGAAATTTCTCCATGTCCAAGAGAGCCAACACCAGATGGCTCCAAGATGGACCCACAGCTGGCCAGGCTGAGCCCATTGGAGTCAGCAGTAGCACGTCTGGGATAACAGATTTAATGAGGAATAGCATATTTAAGGGGACAAAAAGAGAACAATAGCAGCTGGGAGACCTGAGTAAGAATACAGGAGAAAACAGCCCTGCAGACCCCAAAATCAGTGCAGAAGGAGGGGCAGAAGGTGCTCCAGACACCAGAGCAGAGATCCCCTGCAGTCCACGGAGGTCCAGAGGGGAACAGGGATCCACCTGCAGCCCATGAGCGATCCCATGCCAGAGCAGCTGGATGCCCCCAGAGGCTGTGACTCCATGGGAAGACCACAATGGAAGAGGCTCCTGGCAGGACCCCATGGAGAGAGGAGCCCATGCTGGAGCAGGCTTGCTGGCAGGACTTGGTCACACCATGGGGCACCCTCACAGCAGCAGCCTGTTCCTGAAGGACTGCACTCCCTGACAGAGACCCAGGCTGGAGCAGTTCATGAAGAACTCTGGCCCACGGGAAGCACTGACACTGGAAAAGTTCATGGAGGATGTCCCCTGTGAGAGGGAACCCATGCTGGAGCAGAGGAAGGATGTGAGGAGCCCTCCCCTTGAGGAGGAAGGAGTGCAGAGACAACATGTGAGGAACTGGCCACAAATCCCAGTCTGCATCCACCTTTACTGCTCATGGGAGGAGGTAGGGAAAATATGAATGAACTTGAGCCAGGGAAGATGAGAAGGACGGGGGGAAGGTGTTTTTAAGATTTGGTTCTGTCTCTCATTACCCTACTCTGATTTGAATGGTGAGAAACAAAATAATTTCTTCTCCTAGTCGAGTCTGTTTTGTCCATGACAATAATTGCTGAGTGACCTCTCCTGCTCCTTATCTCCACCACAAGCCTTCTGTTGTATTTTCTCCCCTCTCCAGCTGAGGAGGGGAGTGAGAGAGCAGCTTTGGTGGGTACCTGGCACCCAGCCAACGTCAACTCACTACAATTCTCTTAGTCAATCAATTGTAAAAAACAATGTTGGCAGTTTTTAAAAGGCTTCAAACTACTGCCCTAAGCCACTTAAAAACCCACAGCTTCTCCTAGGATTGTTTTTCTCCCTGGTATATACCCACAGAATTAAAAAAATACTCTAGGACAGCACTTGTTTTATTTCTGCCTTGTGGATAACAAATTTAGAGAGGTTTAAACTGTAAGTTAAGACTGCAAGGGTTTTATAATGAACAAACGGGAGCAAGCAGATACTGCAAGTGTCCACTGATTAAATCCTGTGTTACATAAACAGCCTCAGCATGCCATTTCTCATTGTAAATGTGACAACCAGATACCCCTTGGCAACTTCCAAAAAAAGAGTTCAGAATCAACCTAAAACTGTCATGAAAACACAAAATTAATTATGCCAAAATAAATGGGTTTAGTGTTCAAATGTTAGAGCTTGATTTACTCTGAATTATTTATAACTTACTCGAAAGAACTTATGTTTGAGATAACACAGTTGTAGTAAGTTCCTCGGGATACAGACATTCAGAGTCAGCTGAGCATCTGTGCAGATTGGCTGCATTTTTGCCATTTTTTAAAATATATTGAAGTAGTTTCATTTATTAGATACGTTTTTCTAAAGTAGAACTTGGTATTTAAAAAAAAACTAATTTGTCAGGGTGCTTTCTTCACTTCTCCTGTCCTAAGTTTGACTTCTTAGAATCATGATTGATCTGCTAAATCTTTCTATATTCATCTAGCTTTGAAGGTCAAAGCCCATTTTATTCCCAAGGAAGTCCACGGGAAAAGGTTGCCAAAAAGCCATAGCAAAGAATCTAGAAGTTTACAGATAACCTCACCATTCCCACCAGGATTCAGAGAATACCTCAGAAAAAAAGATTAACAAGTAAAGGTTTCAACAAGAATTTTATTTTTCCCACCAGTTCATTCATCTTTTCCTCTCCTTTCATCAGTTTTGCCAAATAGCTACTACTGCCAGGAACTGACCCAATCACAGTGGCAGTGACTTAATCACTTCCGTGATTTCCATTTAATAAGCTTGTTTTTGCATTATTTTCTATAGCATATACTTGTTATTAAACTGCAGGATTTTTTCAGCAAAATACCTTTAATTTCAGTCTCCTAATTCAGCAGTGCATTACTAATTTCTATCTAGAAAACACACACTGCATATCTACACTACAAGCTCCACTACAAGCTCAAACAAATACCTAGGCAGAGAAAATTCTTGTTCCTCGAGTAAATGACTTTCTCATCCCAAAAATTCTGGGAATAATTGTCTGAAAATTAGGAGTGGCAACAAAGAACATCATCACACCTACATCTGTTTGTGGAGCCAGTTCTACACACGTAACTGCATACAGTTTTGAAAATCAGATCGGGGATGCAATAATACCAGAAGGAAATCCAGGCTACTAGGACAAGGAAACATGTGACTCTAAGAGCAGCCAGGAAGGCAACTCACAGGTCTGTTGTGCAAGTAAGACTGTTAATAGAAATATATACATATGTATATATATGTTGCACTGCCTTTCTAAATCACTACCTGCGGAGCGCTGAACTCCAGAAAAACTACTCAAAACTTTGTTCTTTCATAGAAGCGTTCTGCATTTAGGCAAGGTTCCAATTATTATTTGTCTATCTTCTAACCTGAAATCACATGCAAGAAAAGCTAATATTCTACCCTCCCAAGAGAGGTTCTTATTAAAAAGGGAAGTGTATTGCTCTTCACTTCCTCCCTCCTCACACTTACTCTCCTGCAACAACTTTAACTGCCCTGGGAAAAAAAAATGTGCAAAGCATCGATCAAACAACACCTTACATAAGTAAATACCTAATGGTTTATCACGGTTTCTATTAAATTCCCATCTAAGTAAGAGATACCAGGAGAACAAATGGAGAATACTAATAAGCCATAAAACAACTCACTTCTCTGTTTCAAAAGCTAAAAGGTATAATTTATGGGTTTTTTAGCTACACAAAAAAAATACTTGCAATGTAGGCTCATGTTACGTTAAAGAGAACTTATTGTTTTGATTTTTCTTCTTTGGAAGTTTATCATTAAGGTGTTGCCACAAGAAACTGAAGCCTTAAGTGCTGCAACTACTGCTTTGGGATGGTATTTGTTTTGTTAATACTGGGCTATCGGAAAAGTAATGCTATCAGCAAAGGAGGAAGAAAAATCACACTAGATTTGAGTGATAGCTTTCAGAATTGGAGCTTGTGCAGGTAATGACATAATAAAAATGAGAAGGAATTGACTACATTTAAGTTGGCATTTCCACCTTCAGCAAATTCCTAAATGCATTCCCCTGGGTACATGATTGTCTTGAGTTTACCTACAGTGTGATCCAAAAAAAACATCTGCTATTTACACAGACAAGGTAATTTGGGCTCAATTTGGACTACTTTATAAATTTTTGATGGAATTATTTGGTTTGCTGCAGAGAAGAAGGAAAACTAATCCTGGAGCTAAACTAACTAGGATATAGCTAACTGTGCACATTTGCCCATCTAATCATACCTTTGTCTGCACTGAAGATACACAAGCATAATCTGAGGATAATCTGAATTACAACAGTCTTTTATTTTTCATTTGGAAAGCAGCCAATGTAATTTCCATTGAGAGACATACAGCTCTTCGAGGTTTTATCCTACAGATACGCACATGAGCAGTCTCAATACTTTTAACAAATACATCCAGTTCCCCAAATGCCCAAGTGTCTAAATGGACATTTATGCCAGAAACAAAGACTCTACCCTCGAGATTACATTCATCTTCTTTGTAAGAGCAGGAAAAGTATATAAACAGAAGCAGATTTCTTCAAATGTTACACTGATTTTACTAATACTTCCTCTACAAACACCCCATTCTAATAACCCTGAGATTAACCACTGCAAGCTTTTCCAGAATCGCATCTTAAATAGTGGGGAGGAAGGAAGAATCCTGTAATGGCACTTAGACACGTATTGGGGTCGGACATTCATCCATTAATAGGGAAGGGGGGATCTCATGTCTAGGCGTGAGAGAGGCGAAAGGGCAGCAGAGGTGGAGGAATGTAACTTCGGGAAGCAGCTAAGGAAGGGGCGAGATGCCCGGCCGCCCCCGGCAGGGGATGGCCACGTCCAGGCGGCTTCCAGGGAGCCACCTGCGCCAGCCGGCACAACAGGAAAAGCTGGCTGATCGCTGCCATGGCTTTCGGCTGCTGCAACAGCGACGCTGGCGACAACAGCGCGCCGAGGCCACAGCGGGATGGCGCTGCCGGCCGGGGGTGCCCTCAGAGCCAGCCCCGGCGGGGGCGGCCCGTCCCGGAGAGCTCGCTCGCCCCGCGGAGCGGCCTCGCCCCGGCCCCGGCTCCCCAGGCCGGTGCCTCCCGCGGCCTCCGAGCCCCCGCTCCCTCCCCGCGCCGGGCCCGCCGCCTCACCACGGCGATCTCCTCGGCGGAGCACTCCAGCAGGCTCTTGTCAATGGCCTGCACCTCCGCCTCCAGGTCCGCCGCCATCTTCTCCCTCCTCCTGCCCCCTGCCCCGCGCCGCCGAGGCCGAGGCCGGGACAGCCGGAACGGGGCCCGGGCGGCCGCCCAGCCCGGGGAACACACACTTCCGCCCCGCCTCCCGCACGTCACCGCCCGCCGCGCCGCGTTCTGGGGGCTGCAGTCCTTCCCCGGCGCTGCTCGGCCGAGACGCGGCGCTCCGGGACCTGCGGGGCCGGGCCGGCGGTCGGGACCTGCCCCCCGGCCGCCTCCGCGGGCCACCCGCCCTTCTCGGCTGACGGAAGCCCAGGATCACGGGACAGGTCACGCTGGAAGGGACCACATCTGGTCCAACCTCCCTGCTCAAGCAGGGTCATCCCAGAGCACGTGGCACAGGTTTTAGTCCAGGTGGTTTATGAATATCTCCAGTGAGGGACACTCCACAACCTCTCTGAGCAATCTGTTCCAGCGCTTGGTCGCAGCACTGTAAAGAAATTCTTTCTCATGGAAAAAGCGGAAGTTCTGTGCCTCAGTTTCTACTCCTTGCCTCTTTGTCTTATTGCTCAGCACCACTGAGAAGCGCCCAGCTCCATCCTCTTCCCTTCTCATCCTTACAGACATTGCTGAGGTCCCGTCTCAGTCATCTCTTCTTGAGGCTGAACAGGCCCAGCTCCCTCAGCCTTTCCTCATAGGAAATATCTCCCAGTCTCTCAGTCATCCTCATTGCCCTCCACTGGACTTGCTGCAGAAGCTCCACATCTCTTTTGTACCAAAGAGCCCAGAACTGAACAAAGCACTCCAGATGAGGCCTCACCAGAGCAGGATCACCTCCCCTGACCTGCTGGCAATGCTACTCCTAATGCACCCCAGGATTTTGATGGCCACCTTGGACACTGCTGGCTCATGGACAACTTGTTGAACACCAGCACCACCAGCTTGTTCACCAGTGTCTGGGACTGGGGACATCTCCAGTGTGGCTGGCAAAGCTGGGTGTCCCCCTCAGCTGAAATTCCCTTGTCAGCGATGCCAGTGGTCAGTGAGGGCTTCATGGAAGACTCTGACCTTCTATGAGGGCGGACAGAAAATAAATTGGTGAATTACATGAATGCAACAACTGTGGCTTTAGGACAAATGTTACTAAATAGCAGAAGCTATAAATTCTGTTGCTCAGCTTCCAGGGGGCCACCCAAACTGAGGCGTGGCTTGCTCACTCAAGTGGGGATGCCGGTCTATGTCTCGAAAAACAAGTCACCGCCACCAAGCCCAGCAAAAAATCATCCTCCATAACTCCTTTTCAGCACATACAGGCTCGACATCTTACGAGGCCTTTCTGAAAACCTGTTGTACCACTGCTGTACCCATGGGTTTGCCTTGCACCTCTGTAATTACAGCTGGGCCCAAAGCAAGCAGACGTGTCTGACCATGCGTGCAGCCACAGGGCACCTGAGCATGCTGAGGTTTAAAAACACACCTTCCTTCGCTTGCTGGCAACTTCTGCATGGACCTAAGTGTCATGCACAGAGTGATACTTCTACCTCCCAGCTCCTGTCAGCCTTCATGGTTGAGGTAATGACCCACCCAGCAAGAGCCTAAGCTAGCAAATCCTGCTGAGGAAATCTCTGCTCTGGAGAATTTACACTTCCAAATCTAGACAATGCATGGGAGGGGAATAATCAGGCAGAAAAGGCAGACCAAGTCATAATTGCCTGCAGTACTAGCTGAAGGCACCTATAAATGTCACCTTTGCCAAACAGTGCTAAGTTACAGCAAAGCTGTGCCTTGAGAGTGAGAGCTGCTTCACATCCTACATTCCTTAAAACTTTGTAAGCATTGTCATAGTGAGCATGCATAGTTGCTTCTTCCCTTTTTTTATCTCCTTTCCTCTCCCTTCTCCTCTTTCTCCCCTCAATAAATAATTTACATATCAAGTTTCCCAAGAATAAGCATAATTTCCTTTTGTATGTACCTTTCCTGTATGCAGGTTACATATTTTACTGTATTTATTTTTATCTCCTTTGTCACTTCTTAAGTAATTGTTCTTAAAATGCAGAAAATAATTATAGATTCCTTAGAAGATCAGTAAAGCCCACACTGTTTCTCATTCATGCACTGTGCATACCTACACAATACAGAACATGAATCTTCTTTGGAAAATAGCACAGGTTGAAGGAGAGCTGTATGATTTGTTTCCCTTTCTGGGCTGCATGGAGAAAATGTTCAAAAAATCCTGGAGTTTAGTAATGTTAAAGGCATCTTATTTTACCTAGCAAAGTGGGCAACCCAAACAGAAATTAGCCGGCAAAGCCATTATTTCAGTATGAACATAACAACTTCCTGAGTATCACTTTTTACAACTTTGGGAAGAATTTTCCATAACATTAACCTGTGCCATTTACTTCATAAGCAAAGGTACTATTTAAATTCAGGAGTAATAATTAAGGTTGAGGAGACTGCCTTTATCTTCTGCCAAAAAGCCTAACTCTTACCAAATCTATTATCAGATAGAAACTGAAAAAGAGAAAGCTAGACAATTTTAACTTTTCAGCAGGGTTAATAATAAACCTTCATGGCATTTCTCTGCTCTAGCTGAAATGTTTCTGGATCTCACCATGCTTTCAACTCACAAGATAGACCACAGAATGCTACAGACCATGGTTATGAAAGATGCAGATGTCATCTATACCTCTTTCATCTCCTGCTCTGTCTGTTCAAGCACTGCTTGCCTCTACCATTAAAAAAAAAAACCAAACCAAACCAAACCAAAACAAAACAAACAAAAAAACCCCAAAAACAAACAAAAAACCCCCACCAAAACTAAATGGTACTTTGACTGGAGATCAATTAACTTAATTGAGGTCCAGTATTTTTAATAAATGCTGTGTCCGTTAAGAAGACAAAAATGTAAAAAGGTGCCCTGGGTTTAACCCCAGACAGCAACCAAGTGCCACCCAGCTGCTTGCCTACCCTCGAGCCAGTAGGATTGGGGAAAGAATTGGGAGGGTGAAAGGCAGAAAACTTGTGGGTTGAGATAAAGAGAATTTAATGGGCAAAGCAAAAGCTGCACTCAGAAACAAATAAAACCAAGGAATTAATTCACTGCTTCCCAAGGGCAGGCAGCTGTTTAGCCATCTCCAGGAAAGCAGGGCTCAATCACATGTAGCATTTATCTGGAAAAGAAAACAGTATCACTCAAAAAGTTCCTCCCTCTTCCTTCTGCCCCCACTTAATATCCTGGGCATGATGTCCTGTGGTCCGGAATATCCCTTTGGTCATTTGGGGTCACCTGTCCCAGCTGTGTCTCCTCCCAACATCCCACACTTCCTTACCAGTGTGGCAGCACAAAAAGCACAAGAGGCCTTGGCTCTGTATAAGCCTCCCCTCTGCAATAACAAAAAAATCTCCATATTATCAATCCTGTGTTCAGCACACATCCAAAATATTGCCCCATACCAACCACTGGGAAGACAATTAACTCTACCCCATCCTTAACCAACACAATAGGCGTAATTGAGGAAATGTTGTCACAGTGGGGACTAATGGTTCCTTTCTAAAATCTATTTTAGAAGGTACTAATGAAGTACCCACTGGAAGACTGTTTCTCAATGCCCCAGAACTCACCCATGGCAGCAAATCTGAAGGCCAGCTGGTTTGAAAGAGAAAGGACCTCCAGTAGAGCATGCTCAGCATACAATAATTCCTATTATCCTGGCTGAATGCTACTTGAACATGATCATCTTCAGGACCTGTTGTATTTGCAGCTAGAAAAGGACAAAATCAAAAGGTAAAGGGATGTTGGAGAGAATTTTTAAGCAGCTGGTTTGCTGGTGTACCTTAGATGCAGTCGATTTGACATCACTGTATTAATTTGAATGTAAATAGAAAAATACTGCTTATCTAGACTGCAGGGATAAATGTCTATAAAGAAGAGTCAGAAAAACAACAAGCTATTTAATACAGTTTTCTGGAAATCATTATGAAAGGTGAGTCTTGTGAAAAGGATTCAGAAATGTTTCTATTCTCTGTGAAATGTTTCCTGGTACAGTTAAAAAACATTTTAAAAGCACTTCCATGTCTGTTCATTCAAACAATGATGCACTTGCAACTTAATTTGAGGTTCAACTATTAAAGCAAATCATCAGCATTTTGCTGCATGAAGTTGATATTACATATCTATACCTAAAAACATCACTTTGAAAAGACATTTGTAGCTCTTAAATCTTTCCTAAGTCAGCAATCCTTTCCACCAAATAAAGCATGTGTCTCAATGTAGGATTCAGGTCAGTAACAGTAATTTTGATGAATCTGTTTGCTTAGCAGATACTGAGTGACCAAAGTAGTGATTTTTACATAGCAAATACAATTTTTAAAGTCATTATCATTTACATGGTTTCCCTCCCTTCCCTTTCAGTGCCAGATGAGGTAGGTTTGTAGTCACCATCTCCTTCATAGTCTTCAGATAAATTCAGATGGTAATTCTTTTATTTCTGTACTGCCAATTCCAATGACAAATTATGCTGACCAAAATAGAATTTTTCCTGTGATAATGTTAATTAAAAGATGAATTGTGAATGAGGTGAACAATGACACCCAGTACTTGGTGAATTGATAAGACATAGTTCACTAAGCAAGACATTATTCAGAACAAAAGAGCACACGGTAATCTGCAAACACAGGTTATTTTAGGAATTTGGTTCTGAATTAGAGTATTAAAAATACTATCTGACAAACTGTAGGTGATTCTTTGTTCCTTGGAGGCACTAGTGCTATAATATCAGCCCTTTTAGCAATAAATCCAAATAAGCTTATTTCTTTTCTCTGCTCTGTCTTTGCATGAACTTAGATTATAGGTGTATAATATTCTAAACATGATGTCAAGGAAAATTATTTTTAAAAAGACACTGAAAGCAGAGAATATTGCATGATAACAGCGAACATAGGAAGCATAATGAAAGCATAAAGATACTGTGGCCATGTTCCCGTCTGGTGAATGCTCTCTGCAAGTCTAGCAAAGGCAGTTACATAACTGATTTTTATTGCATTAGGCAACAGCAATATTGCTAAGCAAACCAATGTGCAGAATTAGAAAGCTTCTTCCACAGTGGAAATGAAGAAAAAAGACAGAGGAAGGGCTCTCACTTACATCCAGTAAGAAGGCAGGGCATGAGGATGTGCATCTTCATTAGTGGATCATGTCAAGGGGACAACGTGATTTATTCTCATCACGCAGTGCCTTAGAAAAAATACAGTGCCAACTCAGTCCATGATAATTTCACTGCCTTCTGCAGCATAACGTGTCAACAGTCTAGAGCTCAAGCTGGTAAGTTACAGCACCAGCCTCTAAAAGAGATTTAACTGGAGCTAAGATAATAGTCTCTAATGAGTTGCACAGGGGGAAAAATTAACAAGGGCGCAAAAGAAAAAAAACCTACACATGCAAAAATGTGCCTGATCTCATCTGTTTTCACTGTAAATTCGGAACACTGCTAGTGTGTATTTAGACATAGCAGTTAATACAGGCTGGGGGATAAACAGATTAAGAGTAGCCCTGCCAAGGACTTGGGGGTGCCGGTGGATGAAAAGCTGGACATGACCCAGCCATGTGCACTGGCACCCCAGAAAGCCAAACGTGTCCTGGGCTGCATCCAAAGGAGCCTGGGCAGTTGGCCAAGGAAAGGGGATTCTGTCTCTGCTCCCCTCCTGCAGTGCTGTGTCCAGCTCTGGGGTCCTCAGCACAGGAAGGACATGGACCTGTTGGAGGGAATCCAGAGGAGGCAACCAAGATGCCTGGAGGCATGGAGCATTTGTCCTATGAGAAAATGCTGAGATAATTGGGATTGTTCAGCCTGGACAAGAAAAGGCTTCAGAGTGCCCTAATTTTGGCCTTTCAGTACCTGTAAGGATCCTACAAGAAAGATGAGGAGGGACTTTTTACAAGAGCATGTAGTGGCAGGACAAGGGGGAATAGCTTCAAACTGAGGTTTAGAATAGATATTGGGAAAAAAATTCTTTATTATGAGGGTAGTGAGGCACTGGAACAGCCTGCCCAGAGAAGCTGTGGATGCTCCATCCCTGGAAGTGTTTAAAGCCAGTCTTGATGGAGCTCTGAATAGCCTGCTCTAATGGAAGGTGTCCCTGCTAACAGCAAGGGGTTTCAAACTACATGATATTTAAGGTGCCTTCCAAACGGAATCGTTCCATGATTTTAGGGTACAAAGTGGTATGTGGGCTGGTACCAAGAAAGTCTATGTTTGTGGTGCAGGGTGGTCAGCTTTCACACTTAGAAATGTGCAAGAACCACTTGAAATCTGTTCTGTAGCTAACGCCCTTCCCCTCCATTTATTGATGCCAATGAACATACAGGCTTATGTTGCAACCTTCCTCTCCGCAGGACTTTCTTTCACGTGGCTGACTATTTTTCAAATTCGAACAAACTTAAATATTCTTGAGACTTCTGCCACTTGTGTTTGCGTGGCAAACCAAGTGGCAGGAAGTGGGGGTGTACAGAGGGGCGGTCAGTCCCTCAATACACTCAGTATGAAGTCTATGAAGTGCAACTGTTGATGCTGCGTTGCCGTAGGACCAGACCTTTAGAACCCTTGCACCAACAAAGAGCGGTCACTGCATTTAGCATCCACTGCGGCTCAAGCAAGTGCACTGCCAGAGCTCGGGGCCTCAAAGCTGCTCCAGCGGCTGTAGGATATGGTGAGGTGGACAGGTTAAGCAGTCCTCCTGAGCCATGCCCACTGTCGTGGCTCCCACCGGAGCCTCCGGCGAGGGGCGAGGGAAGAGCCCGGCTCTCCTTGCTCTTCCAGCTGCCGGCGCCAGGTGTCGGCAGGCGGCGCGGGCACGGCGGTGCAGGAGCGCCCCGCTCCCGCCGCTCCCAGCCTGCGCTCCCAGCTCCCGCTCGCTCCAGCCTGCAGCCGGAAGGGTGTGGGTGGGTGCTGGGCTGGAGCAGCCATGCGAGTTCACTTCCCTCCCCCACCCCCCTCAAATCAAGCTTTAACTGCTTAGCGGCTGATAATTCGGGAAATTCAAGGCATTTTTGGAATGAGTCAGATGTTAGAAGGAGAGAAATGTGCTGGGCAGTGGCTGGAGGCCATGGATGGGACTTTGGATGGTAGGAGAAGCAGGACAGGGAGAAAGCAGAAGTGGCCAAGGAGTTGCCTGCAGAAGTGGATGGCAGGATGATTGCTGCAGTTATCCTTTGGGAGAAGAAACTGGAGCAACCTTCTGTACCAAGGTCCCTGCCTCAGCGCCGCAGAGGAGCTTCTGAGCTTCGGGAGCAGCTGGGCATCCGATGGTGACACTCGGTGACAGTGCTTGTTCTTGGCTGATGGAGACCAGAACTGATACTGAATAGCTGAAGAAAGAGTTCTTGACTCCATCTGAAGCCACATTTATGTGCAGTTATGCAAGGGATGCACAAAGGAAATGGGAACATGCAGCTCACAAGCAAAAGCAGGGTGGATGAAAGATTTGTCTGGGAATATGAAAATGCTTTGAACAAGTGAACTAACTCTTCTTCTTTTCCCCTTCATTCACACAACAGAGCAATTTTAAATTAGAACAGGTTGTAACAGATTTAATTTAGATCACCATGGTGCCTAGTATAATGCTACAGCATATTCTAGTTTATCTTCTTCCCCGATTTTAAAGGGCTAAACAGTTTTTAAATTGTGGATTTTTTATAGAATGTATGGCTGCTAGGCAGTCCTAACCAATTAGAAATTTTTTACTGCACCATGATTAATTTTGTTAGATAAAACTACTGAAATACAACTGAAGGTAGAAATAAAAAGCATTTAAGTGCTCTACATCCATGATTTACTCTTTAGAGATGCATTTAACGCTGTCTCCGGCAGAACAGCTTCATCCATTTTCCAAACATTCATTTGTTTATTTCAAGATTAGTCTCAGTTATAAACAGACATTAAATCACCTCCAGGCCCTAATACATTGTAATGAAGTATTGTAAACCATGTAGTATGTTGGTTTAAACAATGTAATCAGAAAGCAACAAAACCATTTTCTCCTGGTTCTTGCTGGCTCCCTGACTTCTGTCTGTTCAAAGAAAAGTTCTTTTTAGTCTATAAATGTCAAGGTCACTCAGAGGTCAAGTTTGTGCTTTTGAGCCGTGGTTCCTTTCAGGTTATTGGCTTTGTTTTATTACTGAATGGAACCATCCATTTTGGCATATAGAGCAAAGAAGTCATGTAATCCTATTAAATACAAAACCAACATGTACAAATAATGGTGAGGGTTTGACAATCGCACAAAAGCCCCCTTTTTCTGCCCATGATTAAGCCTGCACTGAGTAATTAATGGTCCTTCCACGAGCCTGTCTACAGTGGGAAAACTGCCTAACTAGTTTTCAAAACACTTGCTCACAAACTGGCCAAGAGCCCCTTTTGAGCAAGCTGGCATCCTTCTACTGCAATGCTCAGGAATGGGAGGGGGACAGGAGCACCTACCTGTCACTTTCTATCTCAGAGCATAACATGGCACAGAAGGAGACAGGCACAGTCCTAGGCAGAGGATCCTTGGAAACAGAGAGAATTGATTAACAAAGAAGGAGGAAATCATCTTTAGAGAGTTAAGAATAAAAGGAGGTACTTTAAGTTATTAGAAAATAAACTTGCTTTGTTGGCAGGAAAGAGAAGTCAAAAGTGGAGGTTACAGCATGCAAGTTGAGATGTAAGTGGATCATTATGTACTGGGCACAAAAACTAAGACATAAAAAATTAACAACAAATAGCTCACTAATTTCCCTATGAAGAATGTTTATGCATAGTGCAAGGTCAGTAGAAGACAACATTAGGAAGAGGAAATAAGGTATAATCAGAGTTTAAAATAGAGCAAAGAAAGGGTAGAATTATTTAAATAAAACTATCCTCAAAGTGGTATCTACATAGAGGTAACTGAGGGAAAATGCTGAGGATTTTCCTGGTCAGTTAGTTAGGATCAGATGTGAACGATGGGCTTGCCGTGCTGTCTGTTCCGCTTGTCCCTTCTTTGAGGACAGTCAGCTACAGTATGTGAAAATAACTGAAGGTTGCAAACCCCAGTTTTCATAAACAACATTCATAACACTATTTTCACATCCCTCAGACAAGCATATAGGTTATCACAACTTTAAAATCTCAGTCTGCTGGCAAGACAAAACATTACCATCCTAGAGTGTATGCAAACATAAGAACTGACTGGATCTATTACTAATAAAGAGAGATGAGATGAGCTGATTGAGAGTATAGATAGCAATTGCAGATAAGAAGAAAAACTGCATGAAAGGTAGGCAGGAGCTGCAGAAATGAACCCCAAGACATACAATTGTATAAAACAAATATTACAGAAGTGGAAATGGGAAACAGAAATCTATATTACCCGTATTGTGGAACAAGACTTACAAAAGGCCAGACAGTAAAAGTTTCTGGCCTATCATATTGCAAGGACAATAAAGATGCTTGGAGTTTAAGTGTGGAACAGGTCCAAGATCTTCAGATAGTATTCTAATAGGAAGGGAAAAACCCTGGCACACCACCAGGGAAGGACCTCCACGCAGGACTGCTCCTTAAACACAGACTCAAGAGGTTTTTGGCAGGCACTTCAGCGAGAACGGCCTCTAATAGCGCAGTCTTAAAACAAGTCTGGAAGAAGTCTCTCTCAACCCTGGGTTTTCTTGAGTTGAGCTTAGTTTAAGAAGGCCACAAGTTCAGTATGAGTAATTAGGGCTGAATTTATTTTTTTGCCCTCCTTTCTTCCCAGCGCATCACTCAAGCAGTGCATGAAAAGCGAAATACACCCACAACTCCTCATCTGGGGATTTCCTCAACTGATAGACAATCAGAGTATAATTAACTCCTTTGCCCCTGTCTGGGCTGCAGAGCAATTATCAGTGCCTCCATCTTCAGCTATTGCTAGCTGCTAGATTAGTCAACTGGCTTGGGACTCAAAAATCCATGGAGCTGTACTTGTCCTCTCAAAGGGGTTTAGAGGATGGGTTGGCATGATAAGAGGACACATAAGCTGTAAAATATAAACCCAGCAAAACACAAATATATGCCTTGTTGTTGTTAGAATTTCTGAATAAAGTGAAATGTATTCTGCAGACCAGTACATCAACTAAAGCAAAAGTTAATTTAAGAAACCTCTTTTCCTTCCCCATATTTCTTCAAGCTTTTCTAGCAAGGTGGTAATGTGGTAGGTACTGCAGACTTAAAAGATGAGCCTTCTGGTCCCTAGGTTATCCAGTCATTATTGGTGGGTTCCCAGGGAGCTCTCAGATACGGGAGGACCAGCTTGTACTACCCACAGCTAGAAGAAAATTTTGGAGACTTTTATAGGAAAATTCCACACTTTAGTGACCCAAAAGATGGTCTCTTCTTTTTCACCTCTGAAAAAAATCTCATGCTAAATTTGCACCATTACCTCTTTTCTCAGCAGAACAGACCCAAAAGTCTGAGAATTTAGTCTCACAGACCTAAGCTTGCATCAGGAGCACTACAGGAGATTGCTCTGGGGATCCCCTGTTTAATTTCCCAACTTCCACACTAATTTGGAGATCCACAGGCCATTTGAATGTGATGGAGATAGATTCTTTTTCTCTAGAAGCAAAATTGGTCCATCAGAAAGGCTTCACGTGTTTACATATGCCTGGATTTGTCATCTGCTGCCCTTCAGCTGCTGCAGGCAAAACTTTCACAGCTATAGAGCAAATTGGTCTCCCTTTACTATTAATTTTGTTAACCTGCTTTATAGGGGTTCCTTGTAGTTCCCTATCTCAGTGCAGCTGTACTTCACTGTATTTTCTGCTTTTGGTTTTTCAGTGCAGCTCCCACCTCCTCAAGTATTTTGGGGCGACCAAACAAAAACAGTGGCACAGAAATGTAAAGGAGGATGTCTTCTACTGTAAGTGCATTCCCATCACTGTAAAATTGTGAAACAGTACAGTTTATTTCTGATGATGTAAAGTGCCCTACATCACTATAAACAGAAATACTGTATATATATTGGATATACAGTATCAGTCTAGCCATGTGAGTTAATAGCATTTTTAAATCTTGACAGCTGTATCCCTACAGTTTAAATGCATGTCTGCCCACTGTCACATATGTAAGAAAAAAATAAGTAAGACACAGTGAGACCTTGAAGTAACTGGCATGTACGACTATAAAAGAGTTGTATAAAAATTCAGGTTACAGTTCTGAATGGGAAAATTCAGAGCAGAAGACGTGGATGGCTATTTTAAACTCCTTCAACCAAACCTACACAGGGTACATTCAATTTTGAATTAAATCAGCAAAATAATTTGCTTCTGTGCTGAGGAATATAAAACAGAGAAGAGAAATGGCTGAAAGTAGGGTGATGGGATGACAGAGATAGTTCTGACCAGAAATGGCTGTCTGTGCTCTTCCACAGCAGTGTGCTATTGCCAATATCGCTATTGCCAATATTGCATCCGCTTCCAACAGACAAAATTCTGAAAAAGGAACAAAACTTTAATCTCGATCTCAGTTGCCAGTATGGACTCAGACACATTGCATGTTGCAATAGAGAACTGCAGTGACTTAATCATATCTGTATTTAGCTATTATCCTTCTGTTACAGAAAGTTAGTTAGATTAACTGTAACTTATAGTTAATACCCATGCCAGGCTTCCTTCTACTCTCATCATACATCTTTTCTACAACCTTATATCTTTAGAACATTTTTGATTGTAATCAGCTTCATTTTTCCTTCTGTACTCAAAAGTAGGATTTCTCTTCTTCAATAAACACATTAGAAGTTAATACAGCTCTCTTTAGCAAGCCATCCTAAGGCCTCTTTTTTATATATCAATTTTACCACATATGAGATTTTTAAAGCCAAGATAAAACAATTCAAAAACATTGGTGGGGACATTCAACAAACGTAGTAGGAGACAGTACCTTAAATCTGTAATTCCACTGGATTTCACTGGATTTCAAATTGATGGTGCCTCTGTAAAGGCAGTTTTCATTAAATAGTGTAATTGAATTGAATCTTTGTCTGCAAACAGGACTATGTATTTCTTTCCAACAATACATCAGCAGCAGATTTAGAGTGAGGCGTGCTTCTTCATAGAGCAGTTTTCAGCTGTTACCACTAGGAGCGCATACAAAGCCAATGGGATAAAGCTTCTTGCATGTCAGCCAAAGCTCCAAACATTTGAAATTGGGCGTAAGATTTACCTGAGCAATACTGGTCAGTCTTCAAAACATAACATAAGGTGCGAAGACCTAGGAGAATTATTTTTTCGTACTTTACCTCTGCAGTTACATTCCTGGATGACACTAGACCACCTCTATTCCCTACTTTAACCAACTGTAAAATGGAGACAGTATTACTGGCCCCTGATTGCATTCCCAACTCAGATACACAGTCAATGGTTTTAAAATGCAGAATAGCTCAAACCACACCATCAACTTAAAATCTGGAAATTATAAAAGAAAAATAATAAATTCATTCATGTTAGTTTTATGAAGATACATAAATTTTATATATTTATGTATTCATAATTTACAAATGCATGTAATATAGTTTATGTAATGTGTATATATAAAAAAATTTGTAAATTTACAAATACATACGTCAGTGTACTGTATAAAATAAAACATTTCCTCTTTTCTGGCATGTGAAAAAGCCACACAAACTGGAGCATTGCTGACTAGGACAAGATCCTGCAAGATGGCCCATGTCACTGTGTCTCTTGTGCACATATGCACATGCCCACAGATTATTCCTGACAGCATGATGGTATAAGCAACTCTTCCAAGAGGAATAGGAACTGCCACAAACCAAATGAAACAAGAATGTCTCTAGCACCTTTTCCTCTCTAGGGCTCACATACAGTTGCAAAATACTAATAGTGTCACAGAAAAAAAAAGTCTTTAAGTCATCATTATTTCTCACTTGCCTATCTGTAATTTCTTTACCGAAACACTTTACATGGTTTAATTTGCTTCGGGGAATCCCTGTGATGGAGCATTGTATCTCCCATGTGCCCAGCTGCAGGGAGAGGCAGAAAGGTCAGAGCCATGTCTGACCAAAAGCTGCCAGGAGGCTCTGTCATCCAGCAGCACCCGGCTCCACCAGCACTGGGCCAGAGCCCCAGGGCTCAGCAGCTACTGCACGTTGTGCTGAAGGAGCAGCTCAGTGACTGACTTAGAGGTGGGCAGCTCTAAACTTTGCTAAAAGGCTCCTGAGGTTGAAGTTGAGAGAAAACTAGTGCTTGTGGATTTCCAGAGCTGACTGCAGTGCAAATAGGTTCAGTTTTCCTTTTTTTTTTTGGGGCACTACCTGGACCGACCTTCTTAGAGAGAATCTTATCTGTCAGATGAGATAGCAGCTCTGGCTTTGAGACAATTAGAGGCAATTTAAAATGGTGTGGCTGCAAATCCCATTTTTGAGCACACAGTCCTGCCTCCTTTTCTGTTGCTTGTCTGGCTGACTCAGTAAAGTTATCTATGGGAAAAATGATAGGGCATTTCTGCCAGCACTGGCAGGTGATCTGGCTCACCGGGGAAGCAGTGTCAGGATTGGATGCAAACAGGGGGCAAACCCATGTAGCTGGAGGCAGTAACTTGCATAACGGATAGCAGGACCCTAGCCATCACAATTCACTTTTGTTTATGCCTTCCTGGAAAGATTCATAGCATCATTCAGGTTGTAAAAGACTCTTAGGATAATTGAGTCCAACCATTAACCTAATATTACCAAATCCACGACTCTCCCTTAGCACCACATCTTGCATATCTTTTAAATCCCTCCAGGGATGGTAACTCCATCACTTCCCTGAGCAACCTGTTCCAATGCTTGACTACACTTTCCATAAAGAATTTTTTCCTAATACCCATTCTAAACCTCTCTTGGTGCAACTTGAGGCCATTTCCTCTAGATCCATTGCTCGTTAATTGAGTGAAGAGACCAACCCCCACCCTGCTACAGCCTCCTTTCCAGCAGCTGTGGACAGCAGTGAGGTCTCCCTTGAGACTCCCTTTCTCCAGGCTAAACAACCCCAGTTCCCTCAGTCACTCCTCATAAGACTTGTGCTCCAGACCCTTCACCAGCTCTGTTGCCCTTCTCTGGACATGCTCCAGCACCTCAATTTTTTTCTTGTAGTGAGGGGTCCTGTGAGCAGGGCTTTGACCAGCAGTCTGAATGAGAGCAGCATGCTTTCATCCACTCCCCTTTTTGGCACATTTCCTGCACCACTCCTTATGCTCTGCAATCAGCAAACCAATCTGCCTGAAAGAAAAAAATAAAATTAAAGAAGTCTTACTTACAGGATTTGTTTTCAAATGGCAGCAGCATGATTTGCAATCATATTAGGCTGCCAGTGAAATCCATGACTTCACCTCATATCTGGAATCAGAGCAGCCACTTCACGGGATAAGAGGCAACTTGGACCAGCAAGGCTGGGATGTTGCTCTTCTGGCACAGGTCTGCTCCTCACCCGGGTGGCGGAAGCGGACAAAGGGAAGTACGTGGTAGTTTGCAGTAGCTGGGGTCCTGATGCACTTCTACTAAAAATTATTCAGCTCCATTTCAACCCTTGGATATTTTTTCTAACTTGCAATGGATGCAGTCAGAAGTGACACTGAAGAGGGCAAGCTATTTTATCCTGGCCGCTCTCCATGTCCTGAGCTTCCAGGCGACAGGACCTAAGAGGGAGAAACACCACACACACAAGGTACATGAAAAGAAGAGCACCAAAGCAAGAGCAGGGTTGCTAACATTACCTTGCAACAGAGCAGAGATACTGTTTCTTGAGCACTGGGACAACCCGGAATTATGTATTTGTTGTTTTCTGAGCAAGCCCTCTGCCGATAATTATGTATTTTTTGTGTGTGTGTTCAGATTGTGGGAAGCTGTGGCTACTCCCCTTTTGATGCACAGGGAATGTGATCACAGAAAACACGTTTGGCTTTTTAGAACTATTCTACCAGTGTCACTCCTGTAGGACCCTAGTGTGTCTTATACATCTAAAAGGAAAGAGACAAATGACCCACTAAATCTAAGAGATTCATATGATACTAAACTGATTTAGAAGGGAAAGAACCAGCAACTTCACGCTGGAAAGCCCACAAATTGGAAAGAAAAATCAAGGTCAAGCATTTAACCACAGGGTGGATCAGTAATTACACCAAAACAACAGGTACCAAAGGGCAGATCTGTCATCTCTTGAAATTTTCACAACGGCTTTTATATTTTTCTGGAACATAAGGCCATAATCTCAATTACAAATACAAAGTCCACATTATGTCGAATCTCAGGTTCTGAAACTGAACATGCTTTTAAACCTAAATCCGTCCATACATTTTATAGCTCAAAAGCTCCCCCTTGAAACAAATCTAAGCCTGTCCTCAGTCATGTTCAATGAACTCAGATAACTACAGTCTGATTATTTTTTGGGGGAGGGTTAACATCCACAATTCAAAATTCAATCTGGAAACAGGCATCTAAAACCAAGAAACTGGATGAACATCCATATTTTGGCTGCTGTGACTTTGACAAGTAAGATACTTGCGTAAATGTGATTATTTTTTAAGGTGTCTGAAGTTTTATTTTAATGACTCCAGTTGTCGAATGAAGGTATGTTGCCTCCTACCATAGCCATAGTATGTTTTCTTCAGCATTGTCTTTCTTGGAAAGCCTACAAATTCAAGGCAAAACCTTTCAAAAAAAAAACCCTAAGGTGTTTGGGAAAATGATGACACAGCAATTCTGTGCCAGAAAGAAATGAACCAGGAGGATGATCAGAGACCTCTGTCACTTCTAAACTTCTGTAATGCTTTCATTTCTGAAACAGTCCCGCTTAGGAAAAAAATTAAAATGCATTAATTGCGAACAAGGCTGTGACAGACCAATGGCAGTTCCCATAAGACATTTGCTGCTTTTGCATTGTATGTAAGCGGTGGGAGGTTTTGGAGGCAGCCTGGCCACTCTGCCGACTTTCTGCAGGGCTCCCCTGGCCCTCCCCGCCCCGCGGCCCCCCAGCTCTCTCCCCTTGTGCTGACCTCCCAAGGAGCTCACCAAAATGGCAGGAACTTAGCCCAGAGAGGGAATAGTATTCTGGCTCGGTGAGCTGAACCAGCTCGGCGGGCAGGGAAGAGAGGGCAAGGTCTCCCTCTTCTGACAGCAGCGAGCTGGGCCGGCCAGGACCTCACCCCGGCCGGAGGGCTCCTGGCTCACCAACTCGCCAGGTATCCCTGCCAAATCCTTGTTGAACAACATCACAGCAAGCCCATAGAGCTATTCTGAGGTTGAATACTGTAAATCACAGTCTGTTTTTTTTATTCAAAAGTGGGAAGCTTGATACTCAAATCCTTAAAAGATTAGAAGAAGGATCAGGAAAACTGAGAACACAAATGAAGGTTTTGTGCTTTTGATGGAGACCAACTCATAACTGGCAGGATAAACACAAAGAACGCAGTCTGGCTACAGCCAGCCCACACAATTTTATGGAAATGTTGTCCAGAACTAAGAGTATTGTGTAGATAAACTTGTTATGGCAGAGTAAGATGGGCCCAATTTATAGCATGTCAGAAGGCTGCTCGATAATCACAGAATATGCTGGGTTGGAAGGGACCCACAAGGATCAAGTCCAACTCAGGTGAACGGCCCATACTGGAGGCAAACACATAATCTTGGCCTTATTAGCACCATGGTCTAACAAACTGAGCTAATGATTGCTTGTTCAAATTTAAATTGGACATTTGCTTCTATTTTGAGTTATAGCACAAACCCTTGTGTTTCAGGTAAATCAAGTAACACCTAGCTGATTCAACAGAGATGTGCTTGTATTGATTAACTGGACAAGTAGAGATGCTGAGACAAACCTAGAAAGACTTAAATTCCATTGCTTATTTTCAGAGGTCATTTTGGAAATCACAAATAATATAGGCTATTCTGGGTTTCAGCCTAGACACAAAAAACAAACAGAGGCAAAGCACATGTTGAGTTGTGGTTTTAATTCTATTTTCATCATAGTTTATACGACCTAGGACTCCAGCAAGCAAACAATCCAACCATTGAATCCAAAACTCAGCATAGATTTTGCATAGCTCAGCACAGAGAACTTATAATATTTGAATGGTATTCTTCAGTTAAGTAAAATAAAATTAGGAAATTAGTAGCAGGCTAGGAAAAAAACAAGCCTTTCTCACATTTACGTATAGTTCAAAGAAATGTAATAGCCAAGGGGTGATAGCATACTTTTTCTCTACACTGTAAATCAAAACAATCTCATAAAAGGTTAAATTATAAAGAACAGTGGCCCGATGGAAGTGTCATGCAACCAGGAAACCAGGATGACCATAAAAAGAAAATGAGGCTGCTGGTAACCATTATAATGTAAGGCTGAATCACAAGTGCTAACACCAAAGACCTTTTTCTGTTCCAGTTATAACCCTTGAGAGTTTTGTCTGTTGGGGTTTTTTCCCTCTTTGAAGGCAGAAGTAGGCCTATAACCATCCCCGTTTCAGTTTCTCTCTTCCCAGCTATGGTTTCTTACAGTCTGTCATTGTCCGCGAGCTTAAACAGAGCACTGCATAAGCTGTATGCATCACATATCTGTCCCCAAGATGTAAAATCCTTCCCTGCGAGGGAACATTTTGGTGCAATCTAATGCAAATGCTGAGCCCAAGGGAAGAAGGACAGATGAGGTATTTCACCAAAATGTTTCTGTAGACTTAAAAAAAAAATCATTTACGACGACCAGTGGCAAAGATCAGCGACCACAGGAGCAAGTTCTTACATTGCTCGCCGTATTAGAAAATTCACTTCTAAATTAGCCCGAAGCAGAGGAGCCGCCTGGAGCCGGGGGCGGCCACGGCAAGCGAAGCAGCCCTTCCCCGCTCAGGGCAGGAGAGCTCCCGGGTGAGAGAGAGCGCGCCTTTACCGCGGCCACTTTCCTCCTCCGGGGGCTCGGGGAAGCCGGGCCACAGCGCCCGCAGCCCCCGGCCCCGACGCGGCTGCCCCACTCCGCATGACACCCCCGGGCGCCGGGGGAGCACCCCCTCCATGCCAGCCCCTCGGCGGCGGGACCCCCTCGGCCCCAGGGCTGGCGCGGTGTCGTCCCCCGGCGCCGCCGCCCGGGCGGGAGCGGGAGCGGGAGCGGTGCCGGCCCCACCGCCCTGCGGCATGCGGCGGGATCCCGCGGCAGCCCCTCGCCCGCACCCCGCCGACCCGGCGGGAGCCGCTGACAGGTCGCCGCCAGTGGCCCCGGCACCTGCGCTGCGCTCACCGCCCTGAGAGGAGGGGCTGCCGGCCAGACCGCGGCGCGGCGGAGCGGGAGGGAGAGAGGGAGGGAGGCGGCGGCGGCGGCGCACGGCCGGCGGCGGGCGGGCCCCCGGGGCGGCGGGCGCCCCTCGCCCCGCCGCGGCGCCGGGCGGCCGCGGCGCCACCGACACCTTACTTCCTGCTTCGCTACCCGGGGCCAGACCCATCGCGGCGGAGGGATCCCGCCGCCTCCCGCAGCCTCCTCCCCCTCCTGCTTCTGCTTTTCCCGGCTCCCTGCTGCAAGGAAATTATTTGACAGCGATTTGCTGACACCGGGTTTTTTTTTCTTTTCTTTTTTTTTTTTTTTTCTTTCTTTCTTTTTGCATCACGGACTCGGCAGCGCGGCGGGCGGGGGAGGCCGTGCCGGAGGTAAGTGCCGGTGCCCGGAGCCTCCCCCGGCGCGGGGCCCCCGCCCCGCTCCGCTCCATGTGCCGCCGCCGCCGGGGTGGGTGCCGGGCAGCGGGGCCGCGCCGCGCCGGGCCGGGGGAGTGCGTTTCCTGGCGGAGCGATATTTGTTTACAGGATGGGCGCCGTACTGTAAGTGAAGTAGGACCGAGCCCGGGGCAGCTCCGTAATAAATTAATATCGCGATTTGCTCCCGCCTCGTCGACACCGCCACGAGCTCCGCGCCCGCCCCCCCCCTCCCCTCCCTTCGCCCGCCTGCACTTGTTGCAGACTTCGCGCCAGGTAGGGGCAACGCTTCGCAAGTTTCGTTTTTGCAGGAGCCGGGGCTGCGCTGGGAGGAGAGGAGCAAAAAAAAAAAGGGGGGTGGGGGAGGAGGCAGAAAAAAGTTTGCAGCTCGCAGTTGACTTTCGGTCTGCAGCGCCGAGGCCCTGCCGGTCTCTGCCGCCTCCTGCCCGTCCGGGCGCGGGCGGGCGGGGGGCGCTGCCCGGTACCT